>CM061068.1:31853024-32400024 GCA_030762895.1 Sophora flavescens
CGCTTAAACTTCCACTATAACAATAATGGGAATACAAAAATACAAGAATATTGTATCCTCAATTTGTGGATAACACTCTCACAAATTGGCTCACTATTTTTCTCTCTGAGAAAACTCTCTCTAAGGATCTCTCTATTTTCTCTCACTCTTCTTAGTGAGGATTGGTGTGTTTAGTTAGCACCCCTTAAGCTTCTTTATATAGGCTTGAGGGGGCTCTCCAAGTTAGCTCTCATACAATATGGGACTTGCTTTAGCTGAAATTTCCAACAAATCTCCTCCTTCAGCCAAACGGAAAATATCCTTGAATCAGTTTGGGGTTGATGCTAAGCCTGCAACTTCTTTACGGACTTCTATCTTCTCTTTCGGTAGAGTTTTTATCATCATATCCGCCCCGTTATCTTTTGTGTGTATTTTCTCAATCTGCAGCAGTTTACTTTCCAACACATCACAGATCCAGTGATACCTTACGTCGATGTGTTTCGACCTTGAATGAAATGTCGAGTTCTTACTGAGATGGATTGCGCTCTGACTATCGCAATAGAGAATATAACTTTCCTGATCCTGTCCTAACTCTTGTAGGAACTTCTTCATCCACAAGATCTCTTTACAACCTTCGGTGATTGCGATGAATTCTGCTTCTGTAGTGCTTAAAGCAATGCACTTTTGTAGTCTTGACTGCCATGAGATAGCTCCCCCTGCAAAAGTAATTAGATATCCTGATGTAGACTTTCTTGAATCCACATCTCCTGCCATATCTGCATCTGAATACCCAAGAAGCTTTAAATTTCCATTGCCAAAACACAAGCAACTTTTGGCAGTTCCTCTCATATATCGTAGTATCCATTTCACTGCATTCCAGTGTTCCTTTCGTGGAGTTGATAGGAATCTACTCACAACTCCGACAACATAAGCAATGTCTGGTCTTGTACAGACCATTGCATACATAAGACTACCCACTGCATAAGAATAGGGCACCTTGTTCATTTCTTCTTTTTCTTCTTCATTCCCTGGACATTGCGTCTTACTTAGTTTGAGATGACCAGGTAATGGAACATGCACAGGTTTGACATTATGCATGTTGAACCTTTCAATAACTTTCTGGATATAGTCTTCTTGTGACATCCACAGCATCCTTCTAGAATGATCTCTAGTTATCTTCATTCCAAGAATCTTCTTCACCGCACCCAGATCTTTCATGGCAAAAGACTTGCTCAATGCCTTCTTAAGAGCAGCTATTTTCGCCTTATCTTTCCCAATAATTAGCATATCATCAACATACAACAGAAGTATGATGGATTCACCATTCTCATAGTTCTTCACAAACACACAATGGTCTGCGGAGATCTTCTTGAAATTGTGTTGGGTCATGAAGAGATCAAACTTCTTGTACCATTGCCTTGGAGCTTGCTTCAGACCGTAGAGGCTTTTCTTCAGACGACACACTAGGTGTTCCTTGCCTGGTTCTGCAAAACCTTCTGGTTGCTCCATATAGATTTCCTCCTCTAGGTCTCCATGTAGGAATGTTGTTTTTACATCAAGTTGTTCAATCTCCAAGTCTAGTTTTGCAGCTAGACCGAGAATTGCTCTAATAGATGTCATCTTCACCACTGGTGAGAAGATTTCTTCGAAATCTATGCCTTTCTTCTGGTTGCACCCTTTACAACAATTCTTGCTTTGTACCTGGGGTTTGGGTTGTTCTCTTCCATCTTGAGCTTGAACACCCATTTGTTTTTCAATGCCTTTCGTCCATCTGGTAATCTCACTGCTTCTATGAAGCTTTGAGGTTCTCTTTCATCAGTGAGATTGACATATTCATCTGAATAATATCTTCTTGATGGTTGTCTAACTCTTCTGGATCGTCTTACTTGAGATTATTCTTCTGTCTCATCAATCTCCATCATCCGATCCTGACTTTGTTCTATCTGGTCAGGTTGTTCTATCTGATCAGATTGTTCCTCCTGATCATGTTCATCATTCCTTTGAGGATTCTCTCCCCATGAATTGTTTATGACAACAGGACTTGAATCAGAAATCACTTTGTGCTTTGGCTTCTCAGACTGCTTAATGTCTTGGATCATTTGATCTTCAAAGAACACCACATCCCTGCTTCGAACAATCTTCTTGTGTGCAGGATCCCATAATCTGAAACCAAGTTCATCTCTTGGTGAACCAAGGTATATGCATTCCTTCATCTTTGCATCTAGCTTTGCTCTTTCATTTTTAGGAATGTGGACAAATTCCCTACACCCAAAGACTCAAGTGACCATAAGAGGCTTTCTTTCCAGTCCATACTTCATCTGGAATATCTCCATTTAAAGGTCTTGAAGGAGACAGATTTATCAGATCAATTGCAGTTTTCACTGCTTCGCCCCAAAATGATTTGGGAAGTTTTGCTTGAGAAAGCATGCTTCTGACTTTCTCTGCGATCGTTCTGTTCATCCTTTCAGCTACTCCATTCATCTGAGGTGTCTTGGGAGGAACTTTCTCATGTCTTATCGCATGAGTTTTACAATATGTCTCAAACAGACTTATGTATTCTCCGCCATTATCACTTCTAAAGCATTTCAGTTTTCTTTCAGATGCTCGTTCTACAGAAGCATGAAACTCCTTGAAAGCTTGAAGAACTTGATCTTTCGTCTTCAATGGATACACCCACACCTTCCTAGAGTGATCATCAATTAAGGTAACAAAGTATTGAGCACCACCAACAGACCTTTCAGACGTTGAGCAAACATCTGAATGAACAAGATCCAGAATCTGCTTTCTTCTTCTTGCATCATCTGATCTTTTAAAAGATATTTTGTTGTTTGCCTGCTAGACAGTCTTCACAGGATTCAAGTGGTTGTCCTTTTATGTTTGGGAGATGATCTTTTGCAAGGATCTCCAGACCCTTCTCGCTCATGTGGCCCAATCGTCTATGCCACAGTTCTTTGGTTGTGTCTTGAGCAACATTCGTCTCCCCCTTGCATATCTTTCCCTGCATAATGTACAAAGAGCCTTCCTTTCTGCCGTGAGCAATAATCATGCTCCCTCGGCTGAGTTTCCATCTGCCGCTACCAAATTGGTTTATCATCCCGGCTTCATCTAGCTTTCCCACTGAGAGATAAGGTTCAGACGCATCTCGAGTACATGTCTGACCTCCTTTAGCACAAGCTTATTTCCATTCTCAGTCATCAAAGTTACTTCGCCAATACCGACGATTTTACTTGTGACATGGTTTCCCATCTTCACCGTACCAAATTCTCCTTTTTGGTATGATGAGAAGAATTCTCATGAGGTGTGATGTGGAAGGATGATCCTGAGTCAATTATCCATATGCAATCATCTGATGCAACATTTTGATAATTTTCTTCTCCGACAAGAAATATATTCTCATCATTCGAGGCCACTGCAGTAGTTGTTCCATCTTCTTTCTTCTTCTTCGGGTCAATCTGGTCAGGGTGGATTGTTCCAGCTTGTTGGTCTCTTTTCAAGAATCTACACTCAGGCTTTATGTGTCCTGGTTTGCCACAGTAATAACAATTTAGTCTGGTTCGAGATTTGGACCTACCTTGTGATTTTCCACGACATCCTTTTCCACGATTCTCACTCCTTCCTCTATTTTCAACAACATTAGCTTCAAACTGATTGTTCAAACCTCTTTCCCTCCGCCTTGACTCTTCATTTAGCAAACAGTCTGTAACAGAATCCATGCTAAGCTTTCCGTTTGGAGCAGAGTTGCTGAGAATGACACCTAGAGTGTCCTAACTCTCAGGTAGAGAACTGAGGAGTAGAAGAGTTTGCAACTCATCATCAACACTGATGCCTGCCTTTGTTAATTGATTAACAATTAATGCCTTTGAAAGTGTTCAGATGTTCAATCATATTTTGACCGTTCATGTACTCCAACTTTACCAATCGTCTGACAAGGTGGGCTTTGTTCCTGGGCGTCTTCTTTTGAATCAAGGATTCAAGTTTTTTCCACAACTCATACGCATTGATATAAGTTGATACATGCTCGAACAAGCTTCGATCAATATATTTCCGGATCATAGCCACTGCTTTCCGATTCTGAAGCTCCCAATCTTTGTCAGTCTTCACATCCGGCATATCCTTCGGCATATCCTTCTGGGTAATTGGCAAATACAAATATTTGCAGTATAGATGATCTTCCATCATCGGCTTCCAATAGGAGTAGTTATCTGTAGTTAGCTTGAACATGTCTCCATCATGAGTGATAACTCCCTCCATCTTGAGTTACACAGGCCAATAGCTCCTCCAACCAAGTGGGTTTTGATAAAAATAACACTATACGTAAATAGTGTCGTATAGGTGGCTTGTAGAAATCTTGAAAATTACTGTAGTTTGTGATCGATGTCACGTGAGGAAGTTTCCAGGAAAGAGAGGTGGGTCAACAGACACACTTAAATACCAAGTCTTTCCTAGCCAGAACTTTTCTAGGCATGCACTTTCACACTACCACACTTTATTTCCAGCAACAAGAATAATTCTTTTCTGATGTGGAAGATCAGACAATGCTTCAGCCACATAGCATACTAAGAATTTTCTTATAAATCCGGCATCTAGTATTCCAAAGCTCTGAGAGCTCTGATACCACTGTTGGGAAATACCAGCATAATTTCCTTCCTCTGTGAACTCAAAAATAGGCACTAAGCGGAAGCGTAAAAATAAGTGTAATAACACCAGACAATTTTTAGCGTGGAAAAACCTCCTCAATGTGAGCAAGGAAAAAACCACGGGACCCGTAGGCCGTTTAAACTTCCACTATAACAATAATGGGAATACAAAAATACAAGAATATTGTATCCTCAATTTGTGGATAACACTCTCGCAAATTGGCTCACTATTTTTCTCTCCGAGAAAACTCTCTCTAAGAATCTCTCTATTTTCTCTCACTCTTCTTAGTGAGGATTGGTGTGTTTAGTTAGCACCCCTTAAGCTTCTTTATATAGGCTTGAGGGGGCTCTCCAAGTTAGCTCCCATACAATGTGGGACTTGTTTTGGCTGAAATTTCCAACATGCACAAGTTCTTCTATAGTCACAGGGAGATCCAAAAACATGTAAGAAGGAAAAGGAAGAGAAAAAGAATAGGAGTGGTGGTGAGAAGGAAAAAAAAAGGGGTAAGAAGGTGGTGGTGAGAAGGAAAAATATGATGTTGACAATCAAAGCTTCTGTAAGAAGCTTCAAGACTGAAGACAAGAAACACGCTGTGTTTGACTGAAGAAACACTTGCCGTGTTAACGTCTTATATCCCCATAAATGCCAGTTCCATCAGCTCAAGCAATGAATAAAGTAATATTATCAAATTTTATTTTAAAAAATAAGAATAAAATCAACTATTAAAATAGTCATTTAAACTCCCTTAATCATGAAAATCCAGTCAAGTCAGATGTATAGTCAAAAAATTTATTCCACTTTTATATTTGTATAGATTTCGCAACTCAAAATATTAGAAGATCAATATAAAAATTGATAATTGATATAATATTAAGTCACATTTCGTCCAAGGCCCCAAAATTCCTATATACGCCCAGAGTGTCCGAACACATTTTGAAACTTGAACATAGCTTGTACCGGAAAGCTTTAATATTCCTTAACTACATTTCTTCACACCAAATAGTTGGAGACATGGGAAAGACCCGTTAAATATAAATTTTGGATCAACTTTAAAAGAAAGATCTGAGCTGTTTAGTGTAACCTATTTGGTAATGAAGCATCTATCACAAGGTTTTATCTTTTACTTCACATTGGTCAAGAATAAATAAGCGTTGATCGTGCGCTATAATAAATTATAGGCTTGTCTTCAAAGGTTACAGGTTTCGGAGCTACTCGGAAGCTTGGGACTAAAGTCTTATAAACATAAATCTTTGGGTTCAGATAGAATACAAAATGTAAATAAAACAATAAAAAGTTATTATTAGATAGACAATCGCCTTTATCAATAATTATCTTGTTTGGGCAAAAAGATTAAATCTTAAAATAACTTTTTTACATTGATTTAAGCTGTTTTGCTACCATCTACTCCAACCAGTTGTTTGCTGAAATTATTTTAGATGATTCACAACCATTTTCGTTCTTTCCTTTCTTGCCCCCACCCAGTTCTTTCCGTTCACAACCAGTGTCAACTACCTTAGATGAAAAAGCTGTTACTATCAATAATTTCCTTATTTCTTGTAAAATGTCAACCGAAAAAATGTGTAATCCAACTAAAGAAGAGGGGAAAAAACGAAAAAATGAGAGGAAAAAAAAGGGACAAACAGATCCAAAATATAGATCACAAACTACATACATAGTAGAATATGATCATCACAAAAATCAATCATAAAAATCAAAAATCAAAATCTGTTGTTGGAACCTTCGCACTGCTCGCATGGCTAACTGAATCCCGTCTTTGGAACCTCCGTAGCACTGCACCGCCACACCGCCGCCTTTGCTAACCGAGGGATTTGGGGTTTGAGAGCAAAAGTAAAGAGATTAGAGTGAGGGATTTGGGGTTTGAGAGTCGAGATGTGAGACTGAGGGAGAAGAGGAGATCATACCAAGGCGTAGACTGAGGGCAGAAAGGAAGAAGAGCCTGCACAGAGAGATGGGTTTGAAGTTTGGAAGAGAGACCGAGCAAAGAAACTGAGAAAGGGATTAATGAATTTTTGGTATAATACAAATAATAAAAGGAAAAAAAAAAACAAAATAGCTGGAAGTCTCTATAATCGAACATGGACCTAGATTAATTAACTAAAATGAAAAAGTGGTTGCTAGAATTAAAATGACTTAACGAGCAATTGGGCTTGGAATAGTCACCAAGCATTGATAAAGGGAGCGTGATTTATAAATTATTTATTTAATTAATATTCATTACTTATTTACATTATTTTCTTGTTAATTTTTATTAAAAAATTAAATATTTAACAAGTTTTATTAATGTTAAAAAGAAAGCATAAATATTATTAATATAAACAAATAATTTTATACCCCTTTTCATAATTTACTATGTAAAAATAATTATTTTTGTACCATCCAAACGAAACAGATTATCTTAAAATCACTTTTCAGCAAACATACCCAAACAAAAACAGATTTTGATTATAATCGATTATCAGAATAATCGATTATTTGAAAACAGATTATCATCATAATTTTTTTTCAGCTTTCCCAAACACACTATAAGACGGAGATTGAGGGAGAACCTGGCTGGGCAACTATTGTTCTTTTTAACTTATTATTATTATTATTATTATTATATGTCAGTTCATTGCATATTATTTGTAACTATTCTTTGGAAAGAGTGTTGTTATTCTAACAACCATAATACAAACAATCTTGGGCAACTTTCACTGTAGCACTATTTTATTTATTTATTTATTTTTTACAAATTTTGACTTTTAAAAAAAAATATTTTTTCAAAAAGACTCATTAATCAGATAATGAATTGAATTAATCAAATATTTGTACCCGATTAACCAAATATTTGCACAGACTTAACGAAATTTTTATTTCTCAAAAAAACCCATTAACCAAATAATGAACTGAATTAACCAGATATTTGTACCTGATTAATAAGATATTTGCACATACTTAACCAAAATTTTATTTTTCAAAAAACCCATTAACCAGATAATCAACTGAATTAACCAGATATTTGTACCTAATTAACGAGATATTTGCACATACTTAATCAAAAATTTTATTTCTCAAAAAACTCATTAACTAGATAATGAACTGAATTTACCAGATATTTATACCTGATTAACCAGATATTTGCACACACTTAACCAAAAAACCCATTAACCAGATAATGAACTGAATTAACCAGATATTTATACATGATTAACCAGATATTCATACATACTTAACAAAAACTTTTATTTCTCAAAAAACTAAATATTTAAAAAAAGAACAAATTATATTTTTTTTAAATAAATATCTTTTAAAAAAAGTAAAATTTTGTATAAAAAAAATGTACATACATTAGACAAACATAAGATTGTCACGATACGTTGTCCACTATGGGTTGTGAGAATAACATTATTGCTTTGGAAAGAGAAATGATATTTTGACACCAACTTTGGATACCATCAATTATGGTGAGTTTATAAAAGAAAATGATGAAAGATGAGAGAGAAATAATGAATAAATATATAAGAAAAATATAAAAGTAGGTATTAGTATTTGGTTTTGGTGTCAAAATAACACCCCTCCTCTCGAAAATAGGCAGGTTGTGTAAGATGAAAATCTTTGCTGTACTTGTATCATGAGAACTGAATAGGTGACCTATTGGAATTAAAGGGTTCGACTTGAACCCAAAAGAAGTTAGTTAATTTCACATGTTCTTAATGCAGCAATGGACTTTCTGACATTCATTTTTAATTTACTCAAATGCTAGGTGATAGAGTGCTTTTGATTATTCGGAGTTAAGTTGGATTGTTGAAAGTCCGAATTGGTAATGCCCTTAAATGTTGTAAAATTAACACAGGAATATGCATATAAATTAGAAGGGGTAGGTTGCAAAATTTTATTTTATTTTTAAGGACAAAAGGGTAAGGGCTGAACAGTAATAGAAAAAAAATTAAAAGTTATGGGTCACTGATACATGTCAGCACTATTTTTTTGGCCGCGGCATGCAGGTACCAAAACCCAATGGTTTTAATGGGTGCCGTAGCAATGGCCAAAAAAAAAGTTATTATTAAATAAATATATTAGCCCGCGGTAATTTTGAGGTCCATAGTAGGATCCTCCATAAATAGAGATAGTCCAAAGCCCAACTCAAAGAAACTAAGTGTTGAATTCCACGCCTATTAAGAACTGGACCAAGAAAGCACTCCAGTTATTGTTTCTCTGTCTGCACAACAATAAGCGCGCCTTTTGCCGACGCAATGCAGAAAAGGTCCCCATAATGTTCTTCATGTTTATTGTTCAATTCACCGTTACTATCACGAGAGTAATAAAAATGTTCAAGGATGAAAAGGGAAACCTGTTAGTGTAGGCCTATGCCTCCTTCGTGATGATAATTAAAGTCAATTTACAAGTCAAAAGAAACATACTCAAAAAGCTTATATCTTCATTTGTAATTATTACATAGAGACATAAAAGAGATATGTAATCCATTTCATTAGTTGAACATTCTGAGTATATATGCCACGACACGTCACGTCACTAATACATCATAAACCCACACTCACATAAAAATATGATAAGTATAAAAAAACATAACTGTTATTTTTTTGATATAAGACCAAGACCATTATCATATTTTGATCATAATGTTTCTAAGGGCAGCAGCAGCACACCACATCCAAGCAACACTCGCATGTCTCAAAGCAGCAGAAGCAGCAACACAAGGCGAACAAGCTGCAGCAAATCCCAATGAAAATCCTCCCCACTCAACAAATAACAGCAAAAAATAAAATAAAATTGATATATGATTCACATAAAGAAATATGGCAAATTATCATAAATTTAATGTGGACAACAAAGAGAACAAAATGATGAGAATTAAATCCTTTTTGTTAGAACCTAACTAATTGGTAATTAGTGGCAGCAGCAATAATACAAGTTTGTAACCAAAAGTAGTTAACAACAACAAAAGCTACAATGATAACTAACTATACATACCAAGCATAAAGGCAACCTTTTTCTTCACGGCGTCTGCGAACATGCTCCACATAAGTCATCTCTTGGTACACAGGTGCATCCATTTAATTTCTGTGTGTACGTTGAGGAAATAATTTGCTTGGAGCTAGCAAGGTGGAGGAGGAACAAAGAACAGGTTATAAAAGGAGTGGTGACAATCATGCACAAAAATGAGACAATAAATAGGGGTATGAATTATGAAACCTGCAAGCAGGTTTTTACTTCCTTGAAAATTCTGCCAACTGAGGGGTTCAGATACACACGGGGTTAGGTAAGGGACCCAAGACATTTATGACTTCTTCACACGTTTATTTTATTTTTCCTTACCAATTAAGTTTCTTCTCTGTTCTTATACTTTGCATCCATGGTCAAAAATCCCATAAACACGTTTAAGAGGATCCAAACTGAACTATGACTTAGGGTGCATCTCGTGAGATAAATTTTTTAAAAAATTTATATATTTTTCTAAATAATTTATTACAAAAAGTAAAAAATTTATACCAATGCCATTAATTATTTTTATAGGTTATTTTAATAAATTTATTTTCATAAATTGTTATCAAAAACCCTAAATAAACTCTTTATAATTTGTACTAACACTTCTAGTCATGATTTTGATCATGTGTCAAGAGATAATGTCAATTAAGATTAGAGTGTTCATCATATCGAATTGACCCAATGAAGTCGATAATCCAAACTAAATCAATTAAATTGATTTTGTTAACAAGTTTATTTCAATACAAACCATTTATAATTGATTTGGTGCTCGAATTTATTCCTTTTAACCAGAACCAACTCGACCACCTGAACAAAAATAAATAAATTAACTTTTAAATTTATACATTTTAAACTTTAATACTTGAAAATCTCTTCTTGTTGTTTCTTTTCTTTTCTTTTCTTTTTTCCTATACTTTCTTATAACTTTATTTAATGTTATCAAATGCCTCATGTTTATTATCCAACTCCATTATCATATTTTAGGGAAAGATATTAAGATATGAAAAGTTATAACTATAGAATAAGATTAAAATATCAACTAAAATTAATATCGATGTTAAATGTTTGAAACTAATTTAATTATTGTATAAGGTCATATCCAATGACAACATAAAGTGTGGATCTTGTTTAATAGGGACTGATGCTTAAGTGCACTCATTGTTGGAGAAAATTTTTCAATTGGTGCTTAACAAGTTAAGTTGCATGTAGAAGAACAGGTCATTATCTTATTGAGTGGACCAGCAGAAAGTTTTTTAAACAAAAAAAAGGACATGATTGGAATATTGTTGGTTAAATGTAATGATGTGAGATAGCTTGTGGGACCTATTTAGTAAAAAATTTAAAGATATTAGATTGGAGATATGGAGTGCTTAAGTTGTAAAAAATAAAAATGAGTCATGTGTAAAAGTGGGACCCACTTAAGAACTCTTAAAAATAAAAATTTGAGGTACTGGATGGAGATGCTCGTTGAAGAATAAGGAAATTTTTACCTTATAGTAGTATAAAATTCAAAATTTCATATAAAAAAGTTCACATGAGAGGATAAAATCTCTAGAGATTAATAATGTTGGGACCATGCAATTTTATTAACTTAGAAATATATTAATTAGTCAATAAATTAATAATTCATTAATTTTAAGAGTGTTTTATCAATTCAGTTAACAGTGATTAATCTCCGTCGGGGAACCTGAAGGGCACGCAAGATGGGTTATCTCATCCCAATCAGATTTTCTCCATACAGAGGATTCGAACCCCTGGCCACTTACTTAAGATGTTCAAGTCCCTTACCACTTGGACCAACCACATGTTGGTTTAGTGAATATAACTTTAATTACATATAAGAATTATTTTATATATCATCGATATACAATGTATATGTATCGTATTTTATGAATTAAATTTTAAAAAAAATATTATATATATATATATATATATATATATATATATATATATATATGAAAATAAGTAAATGACATTCATTGTGTTTAATACTTAAACAATATTCACTGTATTAACTAATTAAACAATATACATTGCTTTTGAGTGCAATGGGAAAAGTCAGAGATGGAATCTACATAGATTTAATTTTTATGAAAAAACAAACAAAAGTAGATTCCTATTTTTACTAAATTGTCCTCGTTATGTTTGTAATTTTAGAGAATTGTTGATTTGTATATTAATAGTACTAATGATTTTGGTAAAATAAAAATGGTTTAAATAATATTAATCAGAGTAGTAATTTTTAGATATACGTAGTTATCAAATTGCTCAATAATAGGAAGATTGAAAAAATGAGAAATTAATTTTTCAAGGATTTTATTTCGATAAGCAAAAAATATATTAAGGTGTACCCAAACCATATATAATATTAACACTATAATATAGGAGATGTCAGATATATGTTCAACCTTGAGCATAGTTATCTGAAAGGTTGAAAGTGTAACTGACAAATGCTCGTCACCCAATTATGTAATACAATTAATCCTCCCCGTTTTCAAGGATGCTATAATAAGAGTAATGGGTAGGGATCCTCTTCATTTATCATGATAAATGGAGATGTCAATTAAGTTTTGAGATAATAAATATATGAAGAAACTATATACATACGTATAAATTATAATACACTTATTTTTCTAAAACTTTCGAAATGGACATAAGTGAAAAGATGAAAAATGGAGAGGATATTTTTTCGTTAAAAATCTAAATTGTGTTTTGGTGCACAGAAAGTAAAAATTTTCACCTCTTCAATCTAGGTTTTGGACTCAACCCAACCATAGCTAACTGAATTTTAGAAATGCTTAACATATTGAAGAAGAAAAAAAACCGTCGGGTTTAAACTCTATAGACTCAGTTTCGAGGGATCCCCATTGGATGCCAAAAACACACATGAAGCAACAGTCATTTCTTTTTAACCAAATATTATTTCCTTTACTGTATTTTTTTTCTTTACCAGTGGCAGTCTGATGAAAAAGTACTAAGCCTTACAGCAGTAAGCAAAAATTGACCATGGAATACAAGGAATTAACATGTACGTAAATTTTCATTTGGCATTTATAGGAAGAAAATAGAGATGCTTGGACATCCACATAAAAATTTTGTGTATGGTAAAAATACCATTAAGAAAAGTTAAGAAAAGTCCCCTCCTAGTTTTTCACTTGTAGGGGATACTATATATATTAAAAAAAAAGACATCCACGTAGACCATGGCCAATGAGAGTAACAATGACACCCCATTCAGGTACATATGGTTGCAGATTGGCAGGGGAAGGGGGCTATGGTGGGGGCCAAGTGCTAAGAACACTGAATAAAGAGTCAAGGTTAAGGGTGCTGACACTGCAAATAATTGCATGCACGAATATGCCACCGACACACACAAACACCACCACCCTTGTGTTCCTCCAAAAACAAAATAAAAAGTATCACCTATTAAGCAGTTTGTGAAAGAACCTAAAACAACACCCCTCATCACAATTTTGAAGGTACACTAGAGGATTTACATACCCTATTGGAAATGGCATCTTAACATGGTAAATAAAACTGAAGAACCACACCACTACCATAATTAGAACCTTACATCATTAAGCAACTAACAGGCCACAGAGCATGTAGCAGATCTTACTGGAACTAAAACATCACCACCTACAGATTGGACACTTGCAGCAGCAGCTTCTAAGCGTTCCCATGTTATTCTTCGTCTCTCGGCTACAGCGCTTGACCTCGAGTCTTCCTCCTCGGACTTGCGTTGGCATGCAAGTACCAGATCCTCATCCATTTGAGAAAGCATCTTCCTTATGTTCTGAGTCAGGTTGAGCACTGCTTGGTTCCAGTGATTTTTGGTGTTATGTACAAGTGCTGAGAAAACAAGCGGCAGAATCACCTGCCGGTTTTGTGTGATAAGGTTAAGGATGTGCTCATTGTTCCACAGCAAATGAGCTCGTTCAGCCACCTGAATAATAATGACATGAATGTAAACTTAATGACGTTCTTTAATAGAGGCATTAGCATCATAACCATAAAAGTAAATTGAAATTGCATGGCATGATCACCAAAGACGACAACAATGTCTACTAGACATTTGAACAACTCTACAGGATTTATTTGAATCTACAAGCTCAGGTTTGAGAAAGAAAGATACTACTATCAAATACATTAGAAACTTGCTGATTAATTGAAAGCCATGACTAAACCAATTTCTAACCCCTTAGAATTTAAATGTATATTCTCTTAATCAGGTGGAAGAAAAGATGCTGTTGTAAAAGGATGAAATGTTAACTCAAACACAAGATGATTCTTTAACTAAAAAAAGGAACTTAAAAGTGAATCAGCTTAGCAAAAACTACCTGGTAATGAGAACTATTAAGGCAGCAACCTATCCGTCGAAACAGTGGGACCATAATCTTCTGAAATTCAGCCATGCTAGTCATTTCCAAAACCTCTTCCAACTCACTTATGAACATAAGCTCCTTTTGGCTATTTGTTACTGGCCAGTACTTCAATAGTCCCTTTATCACAGAGCTAGCCAGTCTTTGATCCTTATCTATGAACTGTACAACACAATATGTTAACTGCTGATGATAAATACCAACGGATTTAGGTTTGTGCAAGGGAATTAAAGCCTTCCACAAAAATATTTTGTGCTCTTCCTTCAATGGCAAGGCAAATCCACTAATCACGCTCCCAAAAATCTCCAAAAGTTCAGCAATTCCATTATGCCGTTCAGTCTCGAAAACGAAACGGAAGATGATATTGCTAACAGATTTCCGGATGAAAGGCCTGTGAACCATGAATTTCCCATAGATTCTATGCAGAATTGTTTTCAAGCAATCTCTTTCTCTAGGGTCCTCTGAATCAAAAAGGTCAAGTAATCTTGAAATAAAGGCATGATCTACATGCACTTTTGCCACCTTCATATCAAGAGAGTTATAATTGATGAATTGAAGGAGCAGGTCATAAACAACTTGCAAGTGAGACCAGGCGGGATCAAACATAGGCTCTTCATCTTCTGTTTCCCCACCAGAAGTACTTGTACGAAACTTAGGTGGGAAAACCCTGAACAAATTAGTTGCACACATTTTACACAATGCAGCGATAACTGGTTCTGTGAACTTTACAGATCCAGAAGAAACAAAATCAACAAGATCTACCAATGTTTGACGTTTAAGATCTTGCTCTGGGCAGTTCTTATCAGGATCACTCATATCATAAACTTTGCAGCAAAGATTCAACTTACTAATAAACAGGCTTTGCTTCTGTGTATTTGAAACATCTTTGAAGGATAGACAGGGGTCAACTGCTTCCACTCCAGCACTCATACTTGAAGGGAAAACAACCGAAGATACCCGCTTCACAACATTTAATTTGCTTGAAATGGTACTTCCAACATTTGTACATTGAAAGACATTCCCAAAACTAGTAGCATTCCCAGAATCACCCCTAGCAGAATCTGAGGAGGTCAGATTTTGGCACCTTCTTTGGCAATTTGCTAAGAATTTGCTTTATCATGGTGGCAATGCTGCAAGCCTAGCTGAGAACACCTGCACCTGACATATCACTGTCAATTAAAAGCATAAACCTTTCAGGATAGAAAAGCTCAAATTCTAGGCACTCTTTATGTTGATATACTAATGAATCATAAAATCAACCAAACTTAATGAAATCGTCCAACAGCAGAGCAAAAGTGTAAAGCAAGGCACACAAGTATGAGACAGAGACTTAAACAGTGTAACTAAGACCACTTTAGAGACTATTCCAGAGCACAAAACAGTAAGAGAAAATGATCAAAATCCTGTGCAACAAATAATAAAGAGCAGGGATGAAAACAGCCAATGCAATATGCCCAAGAAGGTTTGATAATCTGAAGAGGAATGCAATAAATGAGATATAAGCACAGAGAGGCAAGATCAAGAGAGAAATATACTATACAAGGGGTTGTATCAAAGGAATTGAAGATACTCAAAACACTTATTTCAAACATAGCATTTGGGATGTCTTTTTAGAACACAGTAAGTAGCAAATTCCAGCCAGATCTAACACTTGTTTATGAATTTCTCCCAAGAAATAATACAGAATCCAGTACATTTGGATGAATCCTAGTTAATTATCAACTACAAAGAAGAATTGAGAGCACAAAGCAGTCGCAAAATACAAAAACTAGTCATTACCTGCAGCACTAGCCGAATGTCAAGCCAGAACAAGTTCGTATCAACAAATTTTGGAATCAAATAAAGAGAAAGTGAAGAAGCTAAAACACAAAAATAAAATAAAATAAAATGGAAAGGACCCAGTTCTAGAAAGAAATTGACAAGCCATTGATCAATACAAATTTTAAACATTTACAGTAGCAGCTACAGCGGGTGGGGAAAACCGAGATCTGGGTCTGAAAATAAAATAAAAATATAGAAGAATCTGAACCAACCAGTTGAAGAACCATTAATAGACCTTGTACCTTATATGATCATTACAAGGAAAAATAAATAAAAAATTAAAACTTGAGCATATATGAATTGAGTTAAAATCCAGGGTAAGTACAAAACAGGAACATCACCAAAATTAGTATATTTAAGAACGAAAACCAGCAGTTGAGAGAGAAAGAGAGAGAGAAACATAAAAGACCAACCTGATTTCTGTGATGAGACAAAAGTAAACTCAATTAGGATGAGTGATGACGAGAGAAAGAGAGAGCTAGTCACAGAAAGAGTTAAACTTTAACGGTTAGCATAAAGATGGAACAAGTTGCATAGCTGAAATGAGAGAGAAAAGAAGAAGAGGGTGAGTGAGTGTTGTGGGTTTTGTATTGATCTGAAAAATGCTAGATTTGTGTATGTAGAAGAAGAGCAGTGAATGGTGAAGAAGAAGAAGGAGAGTGAGCATTTTCATCAATAATAACAATAGATCTTCCCTCCATGCTATGCTATGCTATGCTATGCTATGCTCACAAACACCCACAAGAGAAGAGATTGCTTTTTGTTTATAACAGTAACAACACTCACAATCACCCACCCAACCCAACCCAACCCATCTTAACCTTCATATTAAGCTTCAATTTACACTACAATCCATGCACTGTTAACTCTATACTATTATATTATGTTTTTTTTTAAAGTAATATTTTAGTCCTTATACGTGATATTGATTTTTAATTTGATCCCTAGACATGACACTGGTTTTTAATTTGGTCCTCACCGCTAATTTGGTCCCTATATAAGAGGAAAAAAAAATGAAATCGACCCCTACGTGTGACAATTATTTTCAATTTGGTTTATATATGTGATAATAATTTGCAATTTGATCCCTTTTTTGTAGGGACCACTAGCGATGATGACCAAATTGAAAACTAGTGTCACTTATAAGAACCAAATTGATAACTTTTTACGTATAGGAATCAAGTTGAAAATCAGTGTCATGTATAAGGATCAGAAGATTACTTTAAACTTTTTTTTAATCACTATTATATTATGGTTATGATGATCAAAGGGATTAAAGAAGCCAAAAAATTTCTACTCAAAAATGACCTCGGATTATTTTATTTTTGTAAACTTATTGTGACTAAATGTTGATTGAAAAAGATAAACCAAGTCTTAACTTTCTATAAGAGTTAATGAGTATTAATAATTTACTATGAAATGAAAAAAGGGAAAAGCTCTGCTGCCATGTAAAATAAGAATAGTAAAGATATTTGGATACATATTTGGATATCTTATATAGACATGTAAAACTTATGAGTAGTGAGAGTAATAAAAGATAAGAAAATAATAAATAAGTGAAATATGATACTTTTATTTTATAAGGTGATGAACATATTTTTTTACTCAGCTATCATTACTCAAATAAGAAACCGAAATTGACCGGATAATAGAGGAGGATTAGGGATGGGTGTGACCGTGTGAGTCTCACTTCAATAAACCCTACAAATGAATTGAAACTCCTTTTTTTTTTTTTTTCCATTCATCCTGGTTATATGTGAAATGTGATTCAGGTCATGTAATATTTGTTTTATTTTTTATAATATCATTTTTCTAATAGATCATTTATAATATCAATTAAGTTGGTTAATAAACGGTGAAGCATATTTAAATTTCTGAAATGTGCGGCATCCCTTTTTTTTTTTTAACCAGGATATATTCCGATCGGTTGTCAGTGATTAATCCATCGATGTACTGAGATCCATTTAAGGAGTTGATATTTTCCAGCAGATGTTCTTTCATACACATGAAGCAGAAATCGAACTCCCAATCACATGTCTAAGAAACTTAGTTATCTACTAATTTTACTACACCGTGTTGGTTGCGCCGCATCCCTTTTTAATATCTTATTCTCTTTTAGTAGCCCTTTATGTGAAGTCTATTATTTAACACCTTCCTTAAAAGAAAAAAAAATTAGAAACTATTTTTTTCTATACAAACAAATCTAGAGATCTAACATGAAATATTTCGTATAATTTTATTTTTACCCATGGAGTATTTGCGAGTTTGGTTTTTTAGTTTTTTAGTTTTCCATACAATTTTTTTTGTTATTTCTTCCTTTGCATCCGACAAAAAGGTGCATAGTGGTCTGCATTAGGTAAAGTGAAAATGGGAGATTTTCCATTCTTCCTTGCGCAATTTCGAGGCTAGATTTTTGGAGTTTGAGAGTTACTTGAGAGTGAGAAAGAGGAGAAAGAATGAAAAGGAAGAAAGAAGAAATAGGAGATGAACGTGGGAAGTGAAAATAAAATAAAAATATATATAGAGAATCCCGAAAAGTGAGGGACAGCAATAACCCGCAAACACAGAGGGAAAGAAAACAAAAAGAGAGGAGGGTAGGGTAAAAGTAAAATGCGGCAACAAATATCATGATTCATTAACAGCAAAAATTAATCATACCCTTGGATGCCAGCCATTAAAATTGAAAAATAGTTTAAGGTAAAATTATTTAGACATTTCAAAAAAAAAAAATATTTATTTAGACAAACTTATTTATTTTTATTTGTTAATTAGATATACATACAGTATAACAATAAATTAATGGCACTTATGATAATCTGAATTGAAAAAAATAACGTGTCACTGTCAGCACAATTTTTTAATGAATTTATTGAAATAAAATAAAAAATATTTAATACATAAAAATAATGAAATAATGTCTAACTAACAAATTTTCCTTAAAAAAAACTAACAAATTTTGATTTTGATTGTTTTAAATATATCGATATGGGATTGGTTAGCACTTAGTGCGTGTTTGGTTCTACGGTGGCGAAAATTGATTTTAGTTAGAATTGAGTTGAACATAATGCGATTTGTGTTTGGATACATTCACGAAAAAAGTGACTTTTATCAATTTATATTATTTGGATTGTTTGGATCAAAATTATTTTAAGTATGCAATTATCAAAATGGGTTTTAACATACAAGGAATATTAAATTATTTAAATTTATGTTTAATTTAAATTATTATTTAATTTAATTTTGAAATATATATATATATATATATATATATATATATATATATATCATGTTATGTTTTGATTCTCATTAATGAGAAATGCAGACCATTTCTTTATTGGTAAAAGGCATAAATTTTACTAGAAAAAGTATTGTAAAGGGAATCTGAATTTTTTGCAAACACACATTAGAATGGGTCTTCCACGTGGTTAAAGAACATTAAACTTGTATAGAAACAAATGGTGCAAGGCTGAACAGAATGTGATGTGCCACAACACGACGAGCTAACAGGGAGATGTGATGCAACACCAGAAGGACAAATGAGAGAATATGTATTGTAACTAGAGGTGGGTATTTGGACTCAGGTCCGCGGACAGTCCGTTAAATCCGCAGTCCGCGCGGACTTGGACACCTTAAAATGTGAGTCCAAAAAAATGCGGGCTTTTTGAGTCCGGTCCGTTTAGCCCGTGGGCTTAACGGACTCGGCCCGCGGATTCGCGGACCCGTCCGCGGACCCGGTCTGTTTAAAAAAAAAAAAAAAGGCCTGCTGGGCCAAAAAAAACTAGCCCATCTCACTTATACACTCACCCTGTCACCCATCTCTAACCCTAAAGTACCCTGCGCCGTAATCAGCCTCTCCAAAACCACTTCTACTGTCCGGTGAACGAGGGAAGAGAAAGAGCGAGACCGTGAATCCGTGATCGTGATGTTTGCAGCTTGGCACACGCACGAACCACCATTCCCGATCTCTCCCAACCCTCAACTTACCATTCCCCTATCAAGAAACCCAATTCCCCTTTCCAAACAAAGCCTTCCGTTGCTGTTCTCTCTCCTCCCCTTGAACCCCAGATTGTTGTCAAATCCACCAAACGTGCCACCATTGTTGGGGTGGCGCTTGATTCTTTCTACAAGCAGATTTCCCAGATGCCCAGTTGGTCAAAGCTTGAACTTTGTCAATTTGCAGCTTCTTGGGCTGGTCAGGATTGCACCTGCACCACACAATTTGATGAAACCGAGGTCAACAATGGGTTTGAATCCAATGAGATTGAGGAGTTTATGGAAGAGTTTGGGAAAAAGCTTGAAAATCAGAAAATGGAGTCTTCAGAAGGAGCAAGGATCCCTTTGCCTTGGGAGCTTCTTCAACCTGTGTTGAGAATCCTTGGACACTGTTTGTTGGGCTCATTGATCTCTCAGGATGTTAAGGATGCTGCATCTTTCGCGGTGAGGTGTTTGTATGCGAGGGAGTCGCATGATTTGGTGCCTCAGGCCATTCTTGCAACCAGGAGTCTCATTTATCTTGATAGGAGGGCACGTCAGACTACAGCGGAGGCTGCAGCGGCGGCAAATGCATCCTCCAATGCCAATACACCTAGCAAAGTCAAGAAGCCTGAGGTTCTTTTGGTTTCCAAGTGAGTGATTGATTTGCATGTGCATGTGAAGAATCTTATCGGTACTAGTTCAACAGCAATTTGGGTAGCTTAATACTGTAAGCAGAATTCTGTTTGTATCATAGAATCTTTTGAATTATATCTTTTTTTTTTACCTGGTGATTAGTTAGCTTAGCAATTGTAATGCACTTGTTTGTGGCTTTGTGCAATTTCTATATGGTACATTGCTTTTGTTTTGAATTCTTGCTTTTTACTCTGTAAAGATTGAGGAAATTGACCAAAGTATTATCCTTCACTTGTAATATTTTCTTTTTTTTTTCCTTATAAAAAAAAGTGTAAAGTCCGCGGACAGTCCGTTTAGTCCGCGGACTGGACTTGGACTCTATTTTTCAGAGTCCATTTTTCATGCGGACTATAAAGTCCGGTCCGTTTAAATGCGGACTTATGCGGACCGGACTTAAACGGACCGGACTAGTCCGTTTACCCACCTCTAATTGTAACTGTTGAAATAATTTTAGAATCGATTTAAGTTAAACCAAAAGCTTGGAATTTCAGCTTCTAGGTAGAATTGATTATAGGACTGAAATCGATTTTTCTTTATTGAAGCCAAACATAAAAATTTGCAGTCAAATCACATTTGATGGATGCAAACGTGCGTAAGGGGGCTCTAGATGTGCTTCCAAACGTACACTTAATTCAAAATAATTTATACTATATTGAGTCTGATTATTAAAAAAGTCAATTTATGAAAGATTGCTACTAATTAATTGAAAAATTAACATTATAAAGCCAATTAAAGATACATCATTGCATTATTTATTGATTATATGGATAATGTTATAATAATATTTATCGATTATGTAATATAATGTTATAATATATATGAGTCTGTGGGGTATTGCTTGAGCTAATAAACTGTTTAAAGTAAATGCATAAAAAAAAACACAAAAACACATACACACATTTGAGAAGAAAGAGTGATGTTCGACAGAAATCTCTCATTGATCACAAAAATTTGCAAGATTTCTATAAAATAAGTTTGTTATATTTATCTTTAATTTAATTAAAATATATATGAAGCTGACGCATGCAAACACAAGAAGGGGGTTGAATTGTGTTTGTTAATAATTTTTGAAAACAACCTCTTGAAACAAATTTGGCACTCAAGGAGATATGAAACAGAAGTACACACAAAGACAAAGATCCTTTTTAAAATACTTTAACAAAAACAATATCAAAACCCCACAGTTAGTATAAGCAAATAAAACTGAAGCGTTTAGGGATAGAAGATTCACGCAAGAGATTTTATCCCGGTTCACTCTTTTCCAACCAAGAGCTATGTTCAGTCCCTTCGACTTGAGGGATTTTTCCACTATTTCTCCAAATAGATTACAAACAAGTATTCAACACCTCTCCAGGCTACAAGTATTCCTTTCTGATCAAGTTTCTTCAGGCTCTAACTCTAACAAAGATTTAAAGGTTGATCTTCTTAACTCACTATATGTGAGAATATGAGTTTAAGATCAGTTGAATATTACAACAATATTCAAATTAATAAATACAGACTCTTGCTCTTGAAAGAATAATGGAATAAATAATTATCAAATGGCAAAAGTTCAGCTAGCAAGATTATGCAGGCAAGAGTTGTTCTTCAGTATTTGAGGTCTTCAATTTATAGTGACCTTCTTCTTCACTTGTACTTCTTCAACGGTTACTTTGAATAATCTCGTTTAGAGATAGCATTTAATGCATGATATCCGTTGTGACTGATAGCATGACTGTTGTCGCGACCGTCCCGTCCGGGCGCCGTGAAAAGAAGGTAAAAACAGAGGAGCCGCCACCAACATTTTTTTTGGAAAAAATATTGGAAAAACCATTTATTTTAAGGAAACTGGTCTAAAAAAGAGAGAGAGAGATGAGTCCGGGAGTCGTTTACGAGTAGGGAAGGTGTTAGCACCCCATATCGCCCGTTTTAAAAAAACGGTACCTCAAGTTAATTGTGCAAAAACATGTTAATAGCCTTTTAAATATTTATTTTACCCCAAAAATTATTTACAGGAAAGAATTATTTTTAACTTTTAATATTTTAAATATTTTTTAATTTTTATATTTTTAAATTTATTGTTTATAAAAACTAAATGAGGTTGAACATGGCACATGAGTCCACAGCGTAACCTCAAATCTAAGGGACTGAACATGACACTGTGTCCATAGAGCATCCCTAAAAAAAAGTTTAATTATTTTGATTAATTATTTTAACATAAAAAGAGACAAAAAAAAGGAAAATTTAGTTTTGGCTCGACAAGATGATTTTTATCTTGCTCCTACGTATTCCCGAGTGCGATGGGAAACTCAAAGCCACGTAGTTCTTTTGGAAAAGATTTGATTGGTTTATTGATTTTATATTTGGATAAAGATCTGATTTATTTATTTTATTTTAGAAAAATATTTTATTTCAGAACAGATTCACTCTTGCACAGGGTCCAAGATAGCACCGCTATACGATAAACCCTTACAATACACACACCACTTGAGGATGAAAAATCATACATCAACGTCGCAGATTGTTGCGTGAATTAATAATTTTTTTTTATATTTTATAAAATTGAATAAAATTTGTTAGAAAGAGTAAATTGAAAACATTATTATTTTATACAAAATGGAATTCATCATTGCACAGGGTTAAAGATAGTGAAGCTATACGATGAACCCTTACAATTCATGTGACACTTGAGGATGAAAAATCATACATCAACATCATAAATTGTTGCGTGGCCTCAAAAGAGATTTTTATTTCAAAACATTTTTAATTAAATTTTTATTAAAACGATGATTGAAAATATATTTTTTATATATTTTTATGTTTTGTGATTTCAAATGTTTTTTTTTTTGGTGCATTTTATAACTTAGCATCAATTGGAAAGAAACATGGCCCAATAACTAGCTAACTGGCCCAGACAACCAGACCCAACAAGCTAATAAACTCTCATAAAAAATGAAAATAAAGTTAAGAAAACAAAACAAAACAAGATCAGAAACTAGTCTTCTCCTACATTACCAAAAAAGGACCAAGGAGCTGCAGACGAAGAGGATGACAACGACGGAGGATGAGCTTCTCATGCGACGGCCGGGTCGATGACGGGTTCACGGTGGCTGATCGACGGAGGATGCAAAGCGACAAAGGACGCGCGGCGAGTGAGAGACGCGGATCCGGCGATGCTTGCGGGGGGCTTGCGGCGGGCGAGATCCTGTCGGGCGGTGGATGGCCGTTGCGGCCTCGCAGCTATGGATCCGCTCGACGCGGTGGTGGCGTCGCCAACGGAGGTCGAGGTGGCAAAGAACGCAAGTGACAGAGGACGCACGGAGAAGGAGCTAGGACCAACGTTCGATATGTTTTGCGGGTATTATGATATTCGATTTTGATTGAGATGTGGTAGATGATTTAGAGGAAAGTGATGTTATTAGATGTTGGGGGTTGATGATGATATTGTGGTGGCTGCCATAATGGTTGAAGATGGAGGAAGGTTGATGTTAGAGAGCTTGAAGAAAAATGATGATTCCTCCCAGAGAAAAAAAAGCATCTCCCGGGATTGTTGGTTCTCCCTTTTTAAACTTCTTTGCTTGCAAAATTCCAAGAGCGAGAACCCAATGTTGTACAATGGAGAGTCATTTTCGGACTTCCATTCTCACTATTTCTCGCATCTGTTGCTTCATCCTGTATCTTTGCAAATTTCTTTTACTACATTAAGTATCTTTCCTTTGATTCAGCTGACTTTATTTGAGAGGTAGCAACATTACTTATTCCAGTTTTCCCTTATTGATGCTTAAAAAATTGAAACCAGTCTGTTACAAATGCCTAAGTCTTCTGCTATTGCTCTCTTTATTTCTGAAATGTATCAGAAACTTTGGTTTTTCCACTTGTTTGTATGCTGAATGTTGCACTCTTTTCATTTTTATTCATTTTATTATTATTCTTTTATATTTTATTTTATTTTAACAAAAGAAGGCAGTTGTTTATATTTTTTTGCAATTTTTGGATCCTTTGTATTTATTCATTCAATTGGGTTCACAACATGGGCTTAAAACCATCTTCATCAATGAAATTGGGCCAACAACATGCATAAAGATATATTTTTTAAAATACTTTTTTTTTGCAAATTTTTATATTTTTCTCTTTTCAAAAATATTAATTAAGAAGATAGAGTATCCGGACAAAATTAGGTCTTCAGAGCTGCCCCTCTTTACTTGTTTCTTATTAAATAATAGGTGTAACTGTAGTTAACCTATTATCGTTATAAGAAACGAGTACATACATGAACTCCAATTTTGTTCGTGGTACACTGACAAACAAAAAGACCTGGGACTACAAAGTATTTTCCTGTAAACAACCCGCGGGTTGGATTGCCCACTAAGGTTTACACATAAACTTGCAGTGGATCGCCCGTCAGAAACCCGAACAGAAAGAGCTTACGGGGTGGACTTCCCGTGAGAAGCTCGTACAAAAAGATAAGGAGCTTACAGGGTTGGATTGTCCGTCAGAAGCTTGATGACAAAAGATAGAATGCTTGCGGAGTAGGGCATCCGCTGAAGCTTGAAAAGAAAGGTAAAATGCTTGCGGAGTCGAGTATCCACTGGAGCTTGACAAGAAAAGAGCTTACGAGGTATGGTACCCGTCGAAGCTCCAACAAAAAGATAAATGAGCTTATGGGGTGGATTACCCGTCAGAAGCTCGAATAATAATATAATATACGGGGTGGATTGCCCGTCAGAAGCTCGAATAAAAAGATAAATGAGCTTACGGGGTGGATTGCCCGTGAGAAGCTCTTACAGAAAGATAAGGAGCTTACGGGGTGGATTTCCCGTCAGAAGCTTGATGACAAAAGATAGAATGCTTGCGGAGTAGGGTATCCGCTGAAGCTTGAAAAGAAAGGTAAAATGCTTGCGGAGTCGAGTATCCACTGGAGCTTGACAAGAAAAAGAGCTTACAAGGTATGGTACCCGTCGAAACTCCAACAAAAAGATAAATGAGCTTACGGAGTGGATTACCCGTCAGAAGCTCGAATAAAAAGATAATATACCGGGTGGATTATTCGTCAGAAGCTCGAATAAAAAGATAAATGAGCTTACGGGGTGGATTGCCCGTCAGAAGCTCGAACGGAAAGGTAAAAGAGCCTACAGGGTGAATTGCCCATTAGAAGCTCGAAGAAAAAGATAAAAGATCTTATGGGGTGGATCGCCCGTCAGAAGCTCGAATAAAAAGATAAAAGAGCTTACGGGGTGGATTGCCCGTCAGAAGCTCGACGACAAAAGGTAAAAGAGCCTACGGGGTGGATTGCCCGTTAGAAGCTCGAATAAAAAGATAAAAGAGCTTATGAGGTGGATCGCCCGTCAGAAGCTCGAATAAAAAGATAAAAGAGCTTACGGGTTGATTGCCCGTCAGAAGCTTGACGACAAAAGGTAAAAGAGCCTATGGAGTGGATTGCCTGTTAGAAGCTCGAATAAAAAGATAAAAGAGCTTACGGGGTGGATCGCCCGTCAGAAGCTCGAATAAAAAGATAAAAGAGCTTACGGGGTGGATTGCCCAAAGAAAAGCTCGAATAAAAAGATAAAAAAAGCTTGTAAGGCCCTATAGACAAATGCAATATATGAATGTCGATTTTCCTCACTGATGGAATGACAATGCGAAAATTCAAATAACTAGTTTTCAATTCACAGAAATGATGATGATGAGAACCCTTATTAATTTTGGGCATGATGCAAAAGATTGATGATAAATTACTTCTTCTTTGTTGTTTATTTTTCATTATTGGATCCTTGACCCTTTAAAAGCGTCGATCACAGTCAGTCTTGAGGATGAACTAACAGAAGGCCCGTCTCATCGAGGAAAGATCCCTTGCACTCTTGTTTTCTAATGGTAGGCATCTTTGATGATAATTATCCCAGTGGTTGATCTTTAATATTCTTTCCTCTCTTCATTGCCCTTTATAGGGGAAGTATCGTGCCCCCCATGACCTTTCGTGGCTTTCTAAGGAATTCTAACTGCTTAAAGAAAACCAATACTTGTTTCACATTTCAGTATATACTTATCAGGATGAATGCACACACATAAATGACAAAAGTTAAGAGAAAGGGACCAAGGTAGCGAAATAAAATAAAGGAAGTCAATGTCATTATATTTGGATGGAAAAGGTGTACAAAGCAAAAGTTGCAAAACATTGCGGAGTAGAATCGCATCTCCTCAGGTGATGTCTCTCTCAATTACTAATGTTAGTATCCCTCATACAATCTTGACTGCTCATTAATTGGCTCCAGAGATGTTGTTTGCCACAATTTTCATACACCCAACCTACTGACTGCCCCAGTTCATCGGCTTGACGATGCTTCCATTGTTATGTTTTTATTTTATGCTATTTTTTTTGAACCCTAACTTTTGCCTAGACCGCCTTTTCAGGTTTTCAGCCTAGCGGGTTGCTCTAACTTTTGCCTAGACTGTCTTTTCAGATTTTCAGTCTAGCGAGCTTTTCTTTTTTCATTTTTCACTTTTTTCTTTTCTTTTCTTCTTATTCTTGGGAAGTGTGCTCAAGCATAATATTTTTTGACTGCATCTGAGTTTACAGGGAGTGGAAGATCCTCCCCATCCATCCTGGTGAGAATTAAAGCCCCTCCAGAGAATGCCTTTTTCACTACATAAGGTCTGTCATAGTTCGGGGTCCATTTCCCTCGATTATCCTTTTGGATTGGTAGAATCTTTTTAAGCACCAGGTCACCCTCCCGAAACTGTCGTGGGTGTACCTTCTTCTCATAAGCCCTCATCAACCTTCTCTGGTATAATTGACCGTGACACAATGCCCCTAATCTCTTTTCTTCAATGAGGTTCAATTGGTCTAGTCGATCATGGACCCACTCAGCTTCTTCTAATTCTGCTTCTATCAGTACCCTTAATGAGGGGATCTCTACTTCAATCGGGAGCACTGCCTCCATCCCATAAACTAAAGAATATGGTGTTGCCCCTGTCGAGGTGAGAATAGAGGTACGATAGGCGTGTAAAGCAAAAGTTAACATCTCGTGCCAATCCTTATAAGTCACCACCATCTTTTGGACAATCTTCTTGATATTTTTATTAGCGTCCTCAACTGCCCCTTTCATCTTTGGGCGGTACGGAGAGGAATTATGATGCTTTATCTTGAAATTTTCGCACATCTCCTTCATCATCTTATTGTTCAAATTGGTCTCATTATCAGTGATAATCTCACTCGGCAACCCATAACGACAAATTAACTCTCTTTTGACAAATTTGATCACGACATTCCTGGTCACATTGGAATATGATGCAGCCTCAACCCACTTGGTGAAATAATCGATGGCAACAAGAATGAAGCGATGTCCATTTGAAGCTTTGGTTCG
Source organism: Sophora flavescens (assembly GCA_030762895.1). Lineage (NCBI taxonomy): Eukaryota > Viridiplantae > Streptophyta > Magnoliopsida > Fabales > Fabaceae > Sophora > Sophora flavescens. The sequence goes on from CM061068.1 coordinate 31,880,860, forward strand.
ATGGGCCCGATCACATCCATTCCCCACATTGAGAATGGCCAGGGTGCCGACATGACATTCAAGGGAGCTGGCGGCGCATGAACCTTATCAGCATATATTTGACACTTATGGCACTTCTTCGCATAATTAAAGCAATCAGCCTCCATTGTCAACCAATATTGGCCAGTCCTCAAGATTTTCATGGCCATTGCATGACCGCTCGCGTGTGTCCCAAAAGATCCTTCATGTACCTCCTCAATTATCCGCTTAGCTTCTTTTGCGTCAACGCACCTCAACAACACCATGTCATGATTTATTTTGTAGAGAATACCTTCATCTAAATAGAAACCCATTGCAAGTCTTCTTAGAGTTTTTTTGTCATTTTCTGAAGCGCCCGGAAGGTATTCCCTTCTTTGGATGAAGCATTTGATGTCATGGTACCATGGTTTTTTATCAAACTATTCCTCTATCACTTGGCAATATGCAGGATGACCACGACTTTCCATTTTGATGAGTGGTAGGTTCCTCTCGTCACTTACTTTGAACATCGAAGACAAGGTAGACAGCGCGTCAGCTAATTGGTTATCTTCTCGGGGAATATGATGAAATGTGACTTCATCAAACTACTCAATCAAAGCTTTGATGTAATCATGGTACGGGATTAACTTGGCATCTCGGGTTTCCCATTCCCCTCTAAGCTGGTGGATGACTAATACAGAGTCCCCGTATACCTCCAGTATCTTTGCTTTTGCCTCTATTGCTGCCAAAATACCTAGTGCACAAGCTTCGTATTCGGCTATGTTGTTTGTACAATCGAAGCAGAGCCTCACAGTGACAGGGAAATAATCATTTTCTGGTGAGATTAAGATTGCCCCGATTCCGTGGCCCAATTCATTAGAAGCTCCATCAAATAACAAGGTCCATTTTTCTTTTCTTCGTGACTGCTCGCGATCCAACAAAGCCATTATATCTTCATATGGAAAATCGCATTGCATCGATCCATAATCTTCTACCGACTGATTGGCTAGATATTCTGCAAAAGCACTCCCTTTTATTGCTTTTTGGGTGACATAGACAATGTCATATTCTGATAGCAGGACTTGCCAGCGGGCAATTCTTCCAGTCAGAGCAGGCTTATCAAAGACATACTTGATCGGATCCATTTTGGACACCAACCAGGTAGTGTAACACAACATGTAATGCCTCAAACGGCGAGCCGCCCAAGCCAACGCACAGCAAGTGCGTTCTAGCAGTGAGTAGTTGGCTTCGCAACTGGTGAATTTCTTGCTTAGATAGTAGACGACATGTTCCCTCCTCCCTGACTCATCGTGCTGCCCTAGTACACAACCCATAGATTCATCTAATACAGTCAAATACGTGATGAGAGGTCTTCCTGGCACTGGGGGAACCAAGATTGGAGGCTCTTGTAGGTACTGTTTGAACTTCTCAAAAGCTTTTTGACAATCTTCATTCCATGTTACTGCCTGGTTTTTGAGCAGCAGTTTAAAGATTGGTTCACATGTCGCTGTTAATTGGGAAATGAACCTGGCAATGCAGTTCAATCTTCCTAAAAACCCACGAACTTCTTTCTCTATTTGAGGTGCTGGCATGTCGATGATTGCTAGAACCTTTTCAGGATCAACCTCTATTCCTCTTTGACTAACAATGAACCCCAAAAGCTTGCCTGATTTCACTCCAAAGATGCATTTGGCTGGATTCAATCGGAGCTTAAACTTTCTTAACCGCTCAAAAAGTTTCTGCAGATTATCAACATGGTCGTCTTCGGATCTGGACTTGGCGATCATGTCATCTACATAAACTTCTATCTCCTTATGCATCATGTCATGGAATAAAGCCACCATAGCCCGCTGATATGTTGCCCCGACATTTTTCAAGCCAAAGGGCATAACCTTGTAGCAAAAGGTTCCCCATAAAGTGACAAATGTAGTTTTCTCCATATCTTCAGGTGCCATCTTGAATTGATTATATCCCGAGAATCCGACCATGAAAGAGAATAATGCATGTTGAGCAGTATTATCTACAAGAACATCAATGTGAGGCAGAGGAAAGTCATCTTTTGGGCTAGCTTTGTTCAGATCTCGATAGTCAACACACATTCGAACCTTTCCATATTTCTTGGGAACAGTAACGATGTTAGCAACCCATTGAGGGTACTTCACAACTTCTAGGAAACCTGCATCTAGCTGCTTCTTGACCTCATCCTTGATCTTTAAGGACATTTCCGCTTTCATCCTTCGTAGCTTCTGTTTTACTGGGGGACACTCCAGCTTTAATGGTAGCCTGTGTTCTGCTACCCTAGGGTCTAACCCTGGCATGTCTTGGTATGACCATGCGAAAACATCTTTATATTCCATCAACAACTTGATCAACCTACTTCGCTCCTTTTCTTTCAGGGAAATGTCAATCTTGTCCTCTTTTTTATCATCTTCGGTCCCCAAATTGATTAGCTCACTCGGCTCTTCGTGGGGTCGAATTTCCCTGGCTTCTTGTTCTACCAATATCAATAGTTCAAGAGGAACTTCCCCGTCATCATCAACAACCTCTTCAGCATGATCAATGGGGTAGTCAAAATTGTATGTTGAGTTACTAACACTATCGTTTTCAAGAGAGTCACTTTTAGATCTGCATTTTGGTAGTTATCAGGGAAAGATGAATGAATAAGGGTTAAAGACGAGAAACTGAATTTATTGGTGAGGAATGGTGAGTAAAAACGAAAGTAAAAAAAATAAGAGAAATAAAAACACAAAGATGCTGGATGCACGCATTTATTGATAAGTCACACTGAAACAGAAACAAGTAAGCCCATTACAACAAAATTCCTAAAGCCTTGGGCAGAGCTAAAGGATAAGCATTACAGAATTACTTTGGAAAAGACTCTATGGTCCTGGGGAACTCAATGATCTCCTAATTGTTGAGCTCTGTATCCGGAGAGCATGGATACACCAGACTGATACCATGATCGGCAGGATAATCATCTTCAATAGCTGCTGCTTGGTCCAGGAATGCGAACCCTACGGTTCGGAAGCTCTGTCGAATGTCACAGATGGGAACCATTTCAGCCTCGTATTCACGATTTTCCAGCCGAGCCAACCTCTTTCTTCTCTTCTCTTCTATAACTCTCATCTTGTCGACCTTAGTGGGTTTGTATCCCAACCCAAACCTGTCCTTGTTCTCAGTGAGCATGAGGATGTCAGCGACACCTTGGCTATTCTTCCCCAAACCGCTTTCAGGTCGGTATCCTCCTTCGAGCATAACCTTGGCCATCATAATGGCCGCTTTAGATGACTGAGGTTGCGAGAGTGGAGCTCCCTCCCCAATATAAGTGGCATTGGCAATTTCAAGTGACAGGAAGGCGGTCTTGAGAGCTTTGATCGGCCTCTGGTTCGACTAGTTTTTAACTAGTAAGACCATATGTTTTATTCGAGTTATCTCTCGTTTTCGCCCAATTTGGATTAGATTGTCCTCAAGCAACATTTTGAGTCTCTTAAGTGGTTTTATGTTATTTTAGTTGATTTTGAGTCAAATAAATCACTTATTGCTATTTCATGTTTTCAGGTTCAAAGGGAAGCATTTAGAGCCAAGGGAATGAAGAAAACAATGGAAAAATGCCAAAAATGGGTTTCACGGTTTTCAGTATCTTCTCGATGGCTTCTCTTGCATTGTCGGGCATGAGTGGTTTTGTTGCAGAATTAATAGTTTTTTTTGGAATAATTACCAACCAAAAATATATTTTAATAACAAAAATACTAATTACTTTTGTAACAGCAATTGGAATGATATTAACACCTATTTATTCATTATCTATGTTACGGCAGATGTTCTATGGATACAAGCTTTTTAATACACCAAACTCTTATTTTTTTGATTCTAGGCCGCGAGAATTATTTATTTCGATTTCTATCCTTATACCCCTAATAGGTATTTGTATTTATCCAGATTTTATTTTCTCATTCTCGGTTGACAGGGTTGAAGCTATTCTATCTAATTTTTTATAGAGAGTTTTCGTGAAGAAATAAAAAAAAATATTTTCCCGTAAAATAAAATGAATTTGAATTGTAATCGAATATGATTGTTGTTTGTGAGAACCCCTTGAATCACTATATTACTTGATTTAAAGGGTTCTCGACGATTAATTTATGAGAAGTTTTTTTCTTTTCACTTAAATAATATATATTATAATTATATCTATAATATAATATATATAATCGATAAAATCAAATTATATATATATATATATATCTTTCTATATTTGTATTTGTCAAGTTAAGTTCTTTTTTACTTACTTTAATTCAATTAGATGTAAATGAACCATAACTATGTAGTCCTATTCCTAATAAATTGATCACCAAATAACATATCCAAATTATAAGAAAGCCCAGAGCGGCCACTATTGAAGAATTTACAGCTTCCAATTTTTTATTTTTTCTAGTATGTAAATAAATTGCGAATATGGTCCAAGTAATAAAGGCCCAAGTTTCCTTTGGATCCCAATTCCAATATGATCCCCATGCCTCATTAGCCCATACTGCTCCTGAAAGAATACCTAGTGTTAAAAAAATAAAACCTAGACTAATAATACGATAACTCCAACGGTCCAATTGTTGAATAAATTGAGACATGTAATAATTTCTAGAAGAAAAAAAGGAAGTGTTTCGTAAACCATTCTTTCTTTCATTCATATTTATGTATTTGATCTCAGCAAAAGAAAATAATTCATTCACAAAATATAAATTATTGCTTTTACCAATAATTTGTAGGACTTCGCGAAATGTAATGACTAAAATAGCTACTGATAATAATGATCCACATAAAAGAGCTGCATAGCTCAATATCATTGTTGTGACTCCGGCAAGTGTACCGGGTCGTCGCAAGTAATAAAAATAACACGGTAAGTAATTACCGAGGTCGAACTCAGGGATTGGGCTACCAATTCGACTATTCCGCGGGAAATCGGATGCGTTCGGTCAAGTTACGGAAGAAGGTGGTTGAGAGAGAAGATTAATAGCGAAATTCAACTAACAATCTAAATAAACTAATTAACTAAAAATCAGAAAACTAAAATGTCCAAGGTCACAAATCCACCTACCCAATATGTACACCCAAGTGATGATGAATTCCTCCCTAGGTTCAATTACAATGTCAACCGGGACCCCTAAATTCTCCAAAATCCACTTCCGTGCTCATTAGGACGTATTCGATGATTTGAGTTAATTACTTGCTAGGTCTCTTAACCCTAATCTCGAATTCTATTAATTCGTGTTCCCTATAAGGTCGCACCGATCTCCTACTCACTCTCGTGCAATATTCGATCGATGATTCTAATTCAAGTTCTAAACGTGAATCGCTGACTAAGCCTCATCAACGTTAACAAGTCAATCACGCAACACGTATGATCAACACATTCAAATCAGAATTAGAAAACATTTATGATCCCGATTCAAGTTCTGAAACGTGAATCGCCGTTAGGCCTCAAACACGTTTAACTGATTAATCACGCAAAACATATGATCAAACATTCAAATCAGAATCGGAAAACAAGAATTGAATTAAAGGAGAAAAACATACATCATATCGGATTTACATCGCCATGGGTGGCTTCATCGTTCCCTCGGACGACGGGATTAGTTCCTCATGCTCATAGACAAACACTCGGACACAATCACCATCGTAAAATAAAAAGAAAACCAGAAAAGGAGACGCAGCTCCAAGGAGAAATAAGGATTCGAAACTACTGCCCTAACCTAAGTGGAAAACTGGATCCTCACGATTCCTCACGATTCCTCCCGATTCCTCTCTTAAATCTGATTTACAAAAGCCTTTAAATAGGATTCCTGATCTGCGCTCGCTCGCGAGGCGAGCAGCCTTTCGCGAGGCGAGAATTAAAATTGGCGCGCTTTCAATTTGAACTCTCGCGAGGTGAAAGTGTGTTCGCGGGGCGAGTCTTCAATTTCAGGCTGTGACCTTCATCACGGCTGGGCCGTGATGGCCTCTGACTTCCAAGTCTCCATTCACTCGCGAGGCGAGATGTCTCTCGCGGGGCGAGTCTTCAAACCTCAAACTATTCACGGGCGTGGTTTTCATCACGACTTGGCCGTGATGGTCTCTGTCTTGCAGGTCTTCATGATTCGCGGGGCGAGAAGAGTCTCGCGTGGCGAGACAGAAATGTTGACTTTTGCTGCTTTGTTGACCTTCAGTCTCGCGAGGCGAGAATACACTCGCGGGGCGAGTGTCTCCAGACTTGCAATTTCCACTGCTTTTCGACTTTCCTTGACTCCCGGAGCTTCACTTATTTAATCTGAAACAAAAAAAGCACCCACAAGCGTAACTCTATTCAAAATAACCTAAAAACTACACAAAAGACGCAAAACGAGTCAAAGTCCAACTTAGGAACAAAACAAGGCAAATTTGGGCGAAATCGAGAGTGAACTCGAATAAATTGGCACATAAACCCTAGTTCATCTAGTCATAAAACTAGATAAGCCAGAGGCTTATCAAATACCCCAAACTTAAACCTTGCTTGTCCCCAAGCAAGCTTAAAACTCAAAAACGACTCAAGACTTGGCAAGCCTAAAGGAATCAATCGATTTCGCACAAATTTAATGCAACTTTACAAAACAGTTTTTTCTCCAATGATCTCCCCCCTACATTAATGTAATCCCCGCATTCATTTACTTTAAACAGTTGAGAACCTATCCTTCATGCCTTCATTACTCTAAGTTGAGGATCAAAGATACACACAAAAGAAGATCACCAATTTCAAACAAATTGCCTTCCTCACAAGGGCATTCAGTATTTCACTCATTCGCTCAAGTTTGTCTAGGCTATCAACTTTTTCACTCAATTTCACTTATCAAGAGCACTTCCCATGAATTTGATTTTCATCTCAAAAATGGTTCCCACGAAAACATGCATGCAACATCAGAAGGTCTTTTAAAGGTTGTAATGGGGCCTGGCTGAGGGTAGGATAATGAAGGATATTTAGGCTTAAGTCCCTAGGAACTAAGAGAGCATGAGCATTAAACACATTTTCCACTCAAATTCCTTTTTCCATTTTTCTTTTTATCTCGGGTCACTACAGCCTTTTTCCTTGCTAATCTTTTTGTTCTGCCCCTTTTTCTTTGGCAAATATTTTTCTTCTTTTTTTTATTTTTTTTTATTGCCTTGGGTTTCAACCTTTATTTTTCTTTTTCTCACCCCAAAATGACATATCTCCTCGTAGCCACCCCAAACTTAGTTTCTCACAACCTTTCTCTTGCTCACTTCCATGCTCTCCTAATCCTAAGATTGGGTTAACATGGTTTTTCAGATTTTGGCTCGTAATGTAGGGTCATCAAGAAACAATCGGTCAATTGGGCTCAATTTGGCTAACTAGGGATCATTCATCAGGGTTGGTTCAATTTATGGCCAAGTGGTTATTCAAAGAAAATTGCCTAAATCATTTGATGCAACACATAAACATGCAAACCATAAAGAGATTCAAGCAAATTCGGGAAGTGCAACTTAACAGTGATTCACACATTCAAAAACAGAGTTGGAGGCTCAAATCCTCACCTGGACATTTTGCAAATTGTTTGACCGAGATACGATTCCCAGTGTGTGCACCCCTCACCCCAAACTTATCATAAATCAAGTAATCGCAACAAAGTTCTCAAAGTTCAGTTTTCAATTTTTAAGTGGGGATCAACTTTTCTACTTTCCTAACCTAGGGGGAAATCATCAATGGTCAAATCAATTCATACAATCAATCTAGCTCAATCTAATTAAAATTCAACAAGCTTGCCGACACGACATTCATACAACAACTCTTGATCTTCTCAAATTATTCAAGAGTGACAAACAAAAACAAAACAAAAAGCAAAAACAAAACAAAAGTTAGGAGAAGAGAGGGATACCTAGCTTGGGTTGCCTCCCAAGAAGCGCTTGTTTAACGTCCCGAGCTTGACTTATTAAGAAGCATCCACCTGGATCCCATAGTCTGTGGTACAGGGGCCAAGAGACGCTCATCATATCAAATCCTCCACCCGGATCCCATGGTTTATGAAGTGGCCCTCGCATGAGCAATACGACTCTATCCATGATTCCATCTGGCCCGCGTGTGAAAACTCCATTGACCTTTGTAATTATGAATTCACTTCCTCTCGGGTCAAATGGTGTCTTCACGAGGAAGTGTGCCAGACAAATGGGAGGGACCAACTTACCAATGTCCACACATGCATGCAAGCCAACATAGTTATCCAATGCATTAATTTCAGGTTGCTTGGCAAGCATGGTGGAATCCTCTACCACTTTATCCGCATTTTGATCTCTACCCCCTTGCTCCATTGCCTTGTCCTTTGCCAACTCCTCTTCCTTAGGTTGCTCTTCCTCAACATGTGGCTGTTCCGGGGACTTGTCGCTTGTCAATTCCTTTTCCTCCTGTTGTTCTTCCTCAACATGTGGCAGTTCTTCCTCAACTCCCTGAGAACTAGTTACATCCCAGTCATATCTCAACACCCCACTGCTTCTAGTTGTTGTGGCATTGCATTGGTTCGTAGGGTCGTTCTCGGTATCAACTGGGAGAGTCTCTGGGGGACACTCATTTAGTTGCTTTGCGAGCTGACCCAACTTCTCTAATGCCGCATTTGCCTTCTCAAATGATGTCTCCATAGAACTCGCCAACTTATCCATTGCCGCATTTGCCCTCTCAAGAGCCAACTCCCAAGGTTGTGGCTGCCAATTCTGTTGAGGTTGTTGTTGCCAATTTTGTTGAGGTTGTGGCTGCCAGGCTAGACCACCGCCATCATTACTCCAAGTGAAATCCGGATGGTCTCTACTCATATAACCCCAATACGATTCCGACTCGATAGTTGTTACGGGGCACGCTGTCATTATGCCATGGTTCCACATATACTTGAGGGAAGTAGAATGGACAACTCCAAGTGTCATGGTTCCCATCACAATATTCGCAACCCGGAAGCATTCCTTCGTGTACCTCGCATACAAAACAAGGCAAGACCAAGTGGAATCAAAGAAGTAGAGAGAGATAGTAGAAAATAATAAAAATAAAAATAAAAATAAGAACAAAAATAACTTAACCAAATAATCAAACTCCCCTAGAATCAGAAAAATTGGTTGTGCCAATCCCCGGCAACGGCGCCAAAAACTTGTTGTGACTCCGGCAAGTGTACCGGGTCGTCGCAAGTAATAAAAATAACACGGTAAGTAATTACCGAGGTCGAACTCAGGGATTGGGCTACCAATTCGACTATTCCGCGGGAAATCGGATGCGTTCGGTCAAGTTACGGAAGAAGGTGGTTGAGAGAGAAGATTAATAGCGAAATTCAACTAACAATCTAAATAAACTAATTAACTAAAAATCAGAAAACTAAAATGTCCAAGGTCACAAATCCACCTACCCAATATGTACACCCAAGTGATGATGAATTCCTCCCTAGGTTCAATTACAATGTCAACCGGGACCCCTAAATTCTCCTAAATCCACTTCCGTGCTCATTAGGACGTATTCAATGATTTGAGTTAATTACTTGCTAGGTCTCTTAACCCTAATCTCGAATTCTATTAATTCGTGTTCCCTATAAGGTCGCACCGATCTCCTACTCACTCTCGTGCAATATTCGATCGATGATTCTAATTCAAGTTCTAAACGTGAATCGCTGACTAAGCCTCATCAACGTTAACAAGTCAATCACGCAACACGTATGATCAACACATTCAAATCAGAATTAGAAAACATTTATGATCCCGATTCAAGTTCTGAAACGCGAATCGCCGTTAGGCCTCAAACACGTTTAACTGATTAATCAAGCAAAACATATGATCAAACATTCAAATCAGAATCGGAAAACAAGAATTGAATTAAAGGAGAAAAACATACATCATATCGGATTTACATCGTCATGGGTGGCTTCATCGTTCCCTCGGACGACGGGATTAGTTCCTCATGCTCATAGACAAACACTCGGACACAATCACCATCGTAAAATAAAAAGAAAACCAGAAAAGGAGACGCAGCTCCAAGGAGAAATAAGGATTCGAAACTACTGCCCTAACCTAAGTGGAAAACTGGATCCTCACGATTCCTCACGATTCCTCACGATTCCTCACGATTCCTCTCTTAAATCTGATCTGCAAAAGACTTTAAATAGGATTCCTGATCTACGCTCGCTCGCGAGGCGAGCAGCCTTTCGCGAGGCGAGAATTAAAATTGGCGCGCTTTCAATTTGAACTCTCGCGAGGCGAAAGTGTGTTCGCGGGGCGAGTCTTTAATTTCAGGCTGTGACCTTCATCACGGCTGGGCCGTGATGGCCTCTGACTTCCAAGTCTCCATTCACTCGCGAGGCGAGATGTCTCTCGCGGGGCGAGTCTTCAAACCTCAAACTGTTCACGGGCGTGGTTTTCATCACGGCTTGGCCGTGATGGTCTCTGTCTTGCAGGTCTTCATGATTCGCGGGGCGAGAAGAGTCTCGCGTGGCGAGACAGAAATGTTGACTTTTGCTGCTTTGTTGACCTTCAGTCTCGCGAGGCGAGAATACACTCGCGGGGCGAGTGTCTCCAGACTTGCAATTTCCACTGCTTTTCGACTTTCCTTGACTCCCGGAGCTTCACTTATTTAATCTGAAACAACAAAAGCACCCACAAGCGTAACTCTATTCAAAATAACCTAAAAATTACACAAAAGACGCAAAACGAGTCAAAGTCCAACTTAGGAACAAAACAAGGTAAATTTGGGCGAAATCGAGAGTGAACTCGAATAAATTGGCACATAAACCCTAGTTCATCTAGTCATAAAACTAGATAAGCCAGAGGCTTATCAATCATCATACTTACGTGCATCATTAACCAATGGGATTGTAGAGCAGGTACTAATATTGCGGATTGATGCATTTCGGTTAAAAGACCCGAAGTAGCAAAACCTTGGGTAAACATAACACTTGGTGCAATTATTGTACTTAAATGGTTTTTAGGCTTTTTTAAACGTGGAATCATATGAAAAATGGAAAAACCCCATGAAAGAAAGATTAATGATTCATATAAATCACTAAATGGTAAATGGTTTGAAAAAATCCAACGAGTAACTAACAATCCCGTTATACAGAAAAAAGTTATTATCATGCCCTTTTCGGACGAATTATATAATCCTACGATTTCACTGACTAGTAAGGTTATCAAATGAATTGAAATTACAATTGATACGACCGAAAACGATATATGAGTTAATATATGCTCTAAAGTTGAAAATATCATAAAAAAAAAATAAAAATAAAGGTCTGAATACTAGAATAGAATAGAAATCAGGAATTGAATTTATTATAGGACTTACTTTTTTTCTTTTAGAAGATAAAATAAAATGCCATGCCGCCACTCGGACTCGAACCGAGATGCTCAAGCACTGCTTCCTAAGAGCAGCGTGTCTACCAATTTCACCATAGCGTCTTACTCGAAATCATAATAACCGATTTTTAGTCAATCGTCGAGATTGAAAGAATCAATTAAAAAAAATGTAATATTTTTTAGTTAGTCAACATTAAGATAATAATAAATAAGAATTCTATTATAATTTATAATAGAATTCTTATTTATTTTATTAAATTTTATTTATTAGTTTATTAGAATAAATTATAAAAATTTAAATAATTATTAATATAAATAAAAAATTTAATAATAAATAATTATAGACAATTAATTCTATATTAAATATTCTATTGTATATTAGATATTAGAAAATATTCTTTGAATCCAGTTAATTCGAATTATTCCAACTTTCTCTATTTCTTACACAAAAAACTTTTTGAATTCCCCGTAGAAATAGATTGTGCTAATGAAAAAGATTTCAATGCTGTCCAATACCCCCCCTTTTTCCAAAAAGTTTTCCGAATTCTTTTTTTTGATATAGAAGTGCGTTTTTTTGGAACTGCCATCCAACTAGTATAGTTTTTTCATTGCTACATACACAGTTCGATGTGAAAGACATTTTTTTTCTGTAAATGAAAATAAATTATTCGTTAATTAGTCAGCCATATATCTTATCTATCCCCCCCTTTTTTTAATGTTTCTAAACATAGATGTCTTTTTTTTTTCTATATGGAAAATAATCAAATCAATTAGTTCATTTTTGAACTAATATTTCTGAATAAGAAACAAAAATTATTATTTTATTGGGTCATGTTATATAAATCATATAAATTGTTTTTATGAGTCATGATGATTCATATCAAAATAAACAAACGACTGTTTTTAGTTTTGGTGTAATTATTTATCCTCATTCTATAGATAAAATTTTTTGTATAATTGAAAAAAAAATGGAATTCTTTTATAAAATATTATATTATATTCCATATATATTCAAATAATATTTATTATTTATCAATATTAAATATTATTAAAAAAAAGTTTATTTTTCACTTAGGAATTTGGTTATTGACCCATTTTGACTTTGTACTTTCCAATATTGAAAGCGCGAAGATTCAGAAAAATGAATAATAGATAATTCTGTTTATGTGTTTTCACTTTTTTATTAACTGAACCCTTTACAAAAGAGATAAAACCGGCGAATAAGAAACAAAACTCATTAAGTAAGAATCATAAGATTTTTTATTCTTTATTTTCTTTTTTTATGGAATATACACATCAATCTTCATGGATCATACCTTTCATTCCACTTACAGTTCCTATGTTAATAGGAGTGGGGCTCCTTATTTTTCCCACGACAACAAAAAATCTTCGCCGTATGTGGGCTTTTCCTAGTATTTTTTTTTTAAGTATAGTTATGATTTTGTCGGTGGATCTGTCGATTCATCAAATCAATAACAGTTTTATCTATCAATATGTATGGTCTTGGACTATAAATAATGATCTTTCTTTAGAGTTTGGCTATTTGATCGATCCACTTACCTCTATTATGTTAATATTAATCACTACTGTTGGCATTCTGGTTCTTATTTATAGTGATAATTATATGTCTCATGATCAAGGATATTTGCGATTTTTTGCTTATATGAGTTTTTTTAATACTTCCATGTTGGGATTAGTTACTAGTTCTAATTTGATACAAATTTATATTTTTTGGGAATTGGTTGGAATGTGTTCTTATCTATTAATAGGTTTTTGGTTCACACGTCCTATTGCGGCAAATGCTTGTCAAAAAGCGTTTGTAACTAATCGTGTAGGAGATTTTGGGTTATTATTAGGAATTCTAGGTTTTTATTGGATAACAGGTAGTTTGGAGTTTGGGGATTTGTTTCAAATATTCAATAACTTGATTTATAATAATGAGGTTGATATTTTTTTTGTTACTTTGTCTGCCCTCTTGTTATTTTGTGGTTCCGTTGCTAAATCTGCCCAATTCCCCCTTCATGTATGGTTGCCGGATGCTATGGAAGGGCCTACCCCTATTTCCGCTCTTATACATGCTGCTACTATGGTAGCGGCGGGAATTTTTCTTGTAGCTCGACTACTTCCTCTTTTCATAGTTATACCCTCCATTATGAATGTAATAGCTTTCATAGGTATAATAACAGTAGTCTTAGGAGCTACCTTAGCTCTTGCTCAACAAGATATAAAAAGAAATTTAGCCTATTCGACAATGTCTCAATTGGGTTATATGATGTTAGCTCTCTGTATGGGCTCTTATCGAGCCGCTTTATTTCATTTGATTACTCATGCTTATTCAAAAGCATTGTTGTTTTTAGGATCTGGATCCATTATTCATTCAATGGAAGCTATTGTTGGATATTCTCCAGATAAAAGTCAAAATATGGTTCTTATGGGCGGTTTAACAAAACATACGCCGATTACAAAAACTACTTTTTTAATAGGTACACTTTCTCTTTGTGGTATTCCGCCCTTTGCTTGTTTTTGGTCCAAAGATGAGATTCTTAATGATAGTTGGCTCTATTCACCAATTTTTGCAATAATAGCTTGTTTCACAGCAGGATTAACTGCATTTTATATGTTTCGGATCTATTTACTTGTTTTTGAAGGATATTTAAACGTTCATTTCGAAAATTTCAATGGAAAAAAAAATAGTTCATTCTATTCAATATCTTTATGGGGTAAAGAAGGAAAATTTTTTTAAAAAAAGAAAATGAATTTATTAGCGTTATTAACAATGAATAATAATAAAAGGACTTCTGTTTTTCGGAAGAAGGTATATCCACATCGAATTAATCGAAATATGAAAAGCATAACACGTCGTTTTATTGATATGACTTATTTTGGTACTCAAAAGACTGCTTCTTGTTTCTATCCTCATGAATCGGACAATACTATGCTATTTTCTATGCTTTTATTAGTATTATTTACTTTGTTCGTTAGGGCCATAGGAATTAATTTCAACCAAGAAGGGATCGATTTGGACATATTATCAAAATTGTTAATTCCGTCTATAGACCCTTTACATCAAAATTCAAACAATTCCACGGATTGGTATGAATTTTTGGCAAATGCTACTTTTTCGGTCAGTTTTGTTTTTTTTTTTTAATATTTTTAGCATCCTTTTTCTATAAGCCTGTTTATTCATCTTTACAAAATTTGAACTTACTAAATTTATTTGAAAAAAATGTTCCTAAAAAAATTGTTGCTAAAATAGGAAATGTCATATATGATTGGTCATATAATCGCGGTTACATAGATGATTTTTATGGAGTATCTTTAATTGTGAGTGTCAGAAAATTAGCTAAACTAAATTCTTTTTTTGATAGACAAGTAATTGATGGAATTCCAAATGGAGTTGGTATTACAAGTTTTTTTCTGGGAGAGGCTATCAAATATGTGGGGGGTGGGCGAATTTCTTCATATATTTTATTTTTTTATTTATCTTTTTAGTTATTTGTTTTTTTTTTTTATTCTCATAAAATATATTTATTGTATGGTCGCTAATCTTAATCGACTAACATTGAACTTGGTAAGAAGGGGTTTAATAACTGAAAAATAAGATTATTAAAGAATATTTTTTGAATGCTAAAATTACGTATTGAATTTGGATTCTTGTATCCATAATTAAAAAAGTGTTTGTGATTCTTGCCCAAGAAATGAAATAAAAGATACGGTAGAACTATGACAGATTCTCGTATAAGGTCTACCCAATGCTAGATGCAAAGGCGCATAATAGATCGATATGAACATAATGAGTCATGTCCCGCAATAAACCCGGTTGTTGCTGATGCTTTCTTCTCGGTCCCCTCTTCCATAACCCGAGCTCGAAGAAGGAAGAGATAAGAGGGCCCTATGGAGAATGTGATCGAAATCCATAATAGAGTCCGACCACAACGACCAAATTCATTATCTTCATGCATCGGGATACTAGATTATCCAAAGTATCAAAGATTGCAAAATCATCGCAAACCTCTCTTTCTATTTCCGGACTATTCTACTATATAATCTACTATATAATTACTATATAATTCTAGACTATTCTACTATATAATGATTTTTAAACTTTCCATATATATAGAAAGAGATAGACTAGAAACGACATCTCTTATCTCAATGACACCAAAGAGAGGGATATTAAATGAGTGGAATTAGTATATGGATGGAATATAATGAAATAGAGCCACTTTGAGGTTCCCTATGAAATGAGGCATGGAACGGAGCCACTGCGAAGAAGTTCCACGAGTTACGAAGGAAACTTCGAGCTCATATTGGTCATGGGTTGAGAACGGGAATTGAACTCTATGAGCTCGAATTTCCGTTGTTCCTCAAGCAGCTCGGTGGTAGAGCGGTCACTGTTAATCGACCGGTCGTAGGTTCGAATCCTACTTGGGGAGATTTGATTCATTCCGAATTCTGTAATTCGAAATGAAAGGGTTCGCTTTTGACCGTTAAGAGTAGGTAACCCGTTCCGTTCCCCCTGTCTTTCTTTGTTTCTATTGCATTCTATCTCATCATATCCCATTCTGTTCTGTGATATTTGAGAATCGCCGTCAATACCTCGGTGTAGGTTCGGGATACTCCTTTGTTCCACAGTCCGGGGCTATTTAATTTAAACTAACCAATTAAGAATTCTCGGATGTACTAGTAATAGCAAGTGCATCTTTGATGCCGTCATCAATTCATTCTCGAGAGTCCACAATTACCGCGAGCAAACATATTAATGACGAGGAACGCATTTTTGCTATGCTACTAATACTTTACTTGCTCGCTATTCTGCCCAAGCCTGGCCGAGGGAGAATTACGAGGCGTAAAACAAAAAAATATGCGGATTCAAAGATTAGGGCATACTATATTTATTTAATAATATCCACCATTTACTGAAAAATTTTGTTTTGTGTTTTCATTTTATTAAAAAAGAAAACAGTAAGCTAAGTCAATTCCATTTCGAAAAAATACCCACACCCAAGAACCAGAGCTTTGCGTACGCTATCCCGATCAAGATTTTAATACCTACAGAGGTAAATTCCCTTTTGGCCGGTTGTGGGCGAGGAGGGATTCGAACCCCGACACCGTGGTTCGTAGCCACGTGCTCTAATCCTCCCGAGCTCCAGGCCCCACCCCCTCTCCACTGGATCTGTTTACCGGATTACCCTAAAAAAGGGAAGGGAACCTTTCCTCTCCCCAGCCAATTTCGGCTTAAGAAGATGTGAAAGCGCCTCTCTCTCTATAAGAACGGTGCGGTGCGTTCCGAGGTGTGAAGTGGGAGAGAAGGGATTTCATAATTGGGGTTTTGAATAAGACGACCTTTTCATTTTTCATTCTTATTACTTTTTCAATATGAAAAGTTAAGCTTTTTATCATCCTGGCGCCGAGCTATTTTTCCGCAGGACCTCCACTACAGTATCGTCACCGCAGTAGAGTTTAACCACCAAGTTCGGGATGGATTGGTGTGGTTCCTCTACGCCTAGGACACCAGAATATCGAACCATGAACGAAGAAAGGCATGAGAAAAAAAAAAAGCATATTGGCTATTCATTGTGAGGCCCTAATTCTTGATCGGAGGGGACAGACACCAAAGACCTCCGCCCTTCCATCCCTTGGATAGAGAGGGGCAGAGCTTTTGGTTTTTTTCATTTTTTAAAAAAAAGAGTTTAACAATGGAAATAGATGGCGAGTGCCTGACCCGAATTGATCGGGTCATGTAGGAACAAGGTTCAAGTCTACCGGTCTGTTAGGATGCCTCCGCTGCATACATCACTGCACTTCCACTTGACACCTATCGTTAATGAGAAACGGCTCGTCTCGCCGTGACCTTCTCTTGAATTCTCTAAACTTCTTTCGCTCCATCCCGCAGGGCAGAGAACCCATCTTTTAACTAGTCCCTAATGCATGTTCCCTAGTTAGACCCATTGATCCTAATTAGCCTATTGTTTCGTGATGACCCTATGTTATAAGCCTAAATCTGGAAAAACCATGTTAACTCGATCTTAGGATTAGGAGAGCATGGAAGCTTAGCAAGAGAATGGTTGCAAGAAACTAAGTTTGGGGTGGCTACAAGGATGCGACATGTCATTCTGGGGTGAGAAACATAAAAAATAATAATAAAAAGGTTGGAGCCAAAAGGCGAGAAGAAGAAAAAAAAACAAAGATTAAAGTGCAAAAATGTCAAAAAGGATATCTAAAGAAAAAGGCTGTAGTCACCCAAAAGCATAAAGAAAAATGGAAAAAAGAACTTGAGTGGAAATTCGGTGTGTTGAAATGTTCATGCTCTCTTAGTTCCTAGGGACTTAAGCCTAGTACCTTTGAATATCCTACCCTTAGCCAGGCCCCATTACAACCTTAAAAGACCTTTTGATGTTGCATGCATGTTTTCCGTGGGAACCATTTTGAGATGAAAATCAAATTCATGGGAAGTGCTCTTAAAAGTGAAATTGAGTGAAATGTTGATAGCCTAGACAAACTGAGCAAATGAGCGAAGCACTAAATTCCCTTGTGAGGAAGGCGATTGTTTGAATTTGGTGATCTCCCTTTTGTGTATAACTTGGATCCTCAACTTAGATTGATGACTGCTTGAATGATGAAATTCTCAAATGTTTAGAGTAAATGAATGTGGGGATTGCATTGTTGAAAATGGGGGGACATTGAAAGAAAAATTATTTTGATGAATTGCTTGATATTTGTGCAAAGTTGATTGAATCCTTTAAGCTTGCCAAGTTTGAGTTTACTTGGGGACAAGCAAAGTTTAAGTTTGGGATATTTTGATCAGCCTCTGGTTCGACTAGTTTTTAACTAGTAAGACCATAGGTTTTATTCGAGTTATCTCTCGTTTTCGCCCAATTTGGATTAGATTGTCCTCAAGCAACATTTTGAGTCTCTTAAGTGGTTTTATGTTATTTTAGTTGATTTTGAGTCAAATAAAGCACTTATTGCTATTTCATGTTTTCAGGTTCAAAGGGAAGCATTTAGAGCCAAGGGAATGAAGAAAACAATGGAAAAATGCAATTCTGGAAGATTCGCCTCGCGAGAGGCTACTCGCCTCACGAGACTGAAGACCAGCACGAGCAGCAACAGTCACCCTCTCTGGCTCGCCTCGCGAATCATGTTTCGTCTCGCGAGAAATCCAAACACTGAAGGACTGTTCATAAGATTCTCCTCGCGAAACTTGTTTCGCCTCGCGAGCGACCATAACCCAGAATCTGTATTTATAGTCTGTTTAGGTCAGAACCAGGGAGATCTTCATCTTTTAATCTTCTTTTCTTTTAGGACGACTGTGAATTAGGTTTAGGTTTATGTTTGTAATGGAGAACTAGTCTCCTTGATTAATCTACTGCAATCGGGTTTCACATTGCCACTCGAGGTTTTGTAATTCCTGAACTTAATGCTATTCTCTTTCAATATTTGTTCTGTATGTCCTGTTTGCTTAATTCAGGATTATATAGAATGTATATTGATTTGTTTCGATGATTGTGTGTTCCTATATTTAATCGCGTTTGCTTAATTCGCGTGTGTTCAATTCGTGTTTGCTTAATTCACGAAGGGCTTAACCCCGTTTGCTTAATTCGGGAATAGGAACATATGTCTCGTAGCGTCGGTTTCGCTTGTTAATTGATGTTACAATCGAAAAGAGTTTAGAATCCGCTTAGGGCTTGGATTTATATGAACCGATGATAGTGGGAAACCGAAAGCAGTAGGTTGATCGTTTAGCTTATTTGGTAATTATTTAGTTTGCATTGTTTTTCTGCTTTGTTTTCTTTATAATTTCAAATATCCAAAACCCCCCAAAATCTGACTTTTTCTGTTAACAACAACCCAAGAGTCCTTGTGAGATGATACTCGAGTTGTCGCTCCCTGAACTACATATTTTTTTAAACCGCCGCTTTTTGACCCGCTTTTTGACGCGTGCGCGACAGCGTGTCAAGCTTCCTCGACAGCTTCAATATAAGGTGTTGTTGATGGCTTGCTTAATAACAGATCCTCCTCTCCAGAAACAATTATCAACTTACTATTAACATTGAACTTCACCTTCTGGTGCAATGTGGAAGGTACAGCTCCAGACAAATGGATCCATGGTCATCCTAGGAGAGTACTTCAAAGGTGGGCAATTCGATTTCTCCCATGACTTCCCTTCGGGTGCCATCGAAAGCTCTTACAATCATTGTGCTTGGCTTCATATGAGTTCTATCAAAAGGCAACTTTGCCAGTGTTGACTTTGGCATTAAATTCAAAGAAGAGCCATTATTAATGAGAACCCTAGCCATGACATGGTCTCGGCACTTCACAGAAATGTGCAATGCCTTGTTGTGTCCCATACCTTCAGCTGGTATTTCATCATCGGTGAAAGTGACATAATTATCAGCAACTATGTTACCTAAAATGTTATCGAGCTTATCAACTGTGATGTCATGGGAAACATGAGCTTGATTCAACACCTTCATCAGTACTCTCATGTGTGGCTCAGAGTCCATCAATAGAGACAAAAGATATATCCGAGCCGGAGTTTGATTTAACTGATCCATAACCCTATATTCACTCTGCTTGATGAACTTCAAGAATTCACCTACTTCTTCATCAGATACCCCCTTTTTATTCTCACCCCCGTTTACTTCCTTGTCATCTAGAATTTCTTCTACCTTCTCTTTCCCTTTGTGATCTTTTCCTTCCTTTTCTATTTCAACCCTTCGCAATACCTCCGGAGTGTAAATGCGATCACTCCTAGTCATTCCACCAATTCCGGAAATGTTGGTAACCACAGTAGTCCCATCGGAAGGTCTGGGTTGAACCTGTATCTCATATTTCCATGGTACCGCTTTGGTGTCCTTGTAAGGGAAAGGACTTGGAACTCGAATGATGATTGGTGTTGGCCCATTTGGAACCGACAAAGGTTTCTTCTCAGTATAGTATATCACCACTGGTTTCAGAGTGACTTGCTCAGGAACTGGTTGAGGATTAACCACAACAGTAAAAGGGGTTATCTTAATTGGGGTTGGGGAAATTGTAGTTTCAGCAACCATATTAATGGCATACTCATTTGATTCACAACCAATTAAGATAAACTTCATATCTATTAGCTGCTGCACAACTTACTGAAACTCCGAACAGTCTTCAATCGAATGCCCCATGTTCCCATCAAAGTCACACCTTATCTCTCCATCAAGAGCCTTTTCTCCCGTGATCAGGATTTGGATCAATCCACATTTGCACATCTCTCTGAAAACAACTCTCATAGGAGTCCTAACATTGGCCACTTTACTCTTGAGAGTATGTTCCAAGAAACTCTCAATGGCATTGACTCCCGAACTCCCATGATTTGGCATAGGACCCTGTGCCACATTTGGAGCATCCTTCTGAAAGCTCAACCATTTGGCATCAATCAGATCTTGCACTTTAAACTTCAAAGCTTTACAACTCTTGGTGGAATGACCTGTGGCCCCATCATGATATTCACATTGAGCATTTGGGTCATACCACTTTGGATAAGGAGGGTCTATTGGTCTTATCCGGATAGGAGTTAGCACGCATTTGCTCACGAGTTGGCGGGATAGTTCAGTGTAAGTCATGGGTATCGGGTCAAAACGCACTGGCTTTCTTTCCGAGCTATACGGTGGTCTTGTTTGGCTGGTGTTTGGGTTTGGATTTAGGGGCTGAACAATTTGAGGTGGTATGGTAGGGTGTGTTTGAGGCTGAGAAGGGTATGATGGTCGGTAAGGAGCCATCTGTTGAGGATTTGGAAATTGTGAGGTGGCGGCGATATATGGCTGGTTGGCTTGGTGATATGGAGGTGGTTGGTAATATGGGGCGTATTGGGCTTGGAAGGCGGGTGTTTGGTTCGGTCTCCATTGGTTCGGTTTCTTTTGTTCAAAGGTTACTGCATGTGCTTCTCCCTCTTTCTTTTTCACAAACGGGGCTTTCTTTGGGTCGTTCCCTACTGAAGTCTCGGTGATCTTGCCATTCCTCATTCCACTTTCAATTCTCTCGCCGATGATGACCATGTCAGAAAAGTTTGTTGACACACTCCCAATCATCCTATCATAGAATGGCGACTGGAGTGTATCAATGAACATTGCTATGATTTCTTTCTCGGCTAAGGGAGGCTCCACCTGAGCAGCCAGTTTCCTCCATCGTTGTGCATACTCTTTGAAAGTCTCTACGTCCCTTTTTGACATATTTTGGAGTTGCATCCTATCGGGAGCCATGTCAATATTGTACTTGTACTGCTTCAGGAATGCATCTGCTAGATCTTTGAAGGATCGGATGTGTGCCCGCTCAAGAGGCGTATACCAATTTGAAGCTGCCTCGGTTAAACTGTCTTGGAAGAAGTGAATCAAGAGCTTATCATCTTGGGCATATGACGCCATCTTCCTAACATACATGGTCAAATGGTTTTTGGGACAAGTGGTTCCCCGATATTTATCAAAATCGGGCACCTTAAATTTCGGAGGAATTACAACATTTGGCACCAGACAAAGTTCCGAGGCATCCCGAAGGCCATAACTATTTACCCCTTCAATGGCCCGCAATCTTTCCTCTAGTACTTCCAGCTTATCCTTAGATTGGGAATTCCCTCCCGACTGATTCACCGGAGTTTCTCCATACATATTAGGGGGAAATGAATATGGCCTGGAGGAGGAACCGAAGTCTGGCATCATTTGAACCCCCTGGGGTCCATAGTGCAGGGTGTATTGTGGGGGCCTTGGATTGACAAAAGGCGTAGCTATCGGGGTGTTACCATCTGTAGGGTTGACATTTTGTGTTTGCGGTATTTCGACAGCATTGGTGGGGATTTGTCTCTTGGTGATGTGTTCGGAGTTCTGAATACCATCTTGTGGACTAGGGGTTGTTGGTGGTACAAATCCACAAGGCAAACCGTATGGGGGATTGTTGGGGTCAAATGAAAAATGAGTTTGGTTGAGAGGCATCATGGCCCCTGGTTGGTTGAAGCCTTGAATAGGAATCTGAGAAAAATCGGGCGGATGAGAGGTGTGACTGGCTGTCCTTCGTTCGAGGCTGGAGGGTTCTCCTCTCGTGTTCTTCTCCTCCTGCATTTCTTGTAGGATTTCCATATTCTTAGTCATCTGATCCTTGATTTGACGGACGTCATCCCTGATCTCTTGAACTTCTTCTAGTTCATCCGCCATGGCTCTTGCCGGTGATCGAGTGCGATAAGGGTGTCTCGGAGCAATTGTTCAGAAGAGTCACACTGTTTTAATCAGAAAAGAGTAAGAATATTGCAAAAAAAGAAAAAGCTTTGGTGAAAACCACCTATGGAGTTATTATTTATTATTTTATTTTATTTTTCTCTTCTTGAGTTAACACCTTGCGTCTGACAAGAGATGGTCCCTCCATCCCACACAGAGAGCATTGTGCTCATAAGATGAAATGGAGTTGACAACAATTCTAGGGGAAGAACATCTCTCCACAATAGATGTTGTCTTAAACACACTAGCAATGCGAATTTTGAATTGAGACATCCTGACCTACCCTTTTCACAGAAGGAAGAATCCTATAAGGCAAAGATGTAGTTGAAAACATACTAAAGGGAGACCATGCTCCACGATAGGTGTCGTCGCAAGTCAAGTGTAAGAGTTGGAGTGCGAAGGAATCATAGAGGCAAGAACAGATTTCATTAGAATCAACACATAGATTGGAATTCCATCATTGTCAAATCATAATTTTCAACATTGTTACAACATTTCATCCTAAAGTCAACAGCTTAGGTCTCTTTATTTTTAGCCCTCGAGCAAACCTTCCACACATTTGCATAAACTCGTCCATTTCAGACGGGAGACGAAGCATAGGGTCCCCACAGATTTGTTGTTTTGCCTTCTCAAAGCTTTGGACAAAATTCTGAATGCAATGGCTTAGCTCCAAACTCATGCTTACATATCTCTTTTTTCATATGTCAATATCTATCCCTCGCTCTCTCACTTCTTCTCTCCACCACTTCACGGCATTCATTGCTTGAACCACGTGATCATGATAATGTTTTGCCGAGGTCCACCCTAAATCGGACTCCTTCTTGATTTTGACCATTAGGATATTTAGTTCTTTGACCTTTTGTACCAATTCATCAGTCATCCTACTTTGTGCACAAATTTGCTTCTGTAAGTTGCTGTTGACTCCCCTTTGTCGATCAACCTCCGTCTCCAATGACTTTCTCATACCTTCTTGTTGGATGACTTCTTCTTCTAACTGATGCTTTTCTTTTCTTAGCCGATACCTTTCCGTTGTCAAGGACAATACTTTTCTTTCAAGATTCTGGACTTTAGCCATGATGCTTGGTGAGACATTGTCTGTATTCATCTGGACTCTTGGGGTTGTGGAGATATCTGCACACAAATCTTTTAAGTGTTCATTTTCCTTGGCTAACTTCTCACAACGCTTCTGTCCAATGACTATTTTTAACTCGACATCTTGCTTTTGTTGTTCCATTTCCTTCATCTGTGCTTCTAGAACTTTCAGTTGTTCTATCATTTGAGTTACCAAAGGGGAGTAATCTTTATCTTTCGTGTTTTCTGCCGGAATGTTGATGGGATCTTTCCTTGACTTTCTCCATGCTTCATATTCTGAGACAATGATTAGGATTGGCCGGCCCAATTGTGCTCTCCCTGCCATCTTCACATCTTTCCATGCATTTCTAACTGATTTTGCCAACAACTTGGTATTCTCTCCATCCTCGTACCGGAAACAGCATCCGTCGAGTTGTTCTTCTCTTGACACAGTTTGCGTCCAACAAAGCTGTCGTAAGACTATGACGGGTGTGTAGGATATACACCCTCTTGGACCCATCAAAGGAACATTGGGATAGTCACCACAACTATAAATGATATCTTGCCCCTGTTGACCTTCGTACCATGGGCATACCCACCTAAAAGAGTCCCTTTCCAGTTTGTCAAACTCGCTCTTCCATTCCACTTCATTTAGCTGTCTTATAGGGATGTTATGGAAGCCTCTTAGTGGATCTGAATGGTGGGTGATATGACCTTTTGCATACATGTGAGTCATGACCCACACATAGAGCAATTGTGCACAACATCGGAGCTTCCCCTTTGGATTCCGCTGGCAAGATTCTAGAGTCAAAAGCGTTTCAGCTAACACTGCTAGCACGGGGTTTTTTTTTCTTTGTACTGTGAAGAATACATCCATTGCCGCTTGATCTATTATGTGTAGCGCTGATGGAAATAGAACCAACCCATATATTGTTAGCGCCAATACCCTCTCAAATGTTTCCCAATCTTGCCGATCCATTAGTTTCTTCAAATGATTTTCAAGAAGAGTTCGGGTTAATCCTCGCGAGTTTTAGTGCCCCGTCAACTTCAAATCATTTTCAGGAAGCCCTAGTAACCCTGCTATGCTTGTAGTGATCAAGTATTGCCCCAAGTGAAAGTATACGATGGGGTTTTTTCTGCTTTGGCAACCTTAACAAGCAAGCATATTGTTCAATGGTGGGAGTAATGTCCATGTTTTGTAATTCAAAACATCGGAGGTGGGGGTTCCAATACTGACACAAAGCACTCGAGGCAGCCTCTCAACCGGTATGAAAATTAGGTCCAAGATCCCTCCATACTTCTTGGTGAAGCTTCTTCGACGTTCTTGAGGCAAAGATTGGCTCAACTCTTTTAGATTCTCTAATGAGTTCACTATCACCCTGGAGCTCTTGGTGGTGGGAGCATTGCTAGTGTGTCTGACTTTTTCCATCTTTTGTAATCAAAGGTGTTATCTCAAACCAAATTATCTGTGGAGGGAAATTTTACTTTGTTAGTAACATTTGGAAAGTAAATTTACTTATGCATGAGAGCGTAACAAAATGCATGAATGACATATTAACAATGCATGACTTAAAGTACTATATGCACGCATGCAATGAATAATAATGAGTGTAACAGGATGCATGAATGAATGGCATATTGAGGCGTTTGTGGAATGCATGCAGAAAATCATTATGATGCATGACATATAAATGTGATTATTCATGTGGTAGAAAAAGGTGGAATGCGCTCCCTTTTGTCCTACATGGGTCATATCCTAAAGTTTGAACTCCTGGGGTCAAGACCCTAATTTGGTAGGCTACTAATGGCATTTTAGGTGCATGACTTACGGTACAGATCTAGACCCCTAAACATATGGTCCCCGGATTACCCTCATCTAAAAATGAGGACCCGAATCCATGAACCTCACCACATGGACCAATAAACCACAATATGGCAGTCCATGTTCCAAAGAGCAATCCAAGGCGGGAGAATCAATGTATGTCGTGGGCGCAAAAGCATCACAATAACATCACTGAAGCCCCTTCTAATCTTATGGCATTCTAAGACTCAGGTATAGAGCCCAAAAGTGTGTGAATTTTGATAGTGATGTGTGTGCCAGGAGCAAGCAAACCTGCACAAAGCCTAAAAAAACTAACTTCAAACCTGCAAAAGAACATCCAACATTTACAAGAGTTTTCTACCCTAAGGTTGCAAGAATGTACAAAGACATTTATAAGAACAACTAAAACTATTTACGAAAATAAACAAAAAGGGTAAAGTTAATACTTTTGAATCTATTAAAAGAAATTGCACAAACACCTATGATAGGCCTGACTCTCGAAATTCCCCAGTGGAGTCGCCAGCTGTCGCGACCGTCCCGTCCGGGCGCCGCGAAAAGAAGGTAAAAACAGAGGAGCCGCCACCAACATTTTTTTTTTGGGAAAAAATATTGGAAAAACCATTTATTTTAAGGAAACTGGCCTAAAAAAGAGAGAGATGAGTCCGGGAGTCGGTTACGAGTAGGGAAGGTGTTAGCACCCCACATCGCCCGTTTTAAAAAAATGGTACCTCAAGTTAATTATGCAAAAACATTTTAATAGCCTTTTAAATATTTATTTTACCCCAAAAATTATTTACAGGAAAGAATTATTTTTAACTTTTAATATTTTAAATATTTTTTAATTTTTATATTTTTAAATTTATTGTTTATAAAAACTAAATGAGGTTGAACATGGCACATGAGTCCATAGGGTAACCTCAAATCTAAGGGACTGAACATGGCACCGTGTCCATAGAGCATCCCTAAAAAAAGTTTAATGATTTTGATTAATTATTTTAACATAAAAAGAGACACAAAAAAAAAAGGAAAATTTAGTTTTGGCTTGACAAGATGATTTTTATCTTACTCCTACGTATTCCCGGGTGCGATGGGAAACTTAAAGCCACATAGTTCTTTTGGAAAAGATTTGATTGGTTTATTGATTTTATATTTGGATAAAGATCTGATTTATTTATTTTATTTTAGAAAAATATTTTATTTCAGAACAAATTCACTCTTGCACAGGGTCCAAGATAGCAGTGCTATACGATAAATCCTTACAATACATACGCCACTTGAGGATGAAAAATCATACATCAACGTCGCAGATTGTTGCGTGCATTAATAAAGGTTTTTTTAATTTATAAAATTGAATAAAATTTGTTAGAAAGACTAAATTGAAAACATTATTATTTTATACAAAAGGGAATTCATCCTTGCACAGGGTTAAATATAGCGAAGCTATACGATGAACCCTTACGATTCATGTGACACTTGAGGATGAAAAATGATACATCAACGTCATAAATTGTTGCGTGGACTCAAAAGAGATTTTTATTTCAAAACATTTTTAATTAAATTTTTATTTAAAACGAGGATTGAAAATATAATTTTATATATTTTTATGTTTTGTGATTTCAAATGTTTTTTTTTGGGTGCATTTTATAACTTAGCATCAATTGAAAAGAAACATGGCCCAATAACTAGCTAACTGGCCCAGACAACCAGACCCAACAAGCTAATAAATTCTCATAAAAAATGAAAATAAAGTTAAGAAAACAAAACAAGATCAGAAGCTAGTCTTCTCCTACATTACCAACAAAGGACCAAGGAGCTGCAGACGGAGAGAATGACGGCGACGGAGGACGAGATTCTCACGCGGCGGCTGGTCGATGACGGGTTCACGGTGGCTGATCGGCGGTGGACGCAGGCGACAGAGGACGCGCGGCGGAGGGAGGAACGCGGATCTGGCGGTGCTGCAGGGGCTTGCGACGGCGATATTCGGTACGGCGGTGACTGGGTTGCGGCCTCGTAGCTGTGGATTCGTTCTGGATGAGGTGGCGTCGCGCAACGGAGGTCGAGGTGGCAGAGAACGCAAGTGACAGAGGACGCACGGCGGAGGAGCTCGGACCAACGTTCTGATCTGTTTTCCAGGTATTAGGATATTCGATTTTGATTGAGATGTGGTAGATGATTTAGAGGAAAGTGAAGTTATTAGATGTTGGGGGTTGATGATGATATTGTGGTGGCTGCCATGATGGTTGAAGATGGAGGAAGGTTGATGTTAGAGAGCTTGAAGAAAAATGATGATTCCCTCCAGAGAAAAAAGCCTCTCCCTGGGGACTGTTGGTTCTCCCCTTTTAAACTTCTTTGCTTGAAAAATTCTAAGAGAAGAACCCAATGTTGTACAATGGAGGGTCATTTTCAGACTTCCATTCTCACTGTTTCTGCATCTGTTGCTTCACCCTGTATGCTGCAAATTTCTTTTACTTCTGTTGAGTATCGTTCCTTTGATTCAGGCTGACTTTATTTGAGAGGTAGCAACATTACTTATTCCAATTTTTCCCTTATTGATGCTTAAAAATTTGAAACCAGTCTGTTACAAATGCCTAAGTCTTCTGCTATTGCTCTCTTTATTTCTAAAATGTATCAGAAACTTTGGTTTTTCCTCTTGTTTGTATGCTGAATGTTGCACTCTTTTCATTTTTCTTTATTTTATTATTATTCTTTTATATTTTATTTTTTTTAACAAAAGAAGGCAACTGTTTCTCTTTTTTGCAATTTTTGGGTCCTTTGTATTTATTCATTCAATTGGGTTCACAACATGGGCTTAAAACCATCTTCATCAATGAAATTTGGCCAACAACATGCACAAAGATATATTTTTTTAAATACTTTTTTTTGTTGCAAATTTTTATATTTTTCTCTTTTCAAAAATATTAATTAAGAAGATAGAGTATCCGGACAAAATTAGGTGTTCACAACTGTAGCAATGCTGAATAGTACTCTTGGTTATCAAGGTAGCATGAATTTGGAGGTTCACTCCTCTGTGTATTGCAGCTTGAGTACTTGTTGTTTCTTCTTTGTGTATAATTTAGCTTTTTCAGTCATAAAGTTGTCATCGTACAGATCTTATTGTACAAACTATATTTCTTTTACAACAAGGTGAAATATTAAAGCAGATAAAACAAATGTGAAGAACAAATATTCTTTTGGAATAAATATCAATCATTTGAAATAAATATAAGAGATTCGGATTGCATTTAATTCATTCTAAGATGGAGTTCGTCTAAAAGGAAACTCCGTCTACTCATTCATACGAGAGTCCAAGTCTATTCGATATTTTTCTTAGCTCGTCTGATGACGTGGCATATCCTTTTATCTATAAAGTCTCCAGACTTGCTATTCCTTAATGAGTTATGAAGATCTTTGTCTAGTGGCGTGGCGGTTAGAGCTTGTCTACTAGATTACTTTGTGTTTTAGTCCATTTTCTTCAACTAATTACTTCCGTCTGCTAACGTGGCAAGATGGACGCGCTTATTTTCAAGTCTTTGGACTTGCTATACCTAACAAGTTATTTAGGTATTTATAGCCTCGTCTACTAAAGAAAGTCAGTCTACTTAATTAAACAACAAGGTAACTTTACCACAGTGCTTGAGCAGCCCGTCTACAGGGGTGGATGCGTATTTTTCAATTGAAACATATCCCAAGTTTATTTTACTTATAAAAGCGTTCCTGCATAACTGAAAGCACTAGTTAAATCTTAACTAATACTTTGTCAAGCAAATTTAATCCTTTTGTTAGCATCAAAACTTAGAGATTATCAAATTCAAAACCACTTTAGTTCCAACAATATAAAAATCTTAACTTACTAAATAATTTAGGATAAATGCATCCTTATTTATTCACTATATATACAAACTCACTTTAGAAAATCTTTTTGTTTTCAACAACTTAGGTACGTAGTATTTGGTTTGCTTTCTTTTTTTTTTTTTTACTTCCAGATGATATATTTTCATTTTGAATTAAAAAATAGCTTACCAAAAATATTGAATTAAAAAGGGTCATGTTAAGGATTGCTTTTTAGGTACTTTTTAAGAAACCAAAAAAACAAGTTTTCGTTGGAAAACCAAGCATTTCACTTTTTCAAATATTAAATATATCAATTCCTTTTGTAAACTTTCTTTTTTGGTTTCTCGGGTAGTCGTTAGCATTTTCCATTAAAAAATAATATTTTGTTTTTTTATCTAACTTTTATGAATAAACTAACTAATGAGAATAAGAAAATATTGTTTTTACTATTTTTGAACAAACCATCCATTAAGTCTTTAAAAAATGGTGTAATAAGTTCATATAAGTTTTTTTTTTCAATACAATTTAATATTCACTATTGAGCTTAATGGACTATCTCTCTCAATTTAACTTTACTGTGACCACACTTTTAATACTACAACTTAAGTAGAGAACATCGAGTAAAATATAATAAGTTAAAATATAATTTTCGTCCCTCATGTTTTTTAATTTGGTGAAATTCGTCTCCCAACTTTTTTTTGAGCTATTTTAGTTCTTTACTTTTTTCAATTGTGCAAAAATAGTCCCTCTGTTAGGTTGTCATCCAAAAGTTAACAGAAGTTGATGACATAACACTCATCTAGCCACATGACATGCTCCAATTGGCAGCAAAAATAATTAAAATAATAAATTATATAAAACTATTATAATAATATAATAAATATTTAAATATAAAAAAAGGAATTGTCACGTGCAGAACTCGTGACTCATGCTTCATCTCCTTCCTCCCGAGTTGTGTAAGTGTTGGATGGCAACCATGGCTTCTTCTACTATACATCAATCAATCTTGAGTTTACCACACCGATCCCCGCCATCCCCTTCATTTTAATCAATTTCTGGGATAAAAACTCAAGCTCTGTATGTATTTGTTTTTGTTGTGCTTTTGTGTTTGGAAATTTGAACCTCTTCTGGGTTGAGCGTTTCGGCAAATAGCTTCTGGGCATGAAATATTGTAGGTGAAGTATCGTTCAATCAAGTTTGGCAGAACGTCTATTTGAAGAACATCAAAATCCACCAACACCAGATTCTTAATCCCAAAAATCCACCAACACCTAGATTCTTAATCCTAAAATCCAAAACTCGTAATACCCCAACTCAAATTTGGAGTTTGCTGCAGGAGCTTTGCAGAGTACACTAGCTTAGTTCCCTCAGATCTCAAAGCTCGCAAAAGCCAAAATGGTTCGTATTCTCCACCTGCTCGTTCTGCTTTTTGATTATTTTTTAAATCTTATCTCAAAATGGGGTTCGACCCTTTTTCCCACTTTTTACTTGAATTAATCTTCAACTTGCATGAAATGGCATCTGTTGATCCATCTTCTATTATATCTGAACTTAAAGTTTGGTGCTTTGCAATCATAGTGATAGTTCTATATGTTTAGATCACTGATTTTAAATTTTAGTGTTTCTATTCCTTTAATATTCGTTTGAATGCTAACGGTATGAATTCAAGTCTCTAAATGTGCACATGGGGCTTCTTTAGATTTTACTTTTCAAAACATGAATTGTGTTTTTTGAAATCAACCGAAAAAAGCTAGAATTTTTAATATAATCTATTCTTTAAAGGACACAACCATGACAGAACATAGAACTTGGAGGAAGGAGATGAAGCATCGCATGTGACAATTTTTTTGCTATATTTAAATATTTATTATATTATTTTTTATTTGATTATTTTAATAATTTTTGCTGCCAATTGGAGCATGCCATGTGGTTAGATGTATGTCAGGTCATCAACTTCCGTTAACTTTTGGATGACAACTTAACGGAGGGACAATTTTTGCACGATTGAAAAAAGTGAAGGACTAAAATCGCTCAAAAAAAAGTTGGGGGACGAATTTCTCCAAATTGAAAAACATGAGGGACGAAAATTGCATTTTAGCCAATATATTATTTGTTTTGTTTTACTCTAACAATCTATCATAAACATGTCAGATAGAGGCGTTCATTGGTTCGAATCAACCCAACGAACCAAATCGAACTAATTAAATTAGTTCAATTTTTTTTATGTTTGGGTTGAATCTGAATCACACCAATTAAAATTTGATAGTAATTGATCCGGTTGTGGAATTCAAGGTTCGTGAAACTAATCTCCAAATCAAATTGAATCGATTATATATATATATATATACATGTGTGTGTGTAATTTTTTTAGAATTAAAATTCTTTGTATAATAATTTTTTATACTTCTATGCTCATGTTTGAGAAATTTTCATATATTATTTAATTTGAAAATTTCTCTCTTGACCATGTAATTTTATGACAAATTTAGGAAATTTTTTCATATTTTTAATTAGCCTTTTTTTTCAAAATCAAACCGAAACAATATATTCTTGACTGGGTTGGTTTGATTCGGATATTTTGAAAAAAATTGCAAATTTAAATGAAACTGAACCAATTGATTTTAATTAGTTTAGATTTTCCCCTTTCAGAATTGAACCAAACCAACCCGTAAATACCCTTGATACTAGATTTACAAACAATTACACAAGTATCTATTTCCCAAATCAGATTAATGGCTGTTTGTATGGCTTGGAGTTCTGCATGGATGTTCGGAGTAACACTCCCTATCCCTAACCCACGAGAATCGCAAATCAAATTATCCGTGCATGCATTCCTAGCTAATGATTCCTCCTATACCTAGCTTCGCTGAATTATCCTGTCCTGAGAGCTACCATTTAGCAAAAGGTGGGAACGAGAGAGAGTAACCAGCAATATGTGGACCGGTAACTCGTGGTGGTAGTAGAAAGTGGGAATGTATGATTGCTAAATGCAATCAAACAACTATGCATGTCATATTATATCAAACATTAGATGTTACATGTTAAAGAAAGGAATAAAACTAACTAACTAAGTTCAGTTGTGGAAGAATTAATTATATGGAGTTGTTAAATAAGTTCTTAAAAATTCTTTATCATCTAAATTCATGAAAAATTTAAAATAGTGCCATCACCAATTGGCAATTACCTCTGTCTCCAGAAAGACCAATATAATAACGTTCTAAATCTTTTAAGAATTTATTTGGTAACAAAAACTTTTTAAGAACATATTTTTTGATTCAAGGCTCACAGTAATTAGGGTCTCTGGCATTTCAGTGAGTTCACAAAGTATCCTACGGCTTAGGTCTTTTACATCCGCTATAAGATTAATCTTCGCTCGGAATCCAGTAGCAGCTTAAGATCCAGCTCCTCCCCAAGAATTGAGACACCATAATCTTTTAAAAACTGATTGATTATTAAAATAATTTATACCCCAGCATATGATTTCCAAACATCATAAATGCTTAAACATAGTATTACACTCCCTAAAGTCTCATAGCATATTATCTTATACATTTATTATGCATGTAAGAAATCAGCCAAATTTTTTATACATATAATAAAAATGTTTCCAACGGTCTTACTTTACTTTCTTTTTTTATAGGAAAATATTTGTGTATTAATGTTAGTAATTTTTTTAGTGGGTGGGGTTTGAACCCTCAACCTCCTTACTTTACTTTCCTTAGTCAATGTTTATTAAGGTGAATTAAATACTTACAAAATAATTATTTTGTAATATGACAATTATAATGTAACTAATTTAGTAAAAAAAAATTATAATGTAACTAATAGATTGTATGAAGTAATTATTCAAAAACTGATTTCTTGTATTCAGAAAATTAAACACCAAAATAAAATATGATGCATAATTTCGCAGCAAACTACACATGGCCGAGTAGGTTTACTCATTCCACATGACTCCTAGTCATTGATTTAGTAATTCCTCTCTACCTTCTCTCTACTATTCTTTTTCTTCTTCTTCATCCATCGGAAGGGGGTGATTTTGGACTATTTTTTGGCCTGGAATTGCCCCTCTATATCTTTTTTTCTCTCATTTTATCTAAATAAGTGGTTTTTTCACATAGATCTGAATTTTCTTTCGTGTTTTTCCGTGTTTTTGTCGTCTGCGTGCGGCGGTGTTTTGTTCGTCGTCTTGTTACGGTGTCATTTGGTTTTCCGTCTTGTTGCGGTGTTTCATTTGGTTCAGATTGACAAATCAACTTCGATCCATTACAGATTCAATCAAGACTTGGGCGTCAACGTTACAGATCCTGAGGCATAGGTATTCCGATCACTTTGATTTTGTCATATTTGTAGGCATTTTGCCGTGTTATGCTATTAACATGGGTACTGCGAGTTTGGTTACAGATTTATCCATTTTGGTTTTCGGCGATGTTGAATTTGTGTTGTTTTCGATGTATTTTATCAATTTGAATGAATATCTTTTTTAATAAAAAAAAAAATTCGCAGCAAACATTTATTATCCCTAAATAGCGATGTGTTACAAGCAAATCACGTTACTTATGAAATTCCCCTTATCCCTAGTTCCCCACTAAAAGAGGCATGTTAAAATCTTCGTTGCTAAAAATAGGTTTAAATATTGAGTAGGTCCCTAAATTATTTGGTAATTTTTAAATAAGTTTCTATACTAAAAAAATTTATAATTGGGTCCTCGATCTTGGATAAAGTTTTCAATTGGTTCTTTATACTAAAAAAGTTTCTAATTGGGTCATTGAACTTATATAAAATTTTCAATGGAGTCCCTGTGGTAGGGTTCCGTGAAGAGGTTTTTAAGTTTGCTGATGTAAAACGTGACCTGGAATTCCCCTAAATTTGTATTTAGGATTGCAAGAGACCAAAATGTCGAGTCAGAAAACCAAAACGTGACCTGTGACTGCTTCCCCTCTGCCTGAACAAATAGTTCATTCCTTCCCCGATTTATGTTTTACGGTTGTATATCCCTTGCAACTTACTACATCTCACTTCATCTTGTACATCTTGTTGTATTTTGTTATGACAATGTCTCAAGGTTCATCTTCTATCTAAACTACTTATAAATGACCAGCTTGGATGAAATCAGTTATATTCCGTCTAATTCAACATATCACTAACGAATTTTATAATTAAGGGACCCCATTAAAAAATTTATATAAGTTCAGGACCCAATTAAAAAAAATTAGTTCAGGGACCCAACTAAAAATTTATAAAAATTCGAGAATCCAATTACATTTTTTTTAGTATAGAGATCTATTTAAAAATTCTCAAATAGTCAATAGTTAAACCCTGAAAATATCTACCCAATTCTATGGAATGGAAATGACAGTTCCAATTGTTGTTGTCGTGGTTCTAAATAATTATATCTCTTGTCCCTTAAATAGGGTAATTGAGAAGATGACTTGTTTTCATTTTTCTTTTTCGCAAAAGTTCGTTAATGTGACTCCATCTAACCCAATATGATCATGACAATCTTCCTTTTCACGTTTGAAAGCTATGGTACAAATCATGAACCTTATTGAAATAAGAGAAATATTCCGTTCAATGAATATAACAAAGTGAAGAGCAGATGCTACCGCAGATTAAGGCTACACTACCAAAATATATAAATATAGAAAAATTTAAGGTTTGGGACTTAATATTGATTTCATTACAACTAATATATGTTTTAAAAAAATTGAATAAATTTGTTCAAAAAAAATTGAATAATTATTCTACGTTAAACTATATTTTTGGTTTGTTATCTTTATTTTAAGTTTTGACTTGATCATTCTTTTATTTATCTTTTGTATTTTTGTGCATTCCTGATTTGTCATTCTTTGGAGATGTTGGGGTAATATTTCTAGTATTCGAGGTTGTCTTCAACCTAGTGGAAACAATTGGCGATGGCGAGGCGGCGTGCAATGTAACATCCCTGGCAGCTTTATGGATTGTCGACTGTCCCCACAAATCAACACAGGTCTTTTCAGCGTGCTTTGTCCTCGCTCACACGCTTCCCGAGAAAACTTCCCAGGAGGTCACCCATCCCAGAATTGTTCCAAGTCAAGCTCGCTTAACTGCGGAGTTCTTAAGCGATGGGCTACCGAAAAGAAGATGCATCTTGTTAGTATAGGTAATACCAATCAATTCATATAAGCCTTCCTCAATTGCATAGTCCCAAGATCCCTATCATTCGGGTGTGTAATCGGTCCATTCATGTGTCCCTCTGCCTAGAAGCCTGCCAGGAGCCGCTCCTTGTCCGTGTCTTCTTGCACCGGCGACCATTCCCCGCCCTCGTCGGCACCCAAGTGTTACATGCTCACCAGCTTCCGCTTGGTACGTCCCTGAACCACACCATACTGGGATAGGTGCCGCTCTGATACCACATGTAACATCCCTGACTGCTTTATGGATTGACGACTGTCCCCACAGACCAAAACAGGTCTTTTCAGCGTGCTTTGTCCTAAATAGAATAAAGTCAAATATTTCTCAAAGGTTTTTCTATCATAAATGTGGTGAACTGTCATTAACTGTGATATTATCGTTGAGAATATATTACTGTTGATTGAAGTTTGAGAAGCCGAACTTGAGTCTGTTGGTCGTATATCTGAAGAGGTCAGTAAATGTAGTGTTATATGTATCAGACTGTAGTTTACACTTTTCCCTTCGAATTTTGAAACTTTTGAGAGATGTTGTACGTTGTGGCGACTTTGTTCCAAATGCGACTTTACTGTTTAAATGTATGTATTTTGGTTTCAGAGTTATCCATAGAAGAAAATTTTTTATACCCCAGTTTTCTGACTTGAAAGAAAATAATTTCCTGAAAAACAACCAGCAAACTATCTTTTAATTGTAATCCGCATGGGTTACGTAGTAATGTTTAGTGGGGGTGTTAAGGTGGTATCATAGCGGCAGCTCTCCCAGTACGGTGTGGTTCGGGGACGAACCAAGCAGAAGCTGGTGGCCATGTAACACCCGGGTGCCGACGAGGGCGGGGAGTGGTCAACAGTGCAAGAAGGCACGGACAAGGAGCGGCTCCTGGCAGACTTCTAGGCATAGGGGCACGTGAATGAACCGATTACACACCCGAATGAGAGGGATCCTGAGACTGTGTAGGTATGGGACTATGCAGTTGAGGAATGCTTATATGAATTGATAGGTACTGCCTATACTACCTATACTAACAAGACACATCTTCTTTTCGGTAGCCCATCACTTAAGAACTCCACAGTTAAATGTGCTTGACTTGGAGCAATTCTGGGATGGGTGACCTCCTGGGAAGTTTTCCCAGGAAGCGTGTGAGTGAGGACAAAGCATGCTGAAAAGACCCGTGTTGGTTTGCGGGGACAGTCGTCAATCCATAAAACAAAACATACATTTAAACTTATACATATAACACTACATTTACCGACATTTTCAAATATACGACCCAACCCAGACTCCTAAGCTGGTCACTCTATCAAATATTCATTGGAAAGACCCCCGTGGTCATCCCCCAATCAGAGTACTCCTTCAACCATTTAAAACTAAGTCTTCGAGCTACTTAGGAAGGCTCCTCTGCACCATGGGTACTAGAGTACCAAGGTACAACAGTAAAACCAGAAGAAACCTTATATATTTGTAAGGGTGAGACACCAATATATGGATTGGACACAATAACCATATGCACGATACATGCATCCCATCAACATATTAACAATTACCAAATATTAATAGATGAATCAACAAGTATTATATAAATGGGTTTCATACCCGTACAGTCAGCTTTTATGAATATTATGCATGACACTTCAATATTCAAGCTCTAAAGCTTAATCTCCGGAGATCCCAACATCCTCAAAATGAGTTGATCAGGCTCGATACATCGTCTCATTGACTAGCTAAGCACAATGATAATACATCGTCTCATTGTCCATTTAAGCACAACGATATGTACATCATCTCATTGTCCATTTAGGCACAACGACACACGTACATCGTCTCATTGTCCCTTTTAAGAATAACGATAATACATCGTCTCATTGTCCCTTTTGAGAACAACGATAATACATCGTCACATGATATCCTTTCTATTAAGATCTCAAATTAAACCACGTCGGGCACGTCTGCCATAAATGCAAATGTAAAACATTTTTGTTCTCGATATTTTCTTTGTGTTCATTCTCATTTGTTGTCGAAGCTCGGAAGCTAACGACTTTCCATAATTTTCATCATTTGAAATTATTCAACAACAACACGGTACACGCAGTCCGAGTGCTCAATCACCATGCCTTAGACCGATGCACCAGTCTTGGGCTTGTGGTTATAGAAAACATCTTACAATTTTATCCATGTTTTGTCTCAACATGATTAGGACTCTTAGTCCATAACACCATGATTAGGACTCTCGGTCCACAATACTTGACACGGATCAAAGATAAACGTGCACATTATAGAATACTAGAAGCGACGTATCGCGGACTAGATTCGATTTCCACATATTCTTACTTTCCGTTCAGTGAAACAAAAATACCAAAATAAAACCTCGGTAACCTATCCAAGTTACCGGAATATTTTCAAAGCATTTAGTAGGAAATCCTTTCCTTGAGAAAATCATTTATAAAACATTTATAGGAAAGCTACTTTCTTTTGAAATCCTTTCGTTTTTCCAAAACACTTTAACACTTCATAAAATCTTTTTCTTAAAATCATTTCTAAATTGAATAAAGTCAAATATTTCTCAAAGGTTTTCCTTTCATAAAACACACGTCTCCAAAAGATATTCTCTTGTGTAAAATTCTTATTCATGAGAAGGTAGCTTTCCTTTAACTTAAAAAAATTTCAACACTCCTTTAATGTTTAAAGAGTTGTTTTTGCCATATTTTAGTGTGTTTCTATAGAGTCCTTAGGATTAATTGTTGTTTTAGTTTGTTTGGTTAATATAGTGATTTTTATTATCTATTTTGTGTGTTTTAGGTAGCAAGAGGAAGGCATGACAAAAAGGATAGAGATTGGGTCCAGATGCAATTTGGCGAAGCCAAAGTTTTCCTTGGTTGGGCGCAACTAAGGCTGAAATTGTTGTGCATTCTGGAGGTTATGCGCTTAGCCAAGCAAATATTTCGCTCAGCCAAGATGTGCCAGAGAGCAAGAC
Source organism: Sophora flavescens (assembly GCA_030762895.1). Lineage (NCBI taxonomy): Eukaryota > Viridiplantae > Streptophyta > Magnoliopsida > Fabales > Fabaceae > Sophora > Sophora flavescens. The sequence continues at coordinate 31,919,291 of CM061068.1, forward strand.
ATATCAGGATTATCTGGGCTCAGCCAATTTATTATGGGCGCTGAGCCAAGGCGTATCCGTGAATCAACTTAAGTGAGAGCTGCGCTGAGCCAAGAAAGTGGGGCGCTCAGCCAAAAATCCTGATGACAGCATGGACTATAAATTCCTCTTTTAGTAAATCCCAAGGAGGACACCTGTGATGTTTACCCTAAAAGTGACGTTTTCTCTGAACCAGGGGCTGCTGTGACTGCTGTGGAAAGCTTCCATGGAGTTTCTTCTTTCCTTTGCTTTTGTTGCTTTGATTTTGGCTTTCTCTATGACTATGAGTAGCTAAATTCCCTTTTTGTTGGGATTAGATGTAGCTAAACCGAATCTCATGTATTTGCTTTGATTTATTAATCTATGTTTATGCTTCTTTATTAATGTTTGATTCCTATGCTTAATGCTTTTTGTGGTTTGATCATCCATGAATTGTTCTAAGATTTGATTTGCAATTGGGAAGTTCTTATCATTTCTTGATCTGAAATTAATCACCTAGTAAACCTTGCATCTAGGAATTGATTTTGGTTTATTAGTAATCGTGTAATCCCTACTCTTAATGCAAATTCATTAATTAAGCCACCTAATGAATTAGGGTCTAATTAGGGGATTTAGGCTCTTGTCATCTAAGGAATTAGGACTTGAGTAATCTTGTGGGTTGATTCTAATATTTGAAGCATAAATTGGATTGGTGGTCTTAGTATTGCAGGAGGCAAAGGTTTAGTGAAGTTTAATCCCAACATCTTTCATTATATTTGAAAAACCCCCTTTTTGTATTCCAAGTGTTTGATAAATATCGAAAAAGAACTTGTCCCTTTTAATTTGTTTATTTTAAATTTTTACTCTTGTTGGGCTTGGTATTTAATATTGAGCTCAATTCCTTCCAAATATCCGCTTAGATAGTAGTTGATTTGTTACGTGCTAGTACTTGTCGCAGTCCTCGTGGGAACGATATCCCTCTTACCTATTTACTACTTGTACGACTTGGTATACTTGCCGAAATTGTCAACAAGTTTTTGGCGCCGTTGCCAGGGATTTGTGTTTCAATATTAGCATACCCATTTCTATTACTAATTTAAGCACGATTTTATTTTTTGTTTTATTATATGTTTCTCTTTGCTATCATTTAGTGCTAACAGTCTTGGTCTCTAGACTTTTGTGCATGCGAGGTACTATCCCAGTTGACCAACTTCTCTACGATCCTGAAATAGAGAAAACGGCTAGGAATAATTGGAGTCAAGCAAGACAGTGGAAGTTATTAGCACAACAAGAAAGAGAACAAGAGACCTCCACTTCACAAGTTCATCAAGAACCACTTCAGATGGCAGGCAATGGTGAGGGTGTTCCTCGGAGGACACTTGGGGATTATGCCAATACAAATGTCAATCGGCATGTCACCAGCATAGTGAGGCCTCCAGTGAATTCCAACAATTTTGAGATCAAGCCTACTCTCTTGAATATTATGCAACAAAATCAATTTGCCAGGATGGAGAAGGAGGATCCTAATAATCATGTCTCCAACTTCATTGAGTTATGTGATACGGTGAAGATAAATGGTGCTACCGATGATGCAATTCGCCTAAGGTTGTTTCCTTTCTCTCTAAGAGATAGAGCCAAGGCTTGGCTCCAATGTCAACCGAGGGGGAGCATCACTACATGGGATGACTTAGAGGCTAAATTTCTTGCAAGGTTCTTTCCCGCCTCAAGATTTGTGAAGACACGGGGTGATATCATAAGCTTTGTTCAACAAGAGGGTGAAACTCTTCATGACACATGGGAAAGGTTCAAAGACTTGCTCCGAAAATGTCCAAATCATGGGTTTGATGATCTTGTCCAAATGCAAACATTTTGCAATGGATTGAGGCCGTCAACCAAGCTTATGTTGGATGCCTCAGTTGGAGGTTCCATGAACACAAAGACATCGGAGGAAGTATTGACTTTGATAGAAGCCATGCCATCTAATGACTATCTGATGCATCATGACTGAGGTACCACATCAAGAAAGGGAGTGTTAGAGTTAGACTCACAAACTGCACTTTTGGCTCAAAATAAGCTTATGTCACAACAACTTGAGTCCATTACCAAGCAACTAGTTCAACTCCCACAACAACTCCAAACCATGCAAGGCACAACCATGCCACCTCAACAGGTAATGATATGTGACTTTTGTGGAGGAGATCATGATAATGAAAATTATGAGGCCACACCTAGTTCCCATGAGGAAGCTAATTATATGGGGAACTATGGGCGGCAAGGTAACAACCAATATTCTAACAATTATAACCAAGGTTGGAGGAATCAAACAAGTTTTGGTTGGAAACAAGATGCCGAACAAGCAAGTAAGCCTCCTCCCACACAACCGCCTCAAGACCGGACTTCTATCTTGGAGAACACCCTCAATCAATTCATGAAAATGTCCATGTCAAACCAAAAAAACACCGATGTTTCCATTAAAAACTTGGAGGTTCAAGTTGAACAAATTGCATAGCACTTAGCGGAACAATCTAGCGGCAGTTTTTCAGGTAATACTCAAATTACTCCTAAAGAGCATTGTGAGGCTGTTGTTTTGAGGAGTGGTAAAAGTCTTGAGAAAGTAAGCGGTGAGCCTTTGTTGAAAAATAAGAGAGTTGCTGAAAAAACTGAGTTGAGTGCTAAAAAAAGAGCGAAAAATAAGGAAAAAGGCAAAGAGGTTGTAATAGAGGAAGAAGAAAAAGAGAGTGAAAAAGACAAGAGAGAAAACTTAGTGGATGAAGATTCAATTTTGAGGAAGAGTAGAAGTCAGATTTTGAAAGATGGAGACAAGCCTCAAGAGGTCCCTTCTTATGGAAAATTGCCATATCCTCACTTAAGCAAGAAGAAGGAGAAGGAAGATCAATTTGCCAAATTTCTTGACATCTTTAAGAGGTTACAGATCAACATACCCTTTGCTGAAGCACTAGAGCAAATGCCAACTTATGCAAAGTTCATGAAGGAGTTACTTACAAAGAAAAGGAGGTTTAAAGAAGATGAGATTGTTGCCTTGACGGAAGAATGTAGTGCGATACTTCAAAGGAAGCTACCTCCAAAGCTTAAAGATCCTGGTAGTTTTACAATCCCTTGCACAATTAGGAGTGTTGCCATTGGGAAGGCCTTGTGTGACTTGGGGGCGAGTATCAATTTGATGCCGCTTTCAATCTTGAACAAGCTTGGAGGTGGTGAAGTGAAACCAACAAGGATGGCATTGCAATTAGCCGATAGATCAATCAAGCGTCCTCTTGGTATTATGGAAGATGTTTTGGTTAAAGTGGATAAGTTTATCTTCCCGGCGGATTTTGTGATATTAGACATGGAGGAGGATGCAGAAGTTCCACTTATATTAGGGAGACCTTTTCTAGCAACTGGTCGTGCTTTGATAGATGTACAAAAAGGCCAACTTCGACTTAGAGTGCAAGATGAAGAGGTTATTTTCAATGTATTTGAAGCTATGCATCGCCCGAGTGATGAAGAGAATTGTTTCCGCGTGGACATTGTGGATGTAGTGGCTAAATAAGTCTTTACACATCAGCACCACTCCTCTACTCTTGAGAAGGTAATTGTGAATTCTATTGAAAATCTTGATGACAAAGAGAAAAAGGAAATAGAGGAGTGTTTGTGTGATTTGGAAGCTCAACCCAACCAACTTGTTGTCAATACTAAGAAAGAAGAGCTCAAAAAGGATGAAGTCCAAGAGAAGCTCAAGTTAGAGCTTAAACCTCTACCTTCCCACTTGAAATATGTGTTTCTTAGTGAGAATGATGAAAATCCCGTCATAGTGAGCAATGCATTGTCCAAATTGGAAGAGGAGAATCTCGTAAGGGTCCTTAGAGAGTATAAAATAGCTATTGGATGGTCCATCTTAGATTTTAAAGGTATTAGCCCTACATTTTGTATGCACAAGATTATGATGGAGGCTGAATTTAAACCGGTGGTCCAACCACAAAGGAGGCTCAATCCTACAATGAAAGAAGTGGTAACGAAGGAGGTGTTGAAACTCCTTGAAGCCGGAATGATCTATCCGATTTCCAATAGTGCATGGGTGAGTCCGGTACATGTGGTTCCCAAGAAAGGTGGCATGACCGTTGTGAAAAACGAGAAGAATGAGTTAATCCCAACTAGAACGGTCACTGGTTGGCGAATGTGTATAGATTACCGGAAGCTAAATCAAGCTACTAGGAAAGATCACTTCCCACTTCCATTCATGGACCAAATGTTGGAGAGGTTGGCCGGGCAAGCTTATTATTGTTTCTTGGATGGTTATTCGGGTTATAACCAAATTGCGGTTAACCCGAAAGACCAAGAGAAAACTGCCTTCACATGTCCTTTTGGAGTTTTTGCCTATCAGAAGATGCCTTTCGATCTTTGTAATGCGCCTGCAACATTTCAAAGGTGCATGCTTTCCATTTTCTCTGATATGGTAGAAAAATACATTGAAGTTTTTATGGATGATTTTCTGTTTTTGGTTTCTCTTATGATAATTGCTTGTCTAACCTTGCTGCTGTGTTAAAGAGGTGCATGGACACCAATTTAGTCTTAAATTGGGAGAAGTGTCATTTTATGGTGCATGGGGGTATTGTGCTTGGGCACAAGATTTCAGCTAAGGGGATCGAAGTGGATAGATCCAAGATTGATGTAATTGAGAAACTACCTCCACCGGTGAATGTCAAGGGTGTGAGGAGTTTTCTTGGTCATGCAGGCTTTTACCGGCGGTTCATCAAAGACTTCTCAAAGATATCCAAGCCGTTGTGTAGCCTTTTGAACAAGGACACACCATTTGCGTTTGATACTGCTTGTCTTACTTCTTTTCAGACTTTGAAAGAAAAGTTGATCACCGCTCCCATTCTTGTTGCACCCAACTGGGTCACTGGTCGCGCTGTCGCGCACGCGCCAAAAAGGACGAGCGGGTTTAAAACTGTAGTCTAGTGCGACAACTCGGATGTCGTCTCTCAAGGACTCTGAGAATATTACCTTTCACAAAAATCGGTTTTGGGGGGGGGGGGGGGTTGGATTGGAGTGCAATTAAGAAACAAACAAAACAGAGCAATCAAAAACGAGGCAGTTGAAAAGAGATTATCAATTATCAAACAACGATTAATCTACTGTCAAGAATTCCCAACTATCCTTGGTTAATGTAATCCCAAGCCCTAAGCAGATTCTTATCCCCTCCCGGTTGTAGTAGCAATTTACAAGCGAAACTACTACCACAGATACATGTCCCTATTCCCGAATTAAGCAAACGGGATTAAGCCCTTCGTGAACTAAGCGAACACGAAATGTACACACGCAAATTAAGCAGATGCGATTGATTATAGGAACATGATATCACCAGAAATAAATCAATACAATACAGTATACTCCTGAATTAAGCAAACAGAAATACAAAGTATGGTATTGAAGAGGGAAAAGCAATTAAAATAGGGATTTACATAACCTCAAGTATATAGGATCCTCAAACAGTAGACTAATCCTAGGACTTAGTGCTCCATGGCAAAAACGAAATCGCAGAGAAAAATGTATATCAGAAAGTTGGAGAAGCAAAAGTTTTTACAAAATGTTCAGAACAGCCTTTTATACAAATTCAGAATTCAGATGGCTCGCGAGGCGAGCACACATTCGCGAGGCGAATTTCATGAACTGTCAACAACCTTTGGCATTCTCGCGAGGCGAAGTGATGCTCGCGAGGCGAGACTCTTCAGCTTCAAAACTGCCACGGCCATGACCTTCAACACGGGCAAGCCGTGATCGTCTCTGACTTTTTTCAGGTTTGCAAGACTCGCGAGGCGAATCCATCTTTCGCGAGGCGACCCAGAGACTTAGCAATTTCTTGGAACAGTCAGGCTTCGGGGTCGCGTGGCGAGCGTGTCCTTCGCGGGGCGAATCCCCTGTTCTTTATTTCCTCAACTTCTACTTAACCTGAAAACAAGGAAATAAGCATAAGAGTATTATTTTGACTTAAAACTAGCTAAATTAACTTAAAACTACTCTAGAGACTCAAAACCTTGCTTGAGGACAATCTAATCTAATTTGGGTGAAAATACGATATAATTTGCACAAAACCCTGGTCATACTAGCTATAAAACTAGATGAGCCAGAGGCTTATCAAAATACCCCAAACTTAAACTTTGCTTGTCCCCAAGCAAACTAGGACTCAAAAAACAAAAAGACTCAAGACCTGGCAAGCTCAAAAGATTCAATCAACATTGCACACATTCAAGCAATACATCAAAATAGTTTGTTTTCCCCCTTTTCAAACAGAGCAATCCCCACATTCATTTATTCCAAACATTTGAGAGTTTCATCATGAAAACAATCAGAAATCTAAGCAGGGGATCTAAGTCACACACAAGAGGGAGATCACCAAATCCAAACAACTGCCTTCCTCACAAGGGCATTATTTGTTCACTCAGTCACTCAGTTTACGTCAGGCTAACAACTTGCACTCAGTTTCACTTTTCAAGTACACTTCCCAAAAATTCGCTTTTCATCTCAAAATGGTTCCCACAGAAAACATGCAAGCAACATCAGAAGGTCTTTATTGGGTTGTAATGGGGCCTGGCTAAGGGTAGGATATACAAAGGAACTAAGCTGAAGACCCTAGGAACTAAGAGAGCGTGAACTATATTTACACCTTGAAATTCACTCAAGTTCCTTTCTTTATTTTTTTCTTTACACTTCTGGGTGGCTACAGCTCTTTTTATTTCTTTTTGGCATTGTTTGTATTTTTGTATTTTTGTATTTTTTTTTTCATTTGTACACTTTTTCTTTCACAAGCCTTTGGCTCCAACTTTTTCTCTTTTTTTTTTTTTTTTTTAATCCCAACAACATATTACACCTTGCAGCCACCCCAAACTTTAGTTCTTGCACCCAGTCTAAGATTACATGCTCTCCTAATCCTAAGATCGGGTTAACATGGTTTTCCAGATTTTTGGGCTTATAACATTAGGTTATCAAGAACTAACAGGCTAATAGGCTCAAAGGGCTAACTAGGGAACATGCATTAGGAATTGGTTTATTCAGGCCAAGTAGCTATTTACAAAGAAACTGCCTAAATCATTTGCTACACACATATAATCATGCAAACCAAAAAGAGATTCAATCAAATCCAGGGAAGTGCAACTTGAAAGCGATTTTCACACAGTTTAAAACATGTTGGAGGCTCAAAACCTCACCTGGACATTCATGCAAATTGTTTGAAAGAGATACTATCCCTAGTGTGTGCTTCCTATCACCCCAAACTTATCATTGATCATGCTATCATAACAAAATCCCAAAGTTCAGTTTTCAATCACATGGGAATCACAAAATTTTTCAAAATTCTTCAGCCTAGGAGGAATCATCACATATCAATCATGCAAGCAATCTGTGCAACATCAATCAAAATCTAGCAAACTTGTCAACTAAACACTTAACACACAAATGCTCCCGAGCTTCTCAAATTATTCAGGAGCTTTATTCAAAGAAAAGAAAACTTTATTCAAAGAAAAGAAAACTACAACTAGTTCCCTCCCCCACACTTAAAACATGCATTGTCCCCAATGAACAACAACAGACTTTACAATCAGAGTGAGGGAAAGGAAAAGAAACTCCCTGATCAAGCATCAGTGTAGGGTGGAGCATCCAAAGATAGCTCCTCAACATTAGCATCCGCAGGGTCAGCAGCATCCACACCATGGAACGGCTTCAACCTTTGCCCGTTAACCTTGAAAGTCTTGTTGGTACCTGTACTTTGAATCTCCACTGCACCATAAGGAAACACATTAGTCACAACAAAAGGGCCATCCCATTTAGACCTAAGCTTCCCAGCCATCAATCTCAGGCGGGAATTAAACATTAAGACTTTCTGACCCACAAAAAATTCTTTCCTAACAATCATTCTATCATGAAAAAGTTTTGTTCTCTCTTTATACATCCTGGAGCTCTCATAAGCTTCAAGCCTAAGCTCCTCAAGTTGTTGCAATTGCAGTTTTCTCTCAACACCAGATTTCTTCATGTCCAAGTTGCAACACTTTACTGCCCAATATGCTCTATGCTCAACTTCCACCGGGAGGTGGCATGCCTTGCCAAAAACTAGCCGGAAGGGGGACATCCCTATAGGTGTCTTAAAAGCAGTCCTCTGGGCCCACAGTGCGTCTTCCAGACGGCGGCTCCATTCCCTTCTGTTTGGCTGTACCATCTTCTCCAGGATTTGCTTAATCTCCCTGTTTGATATTTCTGCCTGGCCATTGGTTTGGGGATGGTAAGCAGTAGACACTCTATGTACAACCCCATATTTTCTGAGTAAGGCCTCCAAGGTTCTCATTTGCAAAAATGTGTGCCCTGGTCACTGATGATGGCCTTGGGTATGCCAAACCTGCAAAAGATGTTGGACCTAACAAATTTTGAAACAATCTGAGCATCGTTAGTCCTAGTGGGGATTGCTTCCACCCACTTTGAAACATAATCTACAGCCAACAAAATATATACAAAACCAAAAGAAGGAGGAAAAGGACCCATGAAGTCCATCCCCCACACATCAAAGACCTCACAATAAAGCATTGGCTCTTTGAGGCATCTCACTCCTACGAGTGATTGCAGGGCCTGTTATTTGACATTCTTTACAGTTCTTGTATACCTCATATGAATCCCTGAAAATTGTGGGCCAGTAGAACCCGGAGTCCAGGACTTTTCTTGCTGTCCTTTGAGGTCCAAAGTGTCCTCCAACTGGAGATGCATGTGAGAAATGCAGGATGGACTCCTTCTCATGATCGGGTACACACCTCCGAATAACCTGGTCACTGCAAAACTTCCACAGATAGGGGTCATCCCACACATAATACTTTGCATCGCTCTTTAGCTTGTGGAACTTTTGTCTACTTGTACCTGCAGGAACAACACCAGCAACTAGAAAATTTACAATGTCAGCAAACCAGGGGGTTACCCCATACATATGTAACAATCTCTCATCAGGGAAATCATCTTGGATGGGAAAAATATCCTCATCCCTTGCTATCCTACTCAAATGATCTGCTACCAGATTTTCAGCTCCACTTTTATCCTTTATCTCCACATTGAATTCCTGAAGCAAAAGCATCCACCTGATCAGTCTTGGCTTAGCTTCTGGCTTCTTCAGCAGATATTTCAAAGCTGCATGGTCAGTAAAAACAGTTACCCTAGAACCTAGCAAATAAGACCTAAACTTATCAAGTGCAAATACAATAGCTAGCAGCTCTTTCTCTGTGGTGGTGTAATATGCCTGAGCGGCATCTAGGGTCCTAGAAGCATAGTGAATTACATGGGCAACTTTGCCCACCCTTTGTGCCAGAATTGCCCCCACAGCAAAATTTGAGGCATCACACATCAGTTCAAAAGGTAGTGTCCAGTCTGGGGGCTGGATGACAGGGGTAGAAGTCAACGCCTTCTTCGAGATAGTCAAATGACTCTTTGCACTTTTCATCAAACGGAACAGGGCATCATTTTTCAACAGATTTGACAATGGCAGTGCTATCTTGCTGAAGTCCTTTATAAAGCGCCTGTAGAAACCTGCATGTCCAACAAAGGAACGTATCTCGCGTACGCAAGATAGGTAAGGCAATGAAGCAATTACATTTAATTTTGCAGGATCCACAGAAATACCCTCTTTGGAAATTACATGACCTAATACTATCCCCTGTTCTACCATGAAACGACATTTCTCATAATTCAGAATCAAATCAGTATCAATGCATCTTTGAAGAACTAGATCTAGACTATGCAAACAAGCATCAAAAGAGGAGCCATACACAGTAAAATCATCCATAAACACCTCTATGCAGTTTTCAATAAAATCAGAGAAAATACTAAGCATGCATCTTTAAAATCATCCTTTCGGGTGGCCTGGTTTAGCTTCCTATAGTCTATACAAAGTCTCCAGCTATTCTGGACTCTAGTAGGCACAAGGTCATTATTCTCATTCCTAACTACTGTTAGACCAAACTTCTTTGGTACAACTTGAACCGAACTTACCCAAGAACTATCAGAGATGGGATAGATAATACCTGCCTGTAGAAGCTTGGTCACCTCTTTCTTTACCACATCCAGAATCAGTGGGTTAAGTCGCCTTTGGGCTGCTCCTGATCTGGCTTAGCCCCATCCTCCAAGAAAAATCTGTGCATGCATCCGGAGGGGCTAATTCTCGGAATATCGGCCAATGTCCACCCAATGGCCTTCTTGTTCTTCCTCAGAACTTCTAAAAGCTTGTCTTCCTGATCAGAGTTGAGGCTGGAGGAAATGATGACTGGCAATGTTGCATCCCTCCCCAAGTAGGCATACTTTAAGTTCTCAGGAAGTGGTTTGAGTTCCAAAGGAGGTGGCTGCTCAACAGATGGTGCATTGGGAGCAGCCATAGGGTCAAGGATTTCTGCTGAGTAGACAGCTCCACTCTCATTATCACTATCACTATCATCCTCACCCTGCAAGGTTAAATCCAAAAACTCAGAACAAACAGAACATGGGTTAGTGTTAGTGCAGTTAGTACAAGTATATACATCATCAAAACCAGAAATAACAGGAAAATCAGAAATAAGGTCATCATGAGTGTCCTCAATGAGCTTAGACAGCAGCTCTAAGTGGAATACAGAGTGCTCCTCTACTGGGTGCTTCATAGCATCGAAGATCTTGAATTTGGCCACAATACCACCAAACTCCATCGACATAGTCCCATCATAAACATCAATCTTGGTCTTGGATGTCATCATGAATGGTCTCCCCAAGATTATGGGTGATCTACTGGACTGAGTCTCTCCTGCCATGTCTAGGATATAGAAATCTGCAGGGAATATCAAATCATCAACTTGCACTAGGACATCCTCTACCATAACCATGGGTCGGGCACTGGTCCTGTTAGCCAACTGAATGGTAAGACCTGTGTACTGCAATGGCCCCAGATCGAGGTTATTAAAGATGGAGGTAGGCATGACATTGATTGATACTCCCAAGTCCAGCATGCAGTTCTCAAACTTCTTGTCCCCAATAGTGAATGGGATAGTGAAGGTGCCTGGATCCTTGCACTTCTGTGGTAGTGCTTGAGTAGGGGCTATAGAAGCAACTCTCTCTATCTTTGACTGGATAAGCGCTGAGACATTCATTCCCAAGTCAACCCTCTCATTAGTCTTCATCTTCCTCTTGTTAGTGCATAGGTCCTTCAGAAATTTAGCATATCTGGGCACTTGCTTGATCACATCCAACAGTGGAATATTAACAGCTACTTTTCTGAAAACATCAAGAATCTCCTTCTCTTTATTTTCACCACCCATCTTCAAATTTTTCTGTATTCTGTGTGGGAATGGAATGGGTGGTCTATACACTCTCTCAGTTTCAACTTCAACCACAGGTTCAGGAGTAACCTCAATAGTAGGCTCAGGAGTAGCCTCCATAGTTTCTTCATCCTTTCCAGAAGTGGCCTCAACAACCTTTCCAGATCTCAGAGAGATGACACTCACATTAGGGTTGGAGGCATTAGGATTTATCACTGGCTGTGCAGGCAGCTGGTTTGTCCCTTGACCTTGTTGTATGCTATTCATGGATGTAGCCAACTGTCCAATCTGTGTCCTCAAATCTTGGATACTAGCATCTGTCCTCTGCTGAAACTGTACACTAGATGCAGCCATTTGCTTTACCAAGTCTTCTAATGATGGTCCAGAAGGTGCAGAAGTGGTCACTGGAGGATGATTCTGAGGTGCCATCGGCTGTTGTTGGGAAGAGTTCCCATACCGCAGATTAGGGTTATTTCTCCAGCTAGGATGGTACCTATTAGTAGAGAGGTCTGGAATGCTGTACCGATTCTGACTGCCTCCTTGATTATAGGGGTTCACTGCATAAGCCTGAGGTACTTCATTGACAAACTCTTCTCTCTGGATCGGGCATGGATCAAATGGGTGCTCAGGTGCATTGCACATGCTACATAACTTTGCAGGCTGAACCTTGTCTATTGCCAATTGTCTTACAAAGGAAGTCAGCTCATCCAATCTATTCTCAAGGGCGGCCTGGTTAGAAGATGAACTATGAATCTCATGCACACCTCTTGGCTCAACTGAATTTCTTCTTGTAGAAAACTGCTGGGAATTCAACGACATATTCTCAATAAGTTGCTTAGCAAGCAATGGGGTCTTATCAACTAATGCTCCCCACTAGCAAAGATCCAACAGATTCCTATCCATAGGCAACAATCCTTCATAAAAGTATTGGATCGGGAGTTGTTCGAAAATTTGATGTTTGGGGCAACTAGAGACCAAATGTTTGAACCTTTCCCGATATTCACTAGTGACTCGGTCCCTTGCCTTATGCCACATATCTCTTTCCTTATTGAAGCAGCTCTTGAAGCAGGAAAATACCTTTCTAGGAACACTCTCTTCAAATCATTCCAAGTTGTGATGGAGTTAGGCTCAAGGTACAATAGCCAATCCTTTGCAGCTCCCTGGAGTGAAAATGGAAAAGCCTTGACTTGATATCGTCCTCAGTGACTCCCTCTGCTCTCGAGGTTGTGGAGCATACAACTTGGAATTCTTTCAAGTGCTTGTGTGGATCCTCACCTGCAAGACCATTAAACTTGGGCAACAGGTGAATAAAACCAGATTTCAGTTCAAAAGGGGTGTCAGCACCAGGATAAGAAATACATAATCCATTATAGTTGACATCAGGGGCAGCAAGCTGCCTTAATGTCCTCTGGTCTCCCATGTTTTCAAAAGCAGTTTTAAAATTGGAATTACTACTAGTGCTAGCCCGAAATTCCCTACGGAGTGTGTGCAATGTTCTTTCAATTTCCGGGTCAAAATCACACAGTTCAGGGCAATGAGACCTAGTAGCCAGACCAATTCAAAACAGAACAGAAATTAAAAGAAAGAAAAGAAAATAAAATAAAAACAAATTGCGAAAAACAACAACTCAGAGTCCCCGGCAACGGCGCCAATTTTTGGTCGCGCTGTCGCGCACGCGCCAAAAAGGACGAGCGGGTTTAAAACTGTAGTCTAGTGCGACAACTCGGATGTCGTCTCTCAAGGACTCTGAGAATATTACCTTTCACAAAAATCAGGTTTGGGGGGGGGGGGGGTTTGGATTGGAGTGCAATTAAGAAACAAACAAAACAGAGCAATAAAAAACGAGGCAGTTGAAAAGAGATTATCAATTATCAAACAACGATTAATCTACTGTCAAGAATTCCCAACTATCCTTGGTTAATGTAATCCCAAGCCCTAAGCAGATTCTTATCCCCTCCCGGTTGTAGTAGCAATTTACAAGCGAAACTACTACCACAGATACATGTCCCTATTCCCGAATTAAGCAAACGGGATTAAGCCCTTCGTGAACTAAGCGAACACGAAATGTACACACGCAAATTAAGCAGATGCGATTGATTATAGGAACATGATATCACCAGAAATAAATCAATACAATACAGTATACTCCTGAATTAAGCAAACAGAAATACAAAGTATGGTATTGAAGAGGGAAAAGCAATTAAAATAGGGATTTACATAACCTCAAGTATATAGGATCCTCAAACAGTAGACTAATCCTAGGACTTAGTGCTCCATGGCAAAAACGAAATCGCAGAGAAAAATGTATATCATAAAGTTGGAGAAGCAAAAGTTTTTACAAAATGTTCAGAACAGCCTTTTATACAAATTCAGACTTCAGATGGCCCGCGAGGCGAGCACACATTCGCGAGGCGAATTTCATGAACTGTCAGCAACCTTTGGCATTCTCGCGAGGCGAAGTGATGCTCGCGAGGCGAGACTCTTCAGCTTCAAAACTGCCACGGCCATGACCTTCAACACGGGCAAGCCGTGATCGTCTCTGACTTTTTTCAGGTTTGCAAGACTCGCGAGGCGAATCCATCTTTCGCGAGGCGACCCAGAGACTTAGCAATTTCTTGGAACAGTCAGGCTTCGAGGTCGCGTGGCGAGCGTGTCCTTCGCGGGGCGAATCCCCTGTTCTTTATTTCCTCAACTTCTACTTAACCTGAAAACAAGGAAATAAGCATAAGAGTATTATTTTGACTTAAAACTAGCTAAATTAACTTAAAACTACTCTAAAGACTCAAAACCTTGCTTGAGGACAATCTAATCTAATTTGGGTGAAAATACGATATAATTTGCACAAAACCCTGGTCATACTAGCTATAAAACTAGATGAGCCAGAGGCTTATCAGTCACCATTTGAATTAATGTGTGATGCCAGTGACTATGCAGTTGGGGCAGTTTTGGGACAGCGAAGGGAGAAGTTTTTCCATGCCATATACTATGCTAGCAAGGTTCTCAATGAGAACCAAGTAAATTATGCAACAACTGAAAAAGAGTTGCTAGCCATAGTGTTTGCATTGGAAAAATTTCGTCCATACTTGATTGGGTCCCAAGTCACTATTTTTACTGATCATGCTGCAATTAAATATTTGTTGACTAAGTTAGATTCAAAACCAAGACTCATAAGGTGGATTTTATTGTTGCAGGAATTTGACTTAGTCATTAAGGACAAAAAAGGCAGCGAAAATGTGATGGCTGACCACTTATCCCGGTTAGTGAATGAAGAGGTTACTGCAAAAGAAAAGGAAATTCGGGATGAGTTCCCGGATGAGGCTTTATATCTAGTGCATGAAAGACCTTGGTTTGCCGACATGGCAAATTTCAAGGCAGCCAACATTGTTCTAGAGCACCTCACTTGGCAACAAAAGAAAAAATTCTTCCGGGATGCCAACTATTTCATGTGGGATGACCCATTTTTGTTCAAGGTTGGATCGGATGGCTTATGGAGGAGGTGTGTTAGTCAAGAGGAAGCGAAGAGTATTTTGTGGCATTGCCATAACTCTCCATATGGTGGGCATTACAATGGGGAGAGGACAGCTGCAAAGGTCCTCCAATCTGGGCTCTTTTGGCCCTAAATCTTCAAGGACTCTTACAATCATGTGAAGAGTTGTGACAAGTGCCAAAGGACTGGGAACATATCTAAAAGGGATGAGATGCCACTTCAAAACATATTGGAGGTTGAAGTATTTGATTGTTGGGGCATAGATTTTATGGGTCCACTTCCACCTTCATTCTCCAATCAATATATCTTGGTGGCGGTGGACTATGTTTCTAAATGGGTGGAAGCCGTTGCAACACCGAATAATGATGCGTAAACAGTGATTAAGTTCATCAAAAAGAACATTTTTACACGGTTCGGTGTCCCAAGGGTCCTTATAAGTGATGGGGGATCTCACTTCTGCAACTCACAACTGAAAAATGTGTTGACCAAGTATAATGTGAGGCATAAGGTGGCATCTCCATATCATCCACAAACAAATGGGCAAGCGGAGGTCTCTAACCGGGAGATTAAGCGAATTCTGGAAAAAACTGTGGCCACTTCAAGAAATGATTGGGCAAAGAAGCTTGACGATGCCTTGTGGGCTTACCGGACTGCATTAAAAACTTCTTTGGGGTTATCTCTGTTTCAGATGGTCTATGGGAAGACATGTCATCTACCTGTAGAGTTGGAGCATCGAGCCTTTTAGGCATTGAAGTTCTTGAATTTTGATGCCACTTTGGCGGGTGAGAAAAGAGTCCATCAGTTGCATGAATTAGAGGAGATGCGCCTTAATGCATATGAGAATGCAGCTATTTACAAGCAGCGAGTCAAGACTTATCATGACAAGAAGATCGTGATGAAAGTATTTCAGCCGGGACAACAAGTTTTATTATTCAATTCCCGGCTGAGATTGTTTCCGGGCAAGTTGAAGTCTAAGTGGTCGGGACCGTTCATTGTCAAAGAAGTCTCATCTCATGGAGCTATAGAAGTGGAGGATCCTACTTCAAAACGGACCTTCAAAGTCAATGGCCAAAGGCTCAAGGCCTACTTAGGTGGTGACATCGAGAAATTGACCACAGTTGTGCGCCTTCGTGATCCTTGATAACACCGGCCCGTCAAGCTAGTGACGTTAAAGAAGCGCTTACTGGGAGGCAACCCAGGATTTCTATCCTTTACTTCTTTAATTTTTGGTTTTTGTTTAGTTTGTGATTTGCTCTTGATTTGACAGAAGTCGGATTTTTGGCTAAGCTCAGATTCCTTTGGGCCGAGCTAAAATGATGAAAAATATTACTGGAGCTCCCAGGGGTACTCTCGCCGAGCGCGGTTTAACTTTCGCTAAGCCAATTTTCCACTGGGACAATTTCGTGTCATTTTGGCTTTGCCATTTTTTTATCTTGGCTTAGCGCTTGAAGTGTAACAATTGGGCTCCTTTCTGGAAGATGTGCGCTGAGCCAATATTTATATAGGCTGAGCCATGCCAATTTACAGATCAGGGTGCTTACTGTCTGAACTAGGCTAAGCGCATGAGACTTTTGGCTTATCCAAGATTTTTAAAAAAAAAAGATATATTTCTTGAAATATATTTCTTGAAACAAAATAAAAAGATAGAATGTCTAGGTCACCCTTTTCTCCCTTTTCGCCCCACTTTCCCCTTTTCTCCCTTTTCACCCACACTTTCTTCTCCTCCACCGTAACCCACCCTCTCTTCTCCATCTCATTTCCTTTCCACATTCGTCCCCAAACGCCACTGCCCAAGCAAGTTCTTTTTTTTTTCTCTGTCACCGAACCTAATTGTATGATGTGTTTGTTCCTCTGTTAGTTTTTCTTTGTTAAACCTGGCAGGTGTGCATCCTTGGCATGTTAAACATGTGAATTAACACTCGTTCTTAGCGCTTAGATGTTGTTGTCTGCGTAGGTAAGTTGAATAATGTTTTAGTCAAGAGTTTGAAAATTCACAACTGCCCAAGTTTTGTCACTGCAACTTCACATAGTTAAGCTCTTCACTCCTCCTCACTCACCACTGCGCACACACATCTCCACTCATCTTCTTTTGCGTTAACTCAACTAAGTCCCTTTCAGTGTTTTTGTTCTTCATTTTGGTGGGTATTTTGATGAATTCGAATTTTTTAGATGATTTCCCAATGCTTACTGCCTTGTATAAGCTTTGGAGGCTTGGGTAATGTTATCTTTGGCTTTGTTACGATGATTTATGTTATTTGTGTGGTTACATGATTTTTGCTTTGGCAAACTACTCTGTTTCCCTTTTTGGTTTGCTGCCTGGGCAATTTATAGAATGTAATGTGGGTTACTGGCTTGTTATAAGGAAGTGGGGCGTGGTGGAATTTTAGGGGTTTTGGAATTTTGAAAAGAATTTTTCATTTTCTCCCTTTTGGACTGTTGTGTATAGCTGATTGGGGTTTAGAATTTTCTTTGTGAATTTTGGAAGATCATGTTTGTTGGGAGTGATTTCTGTATTTGGGAGTGTTAATGTTAGTGTGAATTTGAGCTTATATTTTAATCTGTTATCATGTGCTGTGGTTCAGTGTGATTGTTTAAGCGAATTGATTTTCAAATTGGGGCTTTGGGTCTAATTGGGCTGTTGAAGTTTTGAGTCAACTTGTGAATTCTTGGGACTGAAATGTGAGGTGAGAGATTTAATATTGTGTTAACTGAGCATTCATGTGTTTATTTCACACTAATGTTGTTACCTGCTCATGTTAATGCATGATATGTTGCTCAGTGATTAATCTTTCCCACCATGTTCATTTTGTGACTACATATCCTTTAATTGTTGACTGTTCAGGTTTTCTAAATGAGACTGTGTTGTCCTTTTATGGTGTGAATCATTGCAACGACAAGTTCCATTTTGATTAACTAGATCATGTCACATGAATATGGTTAGACTTTTTCATGCTTTGTAAAATGGGATTTATTTTCTGAATCAATTACACAATGTGGGTGGTTGGTAACTGAGATTCTTTTGTTACCTGATGCTTCCTGCCGTGCATTGTTGTCCTGTTATGTCTTCTCTGTGCTCGTTCTCTTTTCTTTTGAGTTGTGTTTCTGTTTTAATGATAAATAATCTGCTTGTTGGATGCTTCTCTATTTTTCAGCAATGGCTCCCCAAAAAGCCAGTCCTGTTAACTCTAAAAAGAGAAAGTGTGTAGCTGAAGGCTCATCAAGCCCTAAAAAAAAAAAAAAAACAGCAACTGAAGGTTCCTCCAGACCTTCTCCTTTTAATGCAAAGAAGTTTCGCTCCTCAAAGCATAAAGAGCATCATGAGTTGATTGAGAAGCGGAACATTATCACTGAGCAAAGAGTTGAGTTGGATGATGGGGAATGTGCTGCTTTTCAAGCTGAACTTAGGAGACGGCAATGGGTCACTTTTGCCACCTGCCCTACAAGAGCTAACCAAGAAATTGTCAAAGAGTTTTATGCCAATGCCTTGACCACTGAGGGAGAGGATGATAAGTGTAACATCCTATTTTTCGGGAAATTAAATATTTTAATTAGATGGGAGTGAGGGTTAGATAAATCTAAAATTATTTAAGAATCCAAACACATATGCAAGTTCAAAATAAAATTTAAGCACCTCAATTTAAATCCTTAATTAGGTGGTTTATCATTAACAACATAAAAGATAATTAGCCATAGATATAGATCTTAATCATAGCTAGATGATTATAATTAATTTACTCAATTGTTACTCATTATGAGTAAATAGCACTAGTCTTAATTAATTATACCCTAGTTACACCATATAACCTAATTAAATTATCTCAAATAAATTGTTTTGTACACGGCACCTCTATCATCCAATTATCATGCAAAGGCACCACCTCTTGTTTTTCTTTCTTTTATTCCACGCCAGGTTTGAAGTCTAAGGACTATAGCTTAAGTGAGTCATCCTTGTAGAATTGTCTTCTATTCTCTTAGTTCAACGTATAAAAGAAAGAATAAGAAAAAAAATAATAGTTAGTTAAATTGAAAGAAGAAATAAGTCAGAGAGAGAGAGTGTGTGAAAAAAAAACGTGAGAAATAGAGAGAAAGAGATAGAGAGGGGCCGTGAGAGAGAGAGAATTTCCAGAGCCGATTCCAGTCAATCCGTTCGTCCTATCAAAATTCTGATTATACCGTTGTGATCCTCACGATGTCTACTTCATTATCCTATCTTTCTTTTCTTGATTAGGCTAAGGTAAGCCTATGTCCTTTTTATGCCTAAATGCCGTCGGCGATGGTATTGAGGTTATCTTTCAATTCATTTATCGGTTTCCAATTACGTCTTCAGATTTGAACTACACGTAACGTGTGCTTCACAATGATGTGTTCAGGTAAATTTTTGGAGCCCCGGAGGGTGTAGAACTGTGCGTGGCAAATTTGAGGGAATATAGGGAATGTCCGTTTCGTTGCCCCAGAGCTAGCCTAAGACATTCCAGGTGGGGGAAAGAAACTATTTAACGTCGGAAGCGACACGGTTACATTTAATTAGATAATGGTGTAGGGCGACCCAAACCCTACACGAAAGCGAGTAACGGACAATGTCTATACCACGTTGGGAACTACTCAGTGGTACTGATGATGATATAGAAATTATGCGTTTATCGTTGTTACACTACATAGATTATTTTATTGCGTGATGATTGTCTGTTTGACTGGTTGATGTGAATTTGATACTTGATAGATGATAGCATGAGTGTGGTAATTATTTTAGAAGTGTTTATACTTATTATTATTATCATCATCATCATCATCATCATCATCATCATCATCATCATTATTACTACTACTACAATGATTATTACTATTATTATTATTATTATTATTATTATTATTATTATTATATTGTACTACTACTACTGTGATGATAATTATTATTATTATTATTATTATCATCATTATTATTATTATTATATTTATTATGAGTATTGTTATTATTGTCATTATTATCATTATTATTATTATCATTATTATTAGTATTATTGTGATTATTATTATTATTATTATTATTATTATTATTATTATTATTATTATTATATTTCGGTATTTATTGTTCGGAAAGGATATTATGATATGATGATATATGATGATGATTTTGGATAACATGATGATGATGATAATGATGATGATGATGATAGGATGAGTGTAATGATTGTGCTTAGAGGATTGAGTAAATCATAAGTTATGTTGAGACACGAGGATGTATTTGGGGATTGCATACTATATGTGATAGCAGTGCCCAACCGAGATAATTATCGTGAAATGAGGTTGAGATGAATGAGATGAGATTATTTTGAGGTGATCTATGAGATTAGGATGACCGGTTAGGGCACTAGGGGGTGACCTGAAACATGGCCTGTGATATGAGGAACCTGAAACATGGTCGAGCGGACCTGAAACATGGTCAATTGGGGTCTATGCCTCGGAGGGAAAATTCCCGGGGATAGGCTAACGGCAGACCGTCCAGAGATGATTTCATTTTAGTCGCAGCTATAGTTCATGTATTGCATGAGCATCCTGGATTGTGGTCCAGAGGTGTGCACCGGGTTGTGCGGCTATAATGTCATTGCTTTGCGTGGACACTCTCCATCCACGGACGAGGGTATGCGCCGGGGACTCTGGGACGTGTCGAGTATATTGTTGTGATATCCGGATATGGCCGATACCTGAAGAGATTATTCATACATCATTTGCATTGCATCATGATGGAGGGTAGAGGAAAAAATATAGATGTGGATTGAGGATGATTATGTTATATATATTTATACTGGGGAGACGGATGTTTAGTGTGTCGTTATTTAATTAAATGTTGCTAAACCCTTTCCACGTTTGATGTTATATGGTTTCTTATCCCTATCTTCTCTATATTGCATATGTTTCGTTTTGTGATCATGATGAGAAGATCCTACAGAGATTCCAGCCATGGAGGAACTTGATGGGACCTCGTATGAGCCTGACGTTGGAGGACGAGCAGTGGATCCTCATATTTGAGTACGGAGTCTATGGCCAGTGCGTCTCATCTCTTTAGGATGTTGTTTTTATTTTCTGTTTGATTATCAGTTTTGTACATTTTGGGATCCGACTGATGGGATTCCCTCTACTGTACTGTATCAGGATTTGAGATGTATATATTATGTATGTATGTTACGTTTTAAAATTTTTCCGCTGTTTTAATATATTCGCTTAACGCTAATTAGGTTTTAATATTTTGGGTTTTCTTTAATGGGACGTCGGGGCGTCTCAATAAGTATGTTAGTTTTGTACGAGGCAAGAAGGTGTATTTTGATTCTGCTACCATTAACCAATTGCTAGGGACTCCTAGTGACAGTCAGAATGCTTGTGGTTATGTTCATCTTTCTAAAAGGGGATGTGATTATGAGAAGGTCCTCACCACTATTTGCAGGCCAGGAGCACGCTGGGTCTTGAGTAGGACCGGGAAGCGTCAAAAGATACGTTGGGCTGATTTGCTTCCATTAGCAAAGGTTTGGGCATCTTTTATCCATTCCAACTTATCGCCCTGCTCACACACTTCTGATATTCTAATCAAGAGGGCAATCATGTTATATGCCATCATGGACAAGTTGAGTATGGATGTGGGGCGCATAATTTCTGTAGAGATTCAAGCAACAGTCAATTCTAAGAGTAAGCATGGGCAACTTGGCCATCCATTTCTGATCAGAGTTATGCCGTGGGGTTGGAGTTGATGTGAAAGATAGTGCACAGGTTGTTCCGCGGCTTCCTATAACTGCAGCCTACATCAGAAAAAATTGTTCAGCAGTTGCATCAGACCCGTCGGTAGACCAGTCAGCTATTTCTGGCGCTATTGCCTATCCTCATACCGCAAAACAGTGGCTTGCTTCTTGGAGACAGCGGTGACTAGCATGAGAAGCGATCTCCGGATCTTAGCTCATCAAACTGCGGCAAACCATCGCTCCAATCAGATTATCATGACTATGATTAGAGAGATGGAAGCTCAACTTCCTCCAGGTCTTAGTGGCCCTATTTGTTTTCCCTCGGCTGATGAGGTTGATTCCTTCGTGGATTGGAGGGAGCATCCTGGGGACCAGGATAATGTTGATGGGGGGAGAGAGGAGCAAGCTGTCGCTGCAGATGATGATGATCATCATGGAGATTGAGCCTTTGCTCAAACTTTTTGTTTATATATATATATATATATATATATATATATATATAGCCTTTCTTGAGACTTTTATCTGCTGTTTTGACTATGTGTGTTCTTTTAGGTTGATAGACTGTTTTAGTGTGTCATCTTGTGTTTTCAATTTCAATATTTTTAAGTTTTTGTGTGTTTGAATACCTTTGGTTGAACAAATTTCAAATGTTTGGATGACTCACACTCTTGACTGGTCATTGTTTTGTGCACCCCCATGGATGTTTTCCTTTAATGTGAAGTAGGCATATTTGTGGTTAGTTTTCCATCTTTAAATTGTTCTTAAGTAGGTTTCATAATTTTGATGCGTTATTTTGAACCTTGTTGATTAAAGTCCATGGCAATGAAATTTTAGTGAGAACTAATTGGATTTCTTAACTTTACCCTTGTGACTCATTTGGGCCTTCAACTGTTAAATTCTTTCTTGAGTGTCACCATTGAAATTCATGCTCTTGAGTTTGCTCGATTCTTGTTTGAAATTCATGGTTTGCATCTATGTCATAAAAATGATTAGGGCAATTCATTTCACATAGCCACTTTGACCAAATAGTCAACCTTATATTTTTCCCCTTTGCTTAACCCTTTGAGCTTGAAATATATATTTTTTTTTCCTCACCCATGAAGCCTTAACCCGAAAAACAATGTTTCTACCCAAACCTTATTGGATACGAGAGCATTGCATTCTTGTGAGTAAGTTTGATATAAGTTTGGGGGAATCCATCTTGGGAATTTATGTTAGTGAAAGTAAAGAGTTGTTATCGAAAAGAAAAGAAAAAAAAAGAAAAAGAAAGAAAGAAAGAAAGAAAGAAATAAAGAAAAAAATTTATTCCAAAATAAATTTGAAAAATGAAAAGAAAAAAATATATATATCAAGGAAGAATTAAGTGGTGAATCAATATGAAAAGAGTTAAGGGTGAAAGGAAAAGGAAGTCAAAAAGAAAGAAGTGGAAAAAGGTTGCATAAATACATGCCTCTTTAAACATAATTTTTGCTCTCCTATTCTCTTTGGTGCTAGCTTGTTTATCCGTTCTTACCCTTCCCATTTACCTTGGCCATGTTACATCCTAAATAAAGTCCCTTTGATTTATACATGTTGTGAATTGTGGATGAATGATTGAGATGAAAAGCAAACTTGAAGTTGCATGATTTTGATGTGTGAATTTGAGTGATAACTTACCCACATAAATTTGAGTGATTGAGTGACTTTACACTTCCTGTGAGAAGTTGGGTGTCCAATGGTTCTTCCTTAATTGAACTATCCATGTTCTTTAATTTTTCAATTTGAAAAAAAAAACTTATGCATCATTGTTATGTTCTGTTATTTTGAACATTTTTGGGTGTAGACTTGCTTCAAGTTGATACTTCTATTTGAGGATCTAGTTCACTGTGGGGTGTGCATTACTTTGTTGTGGTCGATTGTGAGCATTATTTGAGCTATTTTGGTTCTTATTAAATCATGGTTGAGTCATGTTGTTGTGTTGGGTTTTTCTTGGTCCTTTACTTTTCCTTGGGGCAAGCAAAGTCTTAAGTTTGGGGGAGTTGATAAGTTGAAAATGTACATGATTTTGAGATGTTAATTTGATTGATTTTAAAACTCCTTTAATGTTTAAAGAGTTGTTTTTGCCATATTTTAGTGTGTTTCTATAGAGTCCTTAGGATTAATTGTTGTTTTAGTTTGTTTGGTTAATATAGTGATTTTTATTATCTATTTTGTGTGTTTTAGGTAGCAAGAGGAAGGCATGACAAAAAGGATAGAGATTGGGTCCAGATGCAATTTGGCGAAGCCAAAGTTTTCCTTGGTTGGGCGCAACTAAGGCTGAAATTGTTGTGCATTCTGGAGGTTATGCGCTCAGCCAAGCAAATATTTCGCTCAGCCAAGATGTGCCAGAGAGCAAGACATATCAGGATTATCTGGGCTCAGCCAATTTATTCTGGGCGCTGAGCCAAGGCGTATCCATGAATCAACTTAAGTGAGAGCTGCGCTGAGCCAAGAAAGTGGGGCGCTCAGCCAAAAATCCTGATGACAGCATGGACTATAAATTCCTCTTTTAGTAAATCCCAAGGAGGACACCTGTGATGTTTACCCTAAAAGTGACGTTTTCTCTAAACCAGGGGCTGCTGTGACTGCTGTGGAAAGCTTCCATGGAGTTTCTTCTTTCCTTTGCTTTTGTTGCTTTGATTTTGGCTTTCTCTATGAAATCTATGTTTATGCTTCTTTATTAGTGTTTGATTCCTATGCTTAATGCTTTTTGTGGTTTGATCATCCATGAATTGTTCTAAGATTTGATTTGCCATTGGGAAGTTCTTATCATTTCTTGATCTGAAATTAATCACCTAGTAAACCTTGCATCTAGGAATGGATTTTGGTTTATTAGTAATCGTGTAATCCCTACTCTTAATGCAAATTCATTAATTAAGCCACCTAAGGAATTAGGGTCTAATTAGGGGATTTAGGCTCTTGTCATCTAAGGAATTAGGACTTGAGTAATCTTGTGGGTTGATTCTAATATTTGAAGCATAAATTGGATTGGTGGTCTTAGTATTTCATGAGGCAAAGGTTTAGTGAAGTTTAATCCCAACATCTTTCATCATATTTGAAAAATCCCCTTTTTGCATTCCAAGTGTTTGATAAAAATCCAAAAAAGAACTTGTCACTTTTAATTTGTTTATTTTAAATTTTGACTCTTTTTGAGCTTGGTATTTAATATTGAGCTCCCTTCCTTCCAAATATCCGCTTAGATAGTAGTTGATTTGTTACGTGCTAGTACTTGTCGCAGACCTCGTGGGAACGATATCCCTCTTACCTCTTTACTACTTGTACGACTTGGCATGCTGAAATTGTCAACACTTAGCATCCAAATGTATTAAGGAGCTCAAGTCCATGATCATTTTGGAAAATGAAAACAAAACATCCTAGGTTCACAACCATCACGGGATAAACAAGCTAGAAATCTTTAAACTTTCCAATCTCTTAGACTTACCATCCAAATGTATTAAGGAGCGCAAGTCCATGATCATATTGGATTGAACACAAAACATCCTAGGTTCACAACCATCATAGGATTAACAAGCTAGAAATATTTAAACTTTCCAATCTCTTAGACTTAGCATCCAGATGTATTAAGGAGCTCAAGTCCATGAACATATTGGAAAATGAAAACAAAACATCCTAGGTTCACAACCATCATAGGATAAACAAGCTAGAAATCTTTAAACTTTCCAATCTCTTAGACTTAGCATCCAAATGTATTAAGGAGCTCAAGTCCATGATCATATTGGAAAATGAAAACAAAACATCCTAGGTTCACAACCATCATAGGATAAACAAGCTAGAAATCTTTAAACTTTCCAATCTCTTAGACTTAGCATCCAAATGTATTAAGGAGCTCAAGTCCGTGATCATATTGGAAAATGAAAACAAAACATCCTAGGCCATTAAGAGGTAGATTCGGCCATCATAGGAAAAGGGAGTTAGAAATTTTTGTTTTACACAAACTCTTAGTATGATAAAATACAAGTAAATAGAAGACTATAGAATTTGGTTTCAACTCAAAATGAGTTTTCTACCATTTTAGAGAGATTTTGGAAGTTTAAAGCACATAAAGGACACATAAAGTTAACTACAAAATAAAAGAAGAAAATTGTAAAAATATTTACATGAGAGTATTACACTTAGTGTTAGGAAGAACTTTGATGAAGAACTTGAAGTAAAAAGACAAGTAAAAATAAAAGCTTTAAATGTTTGAAGTTAGAAGAGAAAGGAAGAAGTAAGAAAATGATGAAGTGAAGAAATGAAATGGGTATTTATATTGGGGTGAGAGAGGCACGAAATTGAGGAGATAGGAATGAGCTTGGATGACAAGTTTTGATCTTGTGCCTTGTCTAGTTTGAGAAGAGAGAGAAAAATGGGTTTTTAGAATATAATATATTATATTTCAAAAAGTATCATCATGACCACTTTTTAGGAGGTAGCTTAGGCCATACCTCTAGTGAGTCACCTCACTCCCTCATCTAACCTCAAGCCTTTTATGTCTCCTATTCTGCTCCATTGTATAACTGGTTCAAGTTTCCGATCGTATTTCTTCCGGAATAAATATTATATTTTATTTCCGAACTCAAATTTTTGAAAATTTCCAATATTCTAAAAAACATCATAAAAACACTAACCGTTTCGTTCACGGATCAAAATTAGGTTTTCTGCTTAGTAAACTTGTACCGGCAGTGAAAACGCAGATCGAATTTCGTCTGAATTTTCAACCGAAAATTTAATCGTGACCTCATATGATAAAACAACACAAGAAAATGATTTTAATTTATTTAAAATCATTTTCTGGATTTTTTCTAAAATAAATACATATAAATATGTATTTATTGTTACAGAAGCATGGGAAAAACAGGGCGTTACATTGCTGCCACTCTAAAAAGAATTTCATCCTCGAAATTCCGTGACTCGACACTAAACAGGATCTCTACATCCCAAAAGCATACTCTCTCACAAGAGAGTATCTAAAAGAATTTTATCAATCCTAAAATAATACAAGAACATCCAGTGTATAAAGATTCTTTAATAGGTTCAGGGAGGTAAAAATGTATGATCGGTACACGTTTACAAACATGAATATAAAAAGTTTTCTCCTTTGACAAGAATTTTCTTGCCAACATTTTAAAAGAGTAACAGTCCGACAAGAATTCGAACTGAATCACTTCCACCAATAGTAAAAGTGACTAGATTAAGTCTTATCAAGAATCTTCTTTTGTCAAAAATATACCCATCCCGGACAACAACAGGGTAATTCACAGCTCTAGGGAAGGAAAAGATCGGATCCAAAGTCTAAACTGATCACAACAATCAAAAAGAAAAGGGAACTGGAATAAATTTCTTAAAGAAACCTTTATTCCCAAAATGCTATAAGTAACATACATCTACTGAAAAGATTAATAACATAGGAGGTCCGAGAGAGTCAAATACTTAAGAGCGTCAAAACACGATTATACTTAGAATCCTATTACAAACTTAGATTTATGGATCATTAAAGTAAATACTTCATATATAGGACTCATGTACTTAACAACGTCTGGTGATCCACTTGCTGAGATTCCTGAAGGACTCTGCAACTTTCTGCCATAAAACCTTCAAGTTGTGAAATTTTCAACACTACTTCTGTTGTAAAAGATCGTCAGATTGTGAAGCTCCAGCGCCAGTCATAGTGTAGACTCTTCCCTTCGCCGTGGGTCTACCAGTCCCTGAGGTGTTGACAGCCTTTTCAAACCTCGGTGCATTACAATCCCTTGAGAAGTGTCCCAGTTGTCCACAATTGAAACACTTCACTCCTTTGCGTGGGCAAACATTAGCCATGTGATCTGGGTCTCCACACTTGTAACATCTCCTAAGTTGGTCTCGGTTTTGGTTCTGTTGACTTCCTCTTCTGGATTCATAATTATTAGAACAATGCTTTTGTTGATTCTGGTTATTTACTTGTGGTCAGAAATAAGGTTCCACCTAATGCTGCTTCCCCTTATAATTTTGATTCTAATTTTGATACTGGTCTTTGGAACGAGTAGGTCCTCCAACAGTTTCTCCGTTGCTTCTTTCCTTCCTCATCAGTTCCATTTTTCTACACTTCTCTAGTAAGGCTTGGAAATTCCAATGGCATCACAGATCCCTTGATCTCGAAGAGCAGACCGGCTTCGAACTTTTCGCACTTCCACTCCTCATCGGGGTTGTTCTGGAAAAAGCGGAAGTATTTGGCAAGGGACTCAAACCTTACCGCATATTCCCCCACTGTCATGTGCCGCTGACTCAGCCTCAGGAATTCCTGCTCTTTCTCTGTCACGTCCAGAAATTTGTTGCGAAATACTCCCCAGGTGATTGCTTGATGCTAAGAACTCATGTAAATCTTTTTACAAGTTTCTTCTTTTATTTCATAGTTTACTTTATATGTCCTTTATGTGCTTTAAACTTCCAAAATCTCTCTAAAATGGTAGAAAACTCCTTTTGAGTTGAAACCAAATTCTATAGTCTTCTATTTACTTGTATTTTATCATACTAAGAGTTTGTGTATAACAAAAATTTCTAACTCCCTTTTCCTATGATGGCCGAATCTACCCCTTAATGGCCTAGGATGTTTTGTTTTCATTTTCCAATATGATTATGGACTTGAGCTCCTTAATACATTTGGATGCTAAGTCTAAGAGATTGGAAAATTTAAAGATTTCTATCTTGTTTATCCTATGATGGTTGTGAACCTAGGATGTTTTGTTTTCATTTTCCAAAATGATCATGGACTTGAGCTCCTTAATACATTTGGATGCTAAGTCTAAGAGATTGGAAAGTTTAAAGATTTCTAGCATGTTTATCCTATGATGGTTGTGAACCTAGGATGTTTTGTTTTCATTTTCCAATATGATCATGGACTTGAGCTCCTTAATACATTTGGATGCTAAGTCTAAGAGATTGGAAAGTATAAATATTTCTAGCCTATTTATCCTATGATGGCCGAACCTATGTGGTTGTGGACCTAGGATGTTTTATTTCAACTTTCCAAATATGATCATGAGTTTAGACTTCTTGGTATCTTTTAACGCAAAATCTAAGAGCTTAGAAGGGTTGGAAATTTCTAGTGTACTTATGCTAAAGAGGCCGAAACCCTAAGCATGGATTTAGTTGGATTTTTGTTCTATCTTTTTAAAGTGAACCTTGGTTATGAACTCCTAACACTTAAGGATCTTTAATCCATGAGTTGTATTCTTTGTTTGAAAACCTCTAACCCTATTTTATGCCATGGCCGAACCTATATCCTCTTGGTTTGGTGTTCTTGGTTAACTTTTAACTTGTAGTATTGTGTTCATAAACCTAGACATTCATCGCGAAGTAAGCAAGGAGGTTCGATACTTCAAACAACAAGCACTTTAACCTTCACCAAAGGTAAGGGGAGCTTGTCTGAGGGATACTCAATAACTGTGTGCATGTGTGTATGTGAATTATTTGATTGATCTGGATCGTGTTATAATATTGGAATCAATGTTTGAATGATTTATATACTTGAACTGTTGTGGTAACTGTCTGATGTTGATTTCTTACTTGATTATTTACTTCACTGAAGTATGATGAATCATATATGTCATGGACTGTTATTAACTGTTATACTGTTAACTGATATTATATTGATGATTGATTGATGTCTGAGAAGCCCGACATTCGTCGATGCTCAAATAACTATGAGAATAAAAGCCTTAATAAGCTTTATGAGATCCTGAAACAAAGATATTTATTTTGGAAGTTTTATTTGATTAAAGAATATGATTTGGAAACAAAATATTCAAGTAATGTATTTTGATAGATGAGATTTTTAGAACATGTGTTGAAATATTTTTAAGTTAAAGGAAAGCTACCTTCTCATGAATAAGAATTTTACACAAGAGAATATCTTTTGGAGACGTGTGTTTTATGAAAGAAAAACCTTTGAGAAATAATTGACTTTATTCAATTTATAAATGATTTTAAGAAAAAGATTTGATGAAGTGTTAAAGTGTTTTGGAAAAACGAAAGGATTTCAAAAGAAAGTAGTTTTCCTATAAATGTTTATAAATGATTTTCTCAAGGAAAGGATTTCCTACTAAATGCTTTGAAAATATTCCGGTAACTTGGATAGGTTACCGAGGTTTTATTTTGGTATTTTTGTTTCACTGAACGAAAATTAAGAATATGTGGAAATCGAATCTAGTCCGCGAGACGTCGCTTCTAGTATTCTATAATGTGCACGTTTATCTTTGATCCGTGTCAAGTATTGTGGACCGAGAGTCCTAATCATGGTGTTATGGACTAAGAGTCATAATCATGTTGAAACAAAACATGGATAAAATTGTAAGACGTTTTCTATAACCACAAGCCCAAGACTGGTACATCGGTCTAAGGCGTGGTGATTGAGCACTCGGACTGCGTGTCCCGTGTTGATGTTGAATAATTTCAAATGATGAAAATTATGGAAAGTCGTTAGCTTCCGAGCTTCGACAATGAATGAGAATGAACACAAAGAAAATATCAAGAGCAAAAATGTTTTACATTTGCATTTATGGTAGACGTGCCCAACGTGGTTTAACGTGAGACCTTAATAGAAAGGGTATCATGTGACGATGTATTATCGTTGTTCTCAAAAGGGACAATGAGACGATGTATTATCGTTATTCTTAAAAGGGACAATGAGACGATGTACGTGTGTCGTTGTGCCTAAATGGACAATGAGACGATGTACGTGTGTCGTTGTGCTTAAATGGACAATGAGACGATGTATTATCGTTGTGCTTAGCTAGCCAATGAGACGATGTATCGAGCCTAATCAACTCATTTTGAGGATGTTGGGATCTCCGGAGATTAAGCTTTAGAGCTTGAATATTGAAGTGTCATGCATAATCTTCATAAAAGCTGACTGTACGGGTATGAAACCCATTTATATAATACTCGTTGATTCATCTATTAACATTTGGTAATTGTTAATATGTTGATGTGATGCATGTATCGTGCATATGGTTATTGTATCCAATCCATATATTGGTGTCTCACCCTTACAAATATATAAGGTCTCTTCTGGTTTTGTTGTTGTACCTTGGTACTCTAGTACCGATGGTGCAGATGAGCCTTCCTAAGTAGCTCGAAGACTTAGTTTTAAATGGTTGAAGGAGTACTCCGATTGGGGGATGGCCACGGGGGTCTCTCCAATGAATATTTGATAGAGTGACCAGCTTAGGAGTCTGGGATAGGTCGTATATCTGAAGAGGTCGTAAATGTAGTGTTATATGTATCAGTCTGTAGTTTACACTTTTCCCTTCGAATTTTGAAACTTTTGAGAGATGTTGTACGTTGTGGCGACTTTGTTCCAAATGCGACTTTACTGTTTAAATGTATGTATTTTGGTTTAAGAGTTATCCATAGAAGAAAATTTGTATACCCCGATTTTCTGACTTGAAAGAAAATAATTTCCCGAAAAACAACCAGCAAACTATCTTTTAATTTTAATCCGCATGGGTTACGTAGTAATGCCTAGTGGGGGTGTTACATGGAACGTCCTCATAGATGCCATGTTTGGTTCGGAAACAGTCGATGTACTTTCTTGAACTTCTCGATCAGACATTTAAAGTTGTGTTGTTCG
This sequence comes from Sophora flavescens, assembly GCA_030762895.1. Lineage (NCBI taxonomy): Eukaryota > Viridiplantae > Streptophyta > Magnoliopsida > Fabales > Fabaceae > Sophora > Sophora flavescens. Next base: position 31,950,434 of record CM061068.1, read on the forward strand.
TATAGGTCTTGAGAGATTTACTTAATGCTGATTGAAGTGGTTGTACTCAAAAGAAGAAGGAAGAATAGAGTGAAAGACAAAAGGAGAACCTAGATTCGACTTTTTTCTCTAAAACTCGGATTCCAGAAAGAGGAGATGGTTTCTGATGATCAATGACGAAAACCTAATGCTGTTAGTTCAAATCTAATAAAAAGAACCAACTTAATGTAACATTGATAATATAAGGGACCAAATTGAGACAAATTTAAAAAGGGAGGAGAAAATCCAAAACATCCTGCAACTTCAATATAAAGTATAAACGAAGGATTAAAGGAGTATGTACTGTTAGTGTAAAAAGTTTTATACTAACATCCACTGAGACATTTTGACATGTGTATTTTTATTTTAATAAATAAGATAAAGAAATAACAATGATGTTGATTTGACAAGATATTATTGGATGTTAGTATAAAATCACTTACACTGACGGTACGTAAAAATTAAACTCATAAACGAATTAAGTTCTTTTGCAGTCTTATTATTATTATTATTATTATTATTATTATTATTATTATTATTATTAGTTTTTTTTTTAAGAATATTATTATTATTAGTTGAAAAATATCTTATCCCTTAAAATAACTTTTTGACATAATAAAGCATTAAAAGAACCTTGATTAAAAAAAAAATACCAACCGTTAGATGGAGAGTTGCGCTTGATGCAATTTTTTTAGAAGATTCTATCCCATAAAAACTTGTATATGCCAATGCAAATTGACTTCGAGGCCTAACGTAACTCCGTCGAGGGAAGAGTTTAGCTGCATCAGCATCATCTATCAAATTAGGATCATAACACATTATAGTTATTAGTTAACCTCTGTTTATTTTTGGTACCTATATTCTAATTGCTTAGGGTCATGATCCTTATGCTGATAGGAGAAATTGAGGCATGAGTCCTATGAAACAAACATCTTTCCAATTTCAAAAATAGAAGCATACGTTTGCGGTGAATGGAAAGCCACGTAGAGTATTGAACCTGAAATGCGTGTCTGGCAGTGCCTGGTTACTTTCGTATATCAGATTTCAGATATCACGATCCACAAAATCAGAGTAACGTTTGAAAGAGAAATTTACTGCCTTTTCCTTTTGCAGTTAGCCACTGCCCACCCACCCACCCACCCACGGGTTATTATTACTTTTTCCATTTTTTTTTTCTTTTTTCTGTAGCAGGGTATGGTTCTAAAATTCAGTGCTCTGTTCACTCCCAATTCTCAAACAAAAGTACGTACACACACAATTTTTTTTTTCTTTTTATTCTGCTAGAATATTTTTCCTTTTGGATTTGGGAACCTTAAATTACTATATTTTACAGCCAGAATCTTTCAGGTAAGGGTTAGCTCGGAAGACAAAGCATGCAGTAGTAGTTCTGTAAGATGATTTCATTTGAATTCTAGTAATCTCTGAATTTTTTTAAAAGTTTAATGTTGATTTATCATAAAGTCACTTTACTATATTTATCAATCATATATATATATATATATATATATATATATATATATATATATATATATATATATATATATATATATATATATATCACTAAAAACAAAAAGTCTACCTTCTCACGTAATCATTGTCACAATTAAAATTCTTTCGCATTTAATAATTTCACTGAGAGATTATTAAGTTTGTTCGAATTAAAATATATCTCGTACCATCTAAATTAGCTTGGTGAGACATTATTTATTTAGAAGATTCTTATTTAAGCGGCTAACAATGACCCATAAAGCTGAAATGGCTAAAATGATGAAAATGACAAAATAAGAAATATGTATTAAGCACCTAAAAAAAATATCGACGTCGTGTCATACCTAGAGTAATAGCGTAACACTAGAGATCAAAATTAAACTGATTACTTTTATTTTTAGTTAACAAAAAGTCCAGACATGTTTTAAAGAAAAGAAAAAGGTGACTGAAATACAGGATAGTCCTTCTGTACTACCCAAGTTACATCTATGGGATGTAAATAATATTTAGAGCCCAAATTATTTTCAATATCTGAAATCGGTTAACTGGAACTTCAACACAATCTAAAAGGGGCAGGAAGGACTTTCAACATTAAAACAGTGATCGCCAAAAAGGCAGAGCGTCTCGTAAGCCCGACCACCACAGGATCCAAACAAAAAGTAGAATAGACAAATAGCTTGGTTAGCACTTAGCACATGTTCAGGCCCCCACACCACATATCCAAAACCCACCCATTAACTTAGGATACGTCTTATTATAACAGGCTTGAAGGCGAAGGCATATTGATAATGTGCACCCAATAATTCCCATGTGGGACGCTGAAATACAAGCTGGACGAACAAGTCATTCTTGCCTACAGGCTATATATATAAAACAATAACTTTGCTGCGTTCACAAGGAAAATTGCATCTTTTCAACAAGGGTCGAGAGAAAAGAATAATAATATACATGCCCAGCCATTTTGATCAAGCAATTAGATATTGAAGACAGCCTAGCAGTAGCAACAGCATAAATGAAATAGAATATGAAGCAGAGAGAGAGAGAGAGTAGAGCAGGAGCTAATTACAATGAGAATGGGATTTACTTCTACTTTTCCCCCTTACCCACCAAAGCACAATAAATTAGAAGGTGTATACATATATATAAAGACATGTAAACCGGACAAACAAAATCAAGACTCTCCAGAAGCCAGAACCAGTTTAAACATAGCAAAGAGACTGATGCAACTCCAGCCATTAACCATTCAATATTCTTAGGTGCTTTCTGCTGGAACCTGATTCATAATACCAATGTTGTTCACAGGTTTGGACCTCCACTCAGTCCTACCCCTCACAATTTCAGCACCATCTTCAAGTCGAAGCAAATGCTTGCACTCAACATGTCCACCGTGAGCTAGATTGCCAACATCAGCACCAGATACGGCAGTCAGGGACTGCAACACACTGTCCCTACCACACTCCCTCCTATACTCCAGAGTCATGGCACACAGCTCATGACTCTCCAAGATTGGCTGTGGAGCACTCTGCAACAATCAAAGCACAATACTTTGGTTTAGAGGCCTGATCAACCCAATAGATAACAAACTAAACATATCAAGCCTTTTGTATCAAAGGATAAGTCAACAAGTACAAATTAATAAGGGGGGAAATATGAGTAATCAACAAAAGATTAAACATCACACCCTGCTGTTTAATTCTGTGTTCCCCAAAGCACCACAGCATATTACTACTCAATTATACCAATTTTCAATTTTCAATTTTTAAGCCACCTCACTGTGTTACAAACTGTCATTGGCTCACAAATCAGTACCAGGGTATCAAATGTTCAAAACTATTCCAGCTAATTGAATCTTGTCTTAAAATGACTTCAACGCCAAATCAGTATCATCCCCAGGACCCGAAGTAATACATATATTACACTACACATTTAAAAAATGAAAATCAACATCAACGAACAAATTAGCGCAGTCACATAATAGGACCGGAACATAATCCCTTGCTTCCCAACACTTTGGGAAGATTAAGCTGCAAAAGCAATGATACTCACCCAATTTCAGATTAGGATATGATCTTAGCCATTAATGTTTTATGATAAAATGAAAGTAAATAGGTTACAAACTTTCGACCATCAGATCAATAACTGCAGGAGATGCAGTTCTTTTCTGAACTTCACCTGACCTTGATCCCCCAATTTCCCTCACGAAAGAGCACACCTATACTCTGCAGACTGTTGATTAGACACACTCTAGCAGACCCAAGGGATTTAAGAGCAGGGTTCCTTTTTGAGGTAATTAGGTGTCCGAGTATCAGTATTCAGTACCAAACCTGCTTAAGGCTAAATCCACACGGAATTGAGTTGGTCTTCCATAATTATGATAAGTGGTAAGACTTATGGTAATCCACTAAGATTTTTTGAGTTAGTCTTCCGCATTTACGATCAGCAAGACTCATGGTAAGCACATGCTGCAAGAGATGTGCCTGATATATATATATATATATATATATATATAGAGAGAGAGAGAGAGAGAAGAGGGCTGAAAAGAATACAAGAACAGAAAACTACCTCCAGAATCCAGCCAATGTACTTCACATTGTTAACATGCTGATTGACATCTAGATCATTCCATCTAGGCTGAAAATTCCGATGCAATGTATAATTTAATTAGATAACAACATTCAAGGTAATTTGAGGAAATAAATCAGTTGTAGCAATTGCAAAAAGTGTTGACATACACTTAAGCCAGTACGGATATAATCTGCTGTATTGTCATCCAGTTTAGGTAGTTTTCTTTTATCCTCTTCCAGAATTGGAGCGGAATTCACAAAATAAGAGCATATCTCCTCTCTGGCTTCTTCTGGAATTTTAGATAGCCTCCTTGTCAGTTTATTCATCATGACCCAAACACTGCAGATCATCAAAACCAAAACCAACAGATCAGAAAATGTTTATATGTTACTAATTAGTAGCTCCAAGGTGATGCATGTGCACAAGCTCAAGACTTAATAATAAACTGCGAAAACGAACATACTAAGCTCTGTTGGAACAATCAGAGAATTTCACCTGCAAAAAATGATAAACTTAAATCTGCAATTCATTGCTTTTAACAATGTTGCTAAATGCAAAATTAGGTTGCAAATACACTTTCAGATTTCATTCTATATTTTCATTCTCAATAAATCATTTTCATTTTCAGTTACATAAATTTGGAAACATTTATTTATGCTATTAGTATAGAATAAGAAAATTTTTCAAAAATGCCACCATGCATTTCTGAAAATAACTTTTTGTTGTTTTTATAGCTTTGAGCCCATTGAAGAAACATTTTCAAAGAAAATATTCTCGAAAATCCAAAACAGATTTTCAAGTATATTTTCTGTTTTTATTGAAAAGGAAAACATAAAATGGGTAAAGTAAAAGGGCCTGTTTAAGAGAAAACAAATGTACCCATAACTTCGAAAAAGCTTGCAAGATTGAAAACTCTGCCCAAAACCAGTCATGCAAATGCAAAGAAACATTTTAAAAGATGTCTGTTGTCAACAGCAGAAGGAAGGAAGAAGAAAATTCCGAAAAATGACATCTACCTGGAGGCTCTCGTTAAAATTTCACCAGTTTTGCAGTCACGCAAAAGCCAATCACGACGCATACCATTCTTCCCCGATGCAGAAACCCAAGTGTCTACTTGAACAACATCGCCCCTGAAGCAAATATAGATTCACTCAAGTTCGGATGATCAGGTCCATAATACAGACTTATAATAATCCTAAATAATAGTTTATCTAACTTCAACCAATACCAACAAGCCGAAACTATTGAAAACACCAAGTCCTCAAATAGGACAGACACAACAATACTAGCAAACAAAAAAGATGAAAAGTACACACAGTATCAGTTGCTTCATTCAAAAGTCTGTTTCTATCCTGAACTTTTTACCATGATTAAAACATGATTAAGTAACCAAATCTATAATCTCTAATCAATACTATATTACATCTCATATCCAGATCAATGGCTGTACAGCATGAGGCTTCCCATAGTTCATGATGTAAAAAGCTTTAATTTTTGGGAAAAAGCACCGTTTTCCCTTAAAAGTTGTCAGTAAGAATATGATTATAAGCTGTTCTAAACACAACATGAGCTAAATCAAACACACACCTATTATCATCCCAGAAGAATTTCAAAAATATTAAGTGCCTATTTGGCTACAGCCCAAACGGGCTTTTCCAACTGGTTTTCACCCCAAAAGCAATTACAAAATTGTATGAAAAAAAATCAATTTAAGGGTTAGGTATAATTTATTTTAGTGGAAGTATGAATTTCTAGCTTTGGCGTTGAGTAAAATTGATTCGGGTGAGACCCGCAAAATTCTTTATATTTGCACCTCAAAAGTGAATTTATTTTATCAACCAAAGACAAATCAATTCTTTTAAATCACTTTTAAAATATCATTACCAAACACAAATCAATTTTTTTAACCTTGAATTTTTTAAATTCAATTCTATCACAATCTAACAAACGTACCCTAAGAAATTCATGATTAAATCTCAACAAAGAAGCCATTTCTAAGGTACAAGAATACAAGATACATGATCTACAGCATAAATGCAGAAGTGAGAAAAAATCACGTGAGATTTTGTCGCCATTCATCATTAATATAACGGTTTTGTCGCCATTCATCAAAAGATCACTAAAATAAGGAGAGAAATATCAGGTTAACTTGGGTACATGTAACGAGTTTGGGTGGCTTACCATGTAGGATAACGATCGACGGCAACCTGCATCCGCGTGACTACCCATATCAGGTTCTTCTTGCACATTTCTGGTGTAGAACCAAAGCCATCACCAAGAAGCCCAGCAGTTTTAACATGATTAAGTGCAGTTTCCTGTTGTTTAACAAATAATTGAGATAATCTAGTATGAAAAGTATTAAGAAGCAGTTATTATCAGTATACAAATTTCAAATCTGCAGTAAATAAATATACAAGCCTATCTATTTATAACATGATTATCTCCAAATAGTATAAAGGAGAAGTCATTTCACTCATACAAATGACCGTGAACATACCTGCAAGTGGTTCAGTACCGTCTCTATAGATGCTGTTCGATCAGCACCTATTTCATATGATCTAATAGAAAAGTTTTGACGGAACACAAGACCATCCTGAACAATTTTTCCTATACCAAAGGGGTCAATAAGCATGTCAGGTCGCCTTGGCTTCCAATCAAGCATCATCCACTGTTTTTCAGCTGCCAAGAAAATTGTTGTGATAGCAGCAAGAAGCATACTCCAATCAGGTAACTGGTTGATAAAAGTCCTAGGGGGAGGTGATGGCAAATCATCGTCATGCTTCAAGCTTTCTACAGCTGTAGCAACTGTGGTTCCATTAATCTTGGGAGGGGCTTGGGCATTTGCCTTAACTTGCAAGCCACGAGAAGACGACGCATGTTTGGATTTGAGTCCTCCAAGGTTTGCAGGTCCACCACCAAGTTTCTTGCCTTCTGCACCAGAGTCTGGTGAGGGTGAAGTAACAGGGAAAAACGAAGAAGTCGCAGCAGTCGCCACCATAATGAACCCTAAAGCTGCATGCAAAGTTGAATCAAGTTAATGAAAAGAGAACAAAATGGAGAATCCTATGGAAAATGCATCAAAGCAAACATTATACTTCACTCAAATAAGAATCAATAGCAACATTTATATCACAAACACGAGAGTGATAAGAAATACTTCGAGCTAAAAGCAATCGCATAAAACCTTCTGCCTAAACTAAAAACGGTAAGTCGAATTTCAGAACAGATCCATATAATTCTCTTTTTCTTTTATACTTTATCAAATCTCATTTGCAACTCATGTTCCTGGTTAAGAAGTTCAATCCGCTTCTTTAACCAGCTGAGATTTCCAATTTCCGTAGAGAAGCCAATTAAGCAACCGCATGAAACAAAGCTACATGCTTTATAAATAAAACTAAAATTCAAGCTCGAATGGCAAGTTCAAAGTTAAATTCTTACAAACTACAAAGTGGTCATGAAAAATTTAGATAGTGATAAAACAGACGAGTATACAAAAAATTGCAAATGAATAATAAATTCGTCGGAGAAGTCGGTGCAGATCTGACTTTGAATCTAGAAAACACCACAAACCAATAAGCGCATAAATGAAACCAACGCTGAAACCACCCCCAAAAAAATTAATGCAAAAACATCACAGGCATTGCAGGAAAATCATAACCCTGTTGCATCAAAATCTACAACGGACACAATGCAACCGGACCTCATTAATTATTAAAAAAAAAAAAAAAACGCGCACACACAAAATGACGAGAACCTTCACTTCAATGCCAGATGGATAACTGAGAAACACAGTTGTTTATTATGTGCGGACATCGATCTTCGAAATCAAAGGTCTACGAAGAAAAAAAAAAGGAGGAAGGAAAATTTGAAAGGTGAAAAGGAGAGAAGATTCCATACCTGACTGAGAGAGAGGCGCTCAACAAACGGTGAAGAAATGAGAAGAGAATGAGAAGGGGCTATTGTGTCATTTTGGATCCTCAAAGGCAGAGCCCTCCTTTTTTTCGTTTCTTCTGATCTTGAATTGACTCTTCTCCCTCACCTTCCGTTCCCTTGCTTTGCTTCTCGTTTTTCAAATGAAAAATGAAATGAAAAATCAATCAATATATAAAGAGAAGAGAGTGGATTATTGTCATTTGTGATTGGCCACCGAATAGCGTCCACCCACTTTATTATACACATATACAAATACCCCTACCTCTCCATCCACTTTATTATATATTTATCATATTGCCCTTAATATATTGATTAATATTTATATTTATATAATATATAATTCTTCACAATCTCTTAAAAAAAATTATATATCATAATTTCCTTATTAAATAATTATTTTCCTCGAAATAATATAGTTTATCTCCCATTTTACAACATGTCTACCATATTAAAATTCTAATAAACAGGAGTGATAACCTCCTCATCCTATTTTGATTTTTTATCAAACATCCCTACGAGCAAAGCTTTAAAACTAAATGTGTGTTTGAAATAAGGGGAGAACATGAGCATCGCATTTTGCATAAAGTTACTCGTAGTAGCTTTTGAATTTGAAATGCGCGTTCATAACCATGTTTTCAAACATAAGATAACTCCTGGATGTAGAATAATGTTTAGGTAAAATCATTTTTAAAGTGATAATTTTATAACTCGAAGTCTCGAACTCCTAATATTGGTTTTTTGATCAAACTGGATTCCTTTTAGAAACTATTTATCAGTTTAGGGTTATTCTGAAACTATTTATCAATGGGGGGTTGTTTTGAATATTTTATTATTTTTCGGTCTGATGAGTCAAAGACGCCACTGCTGTTGGTGTCTACACTTTTACAAAAAAAAAAAAATCAAAAGGGGAGGCGCCAAAGGCAGTGGCACATCTGCCCCATCCCCCTGCTAGCTACAATAGCGCACAGCACTTTTTTTAAAAAAAATTTAATTTTTTTTATAAAAAAAATATTTCTAAAAAAACCCATTCACCAGATAATGAATTGAATTCACCAGATATTTGTACCAGATTCACCAGATATTTACACATACTTAACCAAAAAAAATTATTTCTCAAAAAAACTCATTCACCAGATAATGAACTGAATTCACCAGATATTTGTACCCGATTCACCAGATATATACACATACTTAACCAAAAAAATTTATTTGACTTTTTTAAAAAATTAAAAATTTTATTTATAAAAAAACCCATTCACCAGATAATGAACTGAATTCACCATATATTTGTACCCGATTCACCAGATATTTACACATACTTAACCAAAAAAATTTATTTGACTTTTTTAAAAAAATAAAAAATTTATTTCTAAAAAAACCCATTCACCAGATAATGAACTGAATTCACGAGATATTTGCACATACCTGACCTGATTATGGAGACACCGCGGTTTCTCTTGTATTATATATAATATAATGAAAGTGACCTCTTGAAATTATAATTTGTACCCGGTTTCTCTTGTATTTATTTCTCAAAAAAACCCATTCACCAGATAATGGAGACACCACGGTTTCACCAGATATAATGAGAGTGACCTCTGTATAATGGAGACACCGCGGTTTCACCAGATATCAGTTCCTTGCTTAGGAGATGGCTGGGAGTCTTTGGTCTCCCTTGAGACCATTCTCTTTCGCGAACATTTTTCTCTTTATATTTTGTTCAGTTCAGTAAAAAACTTCCTCTCTCTGTGGGAAGAAGGCAGCGAATGTTTTTTGGTGTAAATTGTTATTGCTATTATTTTTTTATGCCTCTTGTAGTGCTGAGGTGGAGGCCTCACAAATATTTGGGATTTTTTTATTTCAATTATTTTGTCTGTTTTATTGGTTATTTTATTATTTTCTATTATTTTATTTATTTTGTTTGTTGGTTGCTTGATCAGGAAGGGATTCATTTATTAGGATCAGAGGATTAGACATGGTCAACTCATTAGTTTGCCAACAAGAAAAACAAGTGCATGCACACGCCAGGTTCACCTCCCCTTTTCTTTTTCTTTTTCTTTTTCTTTTTCTACACGTTCGTTCTGCTATCTTTCTTTTTCGGCTTTTTGACCAAACTGGGTTCCTTTTAGAAACTATTTACCAGTTTAGATATTTGGTGAATGGGTTTTTTTGAGAAATAAATACAAGAGAAACCGGGTACAAATTATAATTTCAAGAGATCACTCTCATTATATTATATATAATACAAGAGAAACCGCGGTATCTCCATAATCAAGTCAGGTATGTGCAAATATCTGGTGAATTCATTTCATTATCTGGTGAATGGGTTTTTTTAGAAATAAAATTTTTATTTTTTTAAAAAAGTCAAATAAATTTTTTTGTTAAGTATGTGTAAATATCTGGTGAATCGGGTACAAATATCTGGTGAATTCAGTTCATTATCTGGTGGATGGGTTTTTTTAGAAATAAAATTTTTATTTTTTTAAAAAAGTCAAATAATTTTTTTTGTTAAGTATGTGTAAATATCTGGTGAATCGGATACAGATATCTGGTGAATTCAGTTCATTATCTGGTGAATGGGTTTTTTTAGAAATAATTTTTTTTGGTTAAATATGTGTAAATATATGGTGAATCGGGTACAAATATCTGGTGAATTCAGTTCATTATCTGGTGAATGGGTTTTTTTAGAAATAAAATTTTTATTTTTTTAAAAACGTCAAATAAATTTTTTTGGTTAAGTATGTGTAAATATCTGGTGAATCGGATACAAATATCTGGTGAATTTAGTTCATTATCTGGTAGATGAGTTTTTTTAGTAATAAAATTTTTATTTTTTTAAAAAAGTAAAAAAAAAAAATTGGTTAAGTATGTGTAAATATCTGGTGAATCGGGTACAAATATCTGGTGAATTCAGTTCATTATCTGGTTAATGGGTTTTTTTGAGAAATAAATTTTTTTGGTTAAGTATGTGTAAATATCTGGTGAATCGGGTACAAATATCTGGTGAATTTAATTCATTATCTGGTGAATGGGTTTTTTTAGAAATAAAATTTTTATTTTTTTAAAAAAATCAAAATTTTAAAAAAAGGGTAAAAAAAAAAAGTGTTGCTGGTGCGCTACTGTAGCTAGCACGGGGAGGGGGCAGAGACGCCACTGCCTTTGGCGCCTCCCCTTTTGATTTTTTTTTTTTATAAAAGTGTAGGCGCCAACTGCAGTGACGCCTTTGACTCGTCAGACCGAAAAATAATAAAATATTCAAAACGATCCCCCATTGATAAATAATTTCAGAATAACCCTAAACTGGTAAATAATTTCTAAAAGGAACTCAATTTGGTCAAAAAAAACCCCCTAATCTTACATGTAAAGTTCGTCCGATCCACGATAACTTTATCATCTATCTCTATGCAAATGCATAATTTAAGTTTTAATATAATCTCTTTGCTGGCAAATTATATGTTCATATTTCATAAATATTCAATAAGGTTGAAGGCCTATTCTAACTTTATACTAAAATAATTATTCTCTCTTTTTAATTTTTTATTGAAATAATCTAATGAATGGTGGAAGTATCGAGTTTTTTGGAATGTTCTAATCAACTATTTATTTTCTTTTCTCCCAAAATTATTATCTGGTACAGTTGGGATTTTCTTTGCCCTGCTCTCATTATTAGTTATTAAATTGCCTTCTTGTGGTTGCCTCCTAAATAAGTAAATATATGCCTTTACTTTAATGTGCGTGAAAATTTTAAATTTAAAGAATGAAAATATATTTGTTTTATGTATGCCCCCTCCTTCAAATATCTTAATAGGACCAGAAAAACATAATTAAAGATTTGGAAGGTACTGTAGGCCCAATGAACAGGAAAAGAAAAACGAATGACGTTGATTTCAACTATGGCTAAACTTTGATTATTCGTGGTCAATCTCCATTTCCTCTTGCAAAAGAAAACAAGGAAGTGGAGAAAACAAAATCAAACTTTCCTCCAATTATTTTACTTTGTCAAGGAATGCGTTATACGCTCAATTAGGAGGAGTTCGGTGAGCGAGATTTCCCCAGCTCTTGTTGGGTTTTTGTGTCATGGACTCGTGTTCCAGTCTACAACTTCATTTACTTCTTTTGTTAGTTTTTTAAGACACAGCCATCATAATTACTTATTGAATGTCGCAATTGAGGATCTCATTTATATTTTATCTATTTCTTGCTTTGTGAAATGTAGATTTATTGAAACTATAAGTCATGTAAGAAAAATGAACTAACAAAAAAATAAAATAAATTGTTCACTATTTTCATTTGGTTTTATCTTATGGAGAATGCTAACCAAGAAATGAAAGTTTTCATGGGGAATTGATATATTTAATGTTTGAAAAGGTGAAATAGTTAGTTTTTCAATAAAAACTTGATTTTCTTGTTTACTTAAAGAGTGCCCTAAGGACACTCGTTAGCATAACCCTTATTTTATTGCTACGTATTTAAGTTTGAATATGTTATAAAAATATAATTATTGCATTGAAAAAATTCAGAAACTAAAATATAATACAAATGTTAATCAGTGCGCTAACAACATTAGTTAAGGAAACAACCATAGAAACTATGTATTGTGGAGTGATGTATTCAATTATTTCAAAGTCTAAAAGTTACAATTTTTAATGCAAAGTTTCTATTTTTTTTTATTCATTAACCAATATCCTTAACTCACTGTTTAGTAAGACCCAAAATACAAATACTATAATCATCTTCCTCCACAAAATAATTAGTGTTGTTCATTATGATTATATTTTAATGTAATTATTAAACATGTGGTATGTTTATTAAAATTAAATAATAATTATTTGAAAAAAGTAATCTAAAAATTGACTTTGATGTTAATGGATTTAATTTTAGATAATAGGAAAAATAAATCCCAAAATAGTCATTCATTTGGAAAGGGAGTTGAATGCATCATTAGGGAACTCAAGAATAAAATATGTTATTATTTGGCAAGTCCAATAAGCTAATTTATATTTTATTTGATTAGCTTATGATATTATTTGACAAAATATATGTGTTTAATAAAGTTTATTTTATTAGCTTATAGTTTTTCTTCATAAGTTATTTTGTTTAGATTATGCCATTTAGCTTATTAACTTCTCTCTCATTTTTATACTTATTAGTTTACTGAAATCAAAGGATTAATATTCTAATTATAAAGTTTTAATTATATTTTTTTAAAAAATATATAAAAATCATATAAATATGTCATTTTATGTACTTTATTTTTATAAGCTAATTCAACCATTGATTTTACCAAATACTTCAAATTCAATCACATAACTTTTCAACTACCACCTATAAATTATAAACTTTCAATTAAAAATTAATTTATCAGCTATAAATCAGCATATTAGTCATGTACTCATGTGCTAGCCTGTCCGTTATTTTTGTAAAATAAAAGTGATATTTATTATACTGAATAATGTTCTTTGCAATTGGACAACACAATTGGTCTCAAATCTATTGAGATGTCATTATCAAAATAATTCTCTCTCCGTTATTTTCTCTCTCTTTTTTTTTTATAATTTAAGGTTTCTGTACATAGATTAAGAAATTATTAATGTTTTTATATTTGTACCAAAATACCGTTATTTCTATCATTAATTATTTATAAATTTTAACTATATTTATTTCATACTCCACTAGTCATTTATATACTTGGAAGGTTTTGTATATTTTCAGGGCATTTGAATTTAATTATATTATAAGAATATATATGGGGAAAATTTGTCAAATATGTCTTAGATTTATAAAATACCTATTCTTTTGGAACAAAAACAAATAACTAAAATTATGAAAGAAAAAGATGAAGGGAATTACTGTGTATAAAACAAATGAAATTTAATGATAAAAATTATATAAATATAAATTTTATCTATATCTATATCTATATATATATATATATATATATGTGTGTGTGTGTGAGACACACGTGCGTATGTGTTTTTTTTTTTTTTTTAACATGTGGTCTTGGATTGATCTCAAAGATTCATGTATAGAAATAAATATTATCGAACAAAATTTTTGTTTAAATGTTTTTTTTTTGTTCTAAACTCAATGTATCTTAATACTGTCAACGAAATATTAATCACTATTTGAGGGGCTTGGCTTTCGCTGGGCATGCATTATTTTAGCACCGTCGGGAATTGAACCCGAGAGCAAACCGAGCCGACCTCTAAAGTGTCCCAGAACAGACTTTACAACCACAAGGCTAAAAAGGCTTGATTTTTTGTTTAAATGTCTCATCTTACTTTATTTTGGTTTCTCAGGGTATCCTCCACGCACAAATGCGGAGACTAATCTCTCAAGATACTGTACGACATTAAGGGTTGACCTCTCCCAACCAGGTTTTCTCCATATTCAAGAGTCAGGGATCGAACCCCTAACCACTTGCTTAAGGGACCCAAGACCGTTACCACTGGGATCAAGCACATGTTGGTGTCTAATCCTACTTTAAGAGATAAATCTCTTATTTAGCGAATAAAGATATATTAAAAAGTAGAATGTTAACAAGTACCCTTAAGGCATTGTTCAAGGAACCAAGAAATGAAATTTTATATGGTAAATTATGAATTTAACCTTTCAAAAAGTATTACACTTAATTTTTCAATACAAATTTTCTTTTTATGGGTTGCTTAATCAATGCCCTTAGGACACTCATTAGCAAGACTCTATTAAAAATAGATAGTTATGGTCATTTTAAATTCGGTTTGAATTTTAAAGGTTTGGGCCGGTAAACTAAAATTTTTGTCATGTAATACCTCCGGATCTAATTATAAGAAGAAGAAAAAACTAAATTCATACTTATTAAGAAAGTTAGTTAAGTTAGTTTAATTATCTTGATTTGTGTAAAAAAAATGAGTTAATTGTCTAGGGAATATGTAATGCTCTTAAAAAAGTAAATATAGAATTGGTTTAATTGGTTAATTTTCTTGATTTTTTGAATACTTACATTAAATAAAGTTGAGTTGGTTGGATTTTACATTTTGCTTATATTTAAATCCAAAAAATATAGGTATTTTTTTCTTATAATTAAGTCCGGAAAGAGTATTAAGGATGTTTGACCTTTAAGCCCTCAGAATCTAAAGCTTCAAAGAAAGAAACATAATTTACCGCACTCTAGATGTTTCTATTAAAATCATAGTGAGATAGGCCGAAAGGGCAAATGCAAGGTGGCAATATGTTTTCATTTCCTTTTTCCTAATGAAGCGGCTACTAATTAAACTAGTCATTAATTGGAATTGAGGAGGATGTCCCAGTAACATGGATAACAGTTGGAAAGCCGTCAATGATGGTATTATTATTAATACGTTGCCGGATTCTTGTGCGTTTTCCCTCCGTGGTCCCATTGATTAGGCCTTAGTTATATTTAATTCGATATTTTCTTTTCGTGATAAAATAAGTAGTTGCGCAGCTACTTAAATTATTGTCCACAAATTCAATTGTGACGGGTAGTCGTGAAAATGGAATGTCTTTAGTCCCTTACATATAAACTTTACCTTCAAATAGTAAAGTCGTCACTTAAGAAAAAACTTTATTTAACCATCATATTCGAGAATTAATCTCGCAGTTATGTCTACGAAGAAATTCAGTAAAAGACAAAAATAAATATTTTGTGAAGAATAAAGACTTGTTTAGGGATAAGAATGACCAAATATGTTATTTTTATCTTAAAATACAAACTTATCAATGTAATTAATTTTATTTTATAAAAAAATGTAATTAATTTTATTGTTCGATCTAATGTAAAATAATAAAAACAGTGATTGGAAGCTCATTTACGTGGAATTTATTCATTTGGAAAAATAGTTTACTTAATTGCTTATATAAGAAGTTCTCATGTATAAAACTTTTATATGATAAGCTTCTTTTAAATTAAATTAAGTTATTTAGTTTTTGGATGTATAATTAAATAAACCCTTCTAAAATCTATAAAGTTGATAGAGCAGAAGTGAAGTTGAGAGATGATCAAAGATTTTGTTTTCATGAAATTTTAAATTACAACGAGGATATAATTGTCTTGTAAATATGTTACACTGCAAAATTACTTTTTCGCACAAGCCTTTTTCAAGAAGCTAAAAGACGACTTCATAAAATAAGTTAATTTTTTTAGATTACTAAGTGATATTTAAACTTACCCAAACAATATTTCATTTTTACACAAAAGCATGTATACAAGTGCCCATAGGGGTTGACACATCTGGTCAAGTCTTCCTCATACTAGTTGTGACTTAGGTGTGATTCCTAGATCTCCCCTATTAGTAGACAATATGTAAATTCCACTATGAATGCTTGCTGAAGTTGATGGTATTCACACTCAATAAAATAAAAAAAAAAAGCATATATACAAGTAAAGAATCTCTAATAAACTTTTTTTTTTTTTGACAAGTAATAAACTTAAAGTTATGCTATCCAAACATGGATTAAGTACAATCATGGGTTGGAGGTTTACCCCCTCGTGAAGACTATATATTTATGAAAAATTATATATTAAAATTAGTTTATCTTTAAAATAAGTAAATGAAGTTATAATCACAATTAATTTAACAAAGTGCGTTATGATACGACTTGTTAAATAATTTAAAGTTGAATATACTCTTATATTCATTTTAAAGATAAACTCATTTTAAAATAATTTTTTTCCTAATGTGTGTATTGGGTGTTACAAGATATAACCAATTCTACATCCGTTTGGTGGTGGCATGTTACGTATCTGCTCTCATCTAGTATGTAAATATGCTTTGAGTACTCCAATGAGTTTGAGTTTGAGAGATACGTATGCCTAATATGAGAGAAATTATTTTCACAACATAATTATCGCAAATTTATATATATTAAACTAATAAAACATGTGTTTAGCATATAAATTTATAGAGTAAATATTGATCTTCATTTTTTCAGAAAAAAAATATACCCCTCAATTTAGTCATTGAAAATGAAAAATCTTAATCTAGCTTCTAAAATCTAAAATATTGGTCAAAATAATTAATGTACTTCCTAACCCGAGTTGGGTCGAGATAGTCGAGCTTAATTAATGAAGTGGTGTTATTTTGACACCAAAATCAAACATCAACACCTATTTTTATAGTATTTTTTTTTTTACTAAAAAGATATTCATTCATTCAAATTGATAAAATACATCGAACAACACAAATCCAACATTGCTGAAAACCGAAAAGGATGAATCTGTGCACCCAGGTTAATAGCATAACACCGCAAAATCAAAATGCCTACAAAAGTGACAAAATCAAAGTCACCGGAATATCCATGTCTCCGGATCTGTAACATTGACGCCCAATTATTGATCAAATCTGTGATGGATCGAAGCAAATCTGTCAATCTGAATCAAACGAACACCGCACCAAGACGGGAAATCAAACAAACACCGCACTAAGACGGGAAATCAAACAACGCCTCACTAAGACGACGAACATGAAAAACACGAAGAAAAAAACCCAACTTTTATAGTACTTTTCTTATATATTTATTCATTATTTCTCTCTCATATTTCATCTTTTTTTTTTGTAAACTCACCATGATTGATGGTATCAAAAGTTAGAGTCAAAATTGAGTGTCAAAATATCATTTTTCAAATTGGTCATTCAATCAAAGCCCGATGATAGGCTCGAATCCGAGTTGGGTCATTTGGGTTTTAACTGACTTTCAAGCCTGATATCTTGCAGAGGTGAAAGTTATTCGACAGTCGAAACTACTCCACTATCACTACCCTCTGCTGCTTGGCGGTTCAACTTATGTAACTCCCCCCATTTTCTCCGCACAATAGGAGGGTCAACATCTCCACAATAAAGCCCTGAAATACCCATGATGTAGGGCATATAATTGCATCCTTAACCACTATATATAGGGGTAAAGGGGCTAGTAGGAGACAAATTATCACACAGACATTAACATATGTCACTATCGAATTCTGAGAGGGAACCTCCTTTTAATTATCGATCACCGCACCTAGCACGAACAATTCCCACTAGGGATAACGAGTCCCTAAAATTTATCATAAAAATAATCAGTTTAATCAGCATTTGAGATTCTTAATGAACTAAATTAGAAGATGCATTTTTTCTCATTAATATATTTAAGCGTATTTACTCTAAATTTTTATATACAATATTAGGATACCATTGTTATATGTTTTCAGCATGAATATTTTTTATATTGTCGACTAATCATGAATTGTCACATTATTAAAAATATTTGATTCTTATAATAACTTCATAAAAAATCGTCACAGATAAGATGATAAGTGATTGATCGATAACATAAAAAATTATACATCATCTTTTGTTCTTGTGATGGATTTATCGAAAGTCTTTATCAACACGACTTTTTTCTAATCATCTTTAATTAATTTGACACCGACAATTTATCAAAGTTAAACTCGTAACATTAAATGAATATTGATTGTGTCATTTTTTATATATTTAATTAGACTATTCATGCCATGTAGACTAAATTTGTAGAAAAAAAAACTTCTTAAAGTCAAATATCAAATATTTTTTATATATTTTAAGTTAATTTGTCAAACATGTCAGATTAATTTTAAAATAGTTTTTTATTTTGTAAACCCGGATATCTCCGATCGGGAGTCAGAAATTAATTCCTCGAAGTATCGAAATCCATTCAAGAAATTGTCTTCTCCCCATATATACTCTTTCATTTGCATCAACTATGAATCGAAAAAGAAGGTGTCCAAAGTGTGCAAACACCCTCAAATGGCAATTGAAAACATATGCTGTCCCTTGCCAAGTAATTAATGACCAAAAGTGAAAGAGGCGAGCTGGCTGCGGATAGGAGCGTGTACTACTTTAGGTTGGTCTTGCTTTGTACAACAAGTTCTGGTTTTGAACCGATTATGGACTTTGTCTATACCAGTGTAGTTTACAGATGCAACGTGTTGGGTATCTCTCACACAGATAAAGGATCGTTAGAACACAAGAAAAATACACTACAGAAAAATAATAGAGAACACAAGAATTTAACGTGGTTCGGCACCACTTGCCTACGTCCACGGAAACACTCCAATAAAGTGTATTCACTATCTCAAATATGTGATTACAATATTTGTAACCCACCCCACTTTTTGTGTATCACTCTACAAACTCAAGTATCACACTCAAGTTACAAGAAATGATAACACTCACTCACACAAGAGACTTTCTCTACAAGTGATCACTCACACACTTGCTCTCTCTTGCTTTGGTTGGGATGATTCTACTCTTCCTCACATGACCCATTTATATAGTGAAGGGACATGGCTTCCATTCATGGATGTGACTAGTGGACATTAATTGTCTCACCTTCCCAACTAATATCTCTTTATGATATGACTCCAAGAGTCAAGTGTTTCACCTTCCCAACTAATCTCTCTTTATGATATGACTCCAAGAGTCAAGTGTTTCACCTTCCCAACTAATCTCTTAAAATCCCACTTACTTGCATTTATTTGGAAATTTAATTGCTTTTCCAACAATTCCTCCCTCAATTAAAATTTCCAAATTTCCACATCATCAAGAAATTTTACCTTCTTTCCACCTTTGCTATCACGGCCGCTTGCCCTTCTCAAAGCTTGCCCTTCCAAGTAGCAAAGGTTCTTCTTACTTTTCTCGCCTCTTAACACCAAGCGTCTTCCCTTATACACCTTGCATCCCCACTTTGAACCAATATACTTGTACCCTTGTGATGCCATCTCCCCAAAGAAATAATATTGGCAACTCGCAGAAGGTACAAACCTCACATTTTGGAAATTTCTAATGGCACCATCATGGAGCTTCATTCTCACACTGCCAATGCCCTCAACCTTCATTTTTTCACCATTTCCTAACTTGAAATGGCCAAACTCTTCATTAGTTTTCAAGGTGTTAAACATTGCTCGATCTCTACAAATGTGCTCCGAGGCAGCAGAATCCATCACCCAATTTGATTTATCAACATCCTCGGTTGTTGCTAAAAATATATCTTCATCTTCAGCTATTTTGACCACGTTTGTCTGAGAGTTGTCATCATCCTTTCTCATCATCCTTAATTTCTTCAAATCCTCCCTCATTTGTGTGCACCTTAGTTGCAAATGACCCTTCTCCCCGCAATAATAACATTGCACGTTTGTCATATCTCGTTGAGGACGTGATTGCGATTTTGATCTTCCTCTTGACCTATCATGCCTCCTTGAATGATTCCTCCCTCGTTCGGATTCCTCCACCATTGCTATTTCACTTTCATCATTGATATTCTCGTTTTTCATCATCCTCTCATTTTACCTTAAAGTGACGGTCACCTCATCCATCTTCAAAGTTGTTCTCCCGACAAGCAACGTTTGAACCACAGGTTTGTAGGACCTTGGTAGTGATGACAATAACAAAGAATACCGCTCCTCATCGGATATTTTATCATCGGCGTTCAACAATTGGCTTACTAGCTGGTTGAACTTGTTGATGTGGTCATGGAGATTTCCTCCCATCTCCATTTTGAGTTGATATAACTCCATCTTTAAACAGAGACGATTGGTTAGCGACTTCGACGCATAGATATTCTCGGAGCTTCTCCCACAAAGCCGTTGGTGTTGTCTCCTTTAACACATTGTGCTTTATCTCAGGAGCTAGAGCTAACCGAATCGTGCTTACTCGCCTTCTTTTGAATTTTTGTCCATTCTTCTTCCTTCATGGTATCCGGCTTCTCCTTCTCTAAAGCCTCGATCAAGACCATTCTGCACCAAGAGATCTTGAATGGTACACCGCCCGGATCATAAAATTTATTTTCCCATCAAATAATGGGATCTCAAACCTTGATGTGTTCCCGGCCATAGCTCTGATACCACTGTTGGGTATCTCTCACACAGATAAAGGATCGTTAGAACACAAGAAAAATACACTACAGAAAAATAATAGAGAACACAAGAATTTAACGTGGTTCGGCACCACTTGCCTACGTCCACGGAAACACTCCAATAAAGTGTATTCACTATCTCAAATATGTGATTACAATATTTGTAACCCACCCCACTTTTTGTGTATCACTCTACAAACTCAAGTACCACACTCAAGTTACAAGAAATGATAACACTCACTCACACAAGAGACTTTCTCTACAAGTGATCACTCACACACTTGCTCTCTCTTGCTTTGGTTGGGATGATTCTACTCTTCCTCACATGACCCATTTATATAATGAAGGGACATGGCTTCCATTCATGAATGTGACTAGTGGACATTAATTGTCTCACCTTCCCAACTAATATCTCTTTATGATAAACTAATCTCTCTTTATGATATGACTCCAAGAGTCAAGTGTTTCACCTTCCCAACTAATCTCTTAAAATCCCACTTACTTGCATTTATTTAGAAATTTAATTGCTTTTTTTAAAAAAAATAAATTACTACAATACTTAATTTAAATTCCGTTGTAATTATTATTTTCATTTTGAAATATAATTACATTATATTTTATTTATTGAAACAAAATATTTAAATTTTTCATGCTATAATTATATTATACTATCGAAAATATAAATAGCAAGTGATTTTAAATCTGAACCTAACATCAAAATCAAGACATACATGGTTTTGTGCCTCCAAACTTTTCAAAGAACACGATAGCTTTGTTATCTTTCATGACTAAAAATATTTAAAAACCAAAAAAAAATATAAACTTTAAAAGTCACTAATAAAATAATATAAAAGCCAGACCAATCAAAATTAGTTCGGTTCAAACCGGAAAATATATATATATATATATATATATATATATACACACACACACACGCGCGCGCGCGCGGGGTTTGGTTCGGATCGTAACACAAAAAATAAAAACCAATTTAATTGAAAGTGTGTTGTAGGGACCATTTCTGACACATTTTAAAAAATAGGAACTAAAAAAATACATTTCCCAAACGGGGACTAAAACTAACTTTTGTAAATAATGAGGGATTAAAAACATATTTAACCATATTTTAAATAATGATTATTTCTAAGAGTTTGATTTATATACATCGTTAGTATAAAGGAGATCACATTTGTTAAATAAATAACCACTGTTACAGGAACAGTAGACACAGACTTGACAATTGTTAAATTGTATTGATTTTATAATTACTTTAAACGGTTAAATATGTTTTTAGTCTCATATGATGACTTCAAGGGTTTATTTGAAGCTTTAGAATTAATTCTCATGAATCACATAGAAGCTCTATGCCTTTAACTTCCCGAAAAACACGGTAGCTTTGCTATCTTTCGTGGCTAAAAATATTTAATATATATATATATATATATATATATATAAACTTTGAAAAGTCAATAATTAAATAATATAAAATTCGAGCCAATCAAAATTGGTTCGATTCGGACCCGAAAAATATATAAATATATATATATATAATATAAAAAAATATTTTTTAGAAAAAAGTGTTCGCCAAAAAAAAATTTAAACATTTTAAAAAATTAATTAGGAAAAAAATTTAAAAAAAAGGGCAAAAGTTGTGATGCTGACACGTGTCCAGCATTGCTGAGCTACAGCAGCAAAAGGAGTTCGGCCTTTAAATATAAAAATATAAAAATACTAAACATTAAAATATATATATTAATTTTAAAACATATATAAATATTAGCATCACGTATTCTCAAACAATGTTTACTATGTAAAGATGAAATGAATAGTATGTTATCATTGTTATGTGTGGATGAAAAGTGAAAAAGGAATCATCAATAAATAGAGAATATTTTAGAATATGTTTTAAAAAAATTATTGGCAAAAAAAAATTAGAATAAAATAATTTTAAGCAAAAAAAAGTAGTCGAAATAAAGGAGTAGATTCAATTAGAAAAATAAATAATTCGAAAAATAAATATTTCAAAAAAAAAGTAGCAGCAAAAAAAAAAAGAATATTTTTTTAAAAAACAAAAGTATCAGGAAAAAATTAGTAGAAAAAAAATATAGTCTAAGCAAAAGAGATTCAAGAAAAAAAATTAAAAAAATATTTTAAAAAAAGTCTTAGCAAAAAAATAAATATATTTTATGCAAAAAAAAAGTAGCAGCAAAAAATAAAAAAAGAAATATTTTTTTTTAAAAAAAAGTGTTCACCCAAAAAAAATTAATAAGAAAAATAATAATTAGGAAAATATTTTTTTAAAAAATATTTTAAGCAAAAAAAATAGAAAAAAATATTTAATAAAAAAAAGGAGTAGCAAAAAAATATTTTTTTAAAATAATATTAGCAAAAAAATGAATTCTAAAAAAAAATTCAGGCAAAAAAGGTAGTTTCAGAAAAAAAAAATTATAAGCAAAAAAAAATTTAGGAAAAAATATAAGAAATTTTTTTAAAAAAAGTGTTAGCCAAAAAAAATTTGTAAACACAAATTAACAAAAATTAATTAGGAAAAAAATTATTTAAAAAAAAATTAAAGCAAAAAATAAGTAGCAAAAAAAAGTAGGAAAAAAATATATTTTAAGCAAAAAAAAGTAGTAGCAAAAAAAATATAAAAAAACCTTTTAAAAAATTGCAAGCCAAAAAAAATAAAAAAATGTAATTAGAGAAAAATATATTTTTAAAAAAAGTATTAGAAAAAAATATAGAAAAAAACAGTAGTAAAAAAAAGGAGTAGCAAAAAAAATAATTAGGTAAAAAAAAATTTTAAAAAATTATTATCAAAACAAATTAATTAGAAAAAAATTTATTTTAAGCAAAAAAAGTAGTAGCAAAAAAAATTAGAAAAATATATTCTAAGAAAAAAAAATTAAGAAGATAAATTAGTAAAAAATATTTTTAGAAAAAGTGTTAAAAAAATAATTAGCAAAACAATATTTTTAAAAAATATATTTTAAGCAAAAAAAAATTAGAAGAAAAATATATTCTAAGAAAAAAAAAGTAGTAGCAGAAAAAAATTAGGAAGAAAACTTAGAAAAAAAATATTTTTAAAAAATTGTCAGCCCAAAAAATTTTAAAAAATTAATTAGGAAAAAAATATATTTAAAAAAAGAAAAAAAAATTTAAGCAAAAAAACTAGTAGCAAAAAAAATTAGAAAAAAAATTATATTCTAAGCAAAAAAGAGTAGTAGCAAAAAAAACAAATTGGGAAAAATTAGAAAAATAAAAATAAAAAAAGTGGTAGCCAAAAAAAAATTAAAAAAAAATAAATATGAAAAGAAAATGGCAAAAAATGTGGTGCTGACTGAGACACCCCGTTGTGCCACTTTGTGTCATTAGATTAAAGCCTCATTATTTAATTACTTAATCGCACGCTTAACATGAAAATACATAAAAATTAAAACTCAACTTATAAAGTATACAACTTCATATAGAATGGCATATCACGATATAAATATATTATGCATATTACAAAACATTGTTGAGGATATCCTATCAGTAGGATCTCTCACAGACATATAGTTAAACAAAAAGTTAAACAGCGGAAAACATAATAAAAATAGGCCTCACGAGACGCACTGGCCATAACTAACTAGACCTTAATCACCATGGGTCACAGCTCGTCCTCCAGTCTCCGGTTCGTAGGGAGTTCCATCCAACTTGTAACATCCTAAAATTCTAACATAATTAATTTGAAATAAATAAATAAATAATAATAATAATAATATTAAGTTATTAAAAAGTATAGTGCAAATAAAATATAAATAATAGATTTAGTCTAAAGAAGTGATAGTATAAGGATTTATTGAAATTACTTAATTATTTTAAAAGAATATTATATATATATATATATATATATATATATATATATATATATATATGAAACGGCGTACAAGCCTTTTAGTCGCTTTGGACTTTGCCAAAAAAAAAAAAACACAATCCATAGGTTTAAAATATATGTATATAAATACATGGCTAATGAAAAGGAAAATGAGAACGCGTCAGGGCCGGGTTTTCACATATGAAAATAGACATAAGAATCTTTTTGACACTGCACGCCGCACAGTGAGTGAGGGAGAGAGAGCGTTTTTCGTTTCACAATACAGTCATAGCAGAATACAGATCCAAGAACGCCACCAAACGGAAGAAGAATTTTTAGGGAAGCACTAATTCTTATCATACGTAATTTTTAGAGCACATTGGAGGTCTTCGAGATGTGAGTAACAATACCTTTTTATAACCCTTTCCATGGTACATGTGTTTGTTGTGTTGAGCAATTTACCTATGATTTTGAGAGATTTTAATTGAATGATGCATGTTATAAATAGACTAATTTTTTTAGGGGTTTAGAATTAAAATAAAAAGGATTATTAAATTGGGTATTTATTCTTGTTACTGATGGCATGAAATACATGATTGGTATTTGAATTAGTTGAATGACGTGCTTACTGGTGTATGCTATGCTATGTGAGTTTATTTGACATGCATGATAAGATCAAATATTTAATTTTTGGTAAATGAATTGTTACACGTGTGAGACATGAAATTGTGCCTTATGATGAATTGTATGATGTTTGCCGTAATGCCACCTATGATAGGGGTATCGAAAAGTAATACCACCGTAATGGGGTATCGAAAGTAACATCCCCATATAATTGGGATGTCGAAAATAAGTAATACTACATAAAAAGGAGTATCGAAAGTAACACCGCCACAGGTTGGGGTGTCGAAAAAGGAGAAATACCACCATGTGCACATGGGAGGTATCGAAATGGAAATGTCCCCGATAGGAGGGTGACATCGAAACACTCCTCGTGAGTAGGGGTGGGCAATGGGACGCCATTATCGTGCGATGTGTGAATATATGGCATGCCGGCAAGAGCCCAATTTAATTAGGAGGTCTTCAGACCGCTTGGATTAAACTTGAATTTATCTGGTATATGGAATGTGATGTATTGAGATGATATCATAATTAATGTTAAAAGTATTTTCTTTATATATATTATTTTGAAAAATTAGTGGGTGCCATGGACAGTTTTTCCGGTTACCGCACCGGCTGAGAACAATGCTATTTTTCGAAAATGTTTTTATAAAACCGTATTGTTGATCACTGGGATTTTATATCTCATTATTAAGAATTGTTTTCAGAGCACGAGGAGGACGACATTGGAGTTGAAAAGGCGTGAAGACTTAGTGGACACCATTAGATAATCTTTCTAGTTTGGTTAGTCTGTTCTTAAATAAGGAGCCGTATGTGATTAGACGCAATTATTTATCGTTGGGATTGTAGTTAGACGCCCGGTTTTGAGGCTTTTGATTTTTTATTTATTTATATTTATATTCATTACATGGATAATTTAATACTATATCATTTAATATGAGGCATTTTCAGACTTTAATGTTTTTTTTTTCTAATTTTTCTTTATGAGATATATGTTTTAATTAAATGTTTTAAAGGAAATTTTATTGATTTTATCTTGGGATCACTAATGTAACGAAGGGCGTTACATTTATGGTATCAGAGCAGTTCGATTATAAATCAGACTGTGGTAATGGGGCTTTTTCTAAAATAAAACTTGGGCGCATAGGATGCTTGATAGAGTTATAGGTGCTGCATGCTATTCTTTGGGATATTGGACCTGATCAACCCAGTATTTCATTGGTAGTGAGCATATTTATGGCGACTAATAGGCGAGGGACGAATGTTGCACTTGCAGTAGCTTTGGATTGTATGGCCAAAGCTATGCAAGGGTAGACGGAGACTCGTCGTCAACTGAAAGGGAATGGAGACCAGTCACTAATGAAGTGGTGGCAACCTAGGACCCTTAACACGTGGGGCTTTTCAAATTCAAGAAAAAACAATTCGCCATCATTCTGAGGCAGCTTAGAACTGAAGGAGACTGAATTTCTTCTACTCGTTAAGAAAAAATAAATTATTATATTGTTTGATTCAGGAGCAACGCATTTCTTGATACATCCTTTATGTGTGAAAATTTGGATATACCAATCTTTCATTTGTCCTTTGATTCATACGTTTCTACTCCTATAGGGATATTCTTGTTCTTCCATTGGTTGTTTAAATTGTTTCCTTGTGCGTCAAGACACTCCTTATGACATCAATCTTATTGTTATCTATGTATTGTATGTTATTCTTGGTATTGACTTATTGGCATATAGACTCATTGCCATAAGCATTCTGACAAAAATATCCTTATCTCTTCACATCCAATGTCTAATGATTTTCCCCGTACCCAGTTCTATTGTTTCTGTTGTTGCTTGTCATAAGTGCTTAGTTGAGGGAGCTCAGGGATGTGTACTCTTATTCTCTGCTAAGATAGAGGCTGACAGTGATGTGACGGCTATACCTGTGGTGTGTGAGTTCCATGATGTTTTCCCTAAGGATGTCACTAGTTTGCCTCCGAATAGAGAAGTTGAGTTTAACATAGATCTAGTTCCAGGGAGTGGACCAGTATCGGTAGCGCCTTATAGAATGGCACCTTTAGAGTTGAGCGAGCTTAAGAAACAGTTAGAGGAGATGCTAGGGAAGGGGTTTATTAGGCCTAGTGTGTCACCCTGTGGAGCACCTGTCCTACTGGTGAAAAAGAGGGATGGGAGCATGAGGCTATGTGTTGACTATAGGCAGTTGAACAAAGTGACCATCAAGAATAAATACCCTTTGCCTATGATAGATGACCTCTTAGATCAGTTAAGGGGAGCATCCGTGTTTTCCAAAGTAGATCTAAAATCGGGATACCATCAAATTAGAGTTAGAAGCGAGGACATCCCTAAGACAACCTTCAGGACAAGGTATGGGCACTATGAGTATGTAGCAATGCCCTTTGGTGTGACCAACGCCCCAGCCGTTTTCATGGACTACATGAATCGGATCTTTAGGACCTTTTTGTACAGGTTTGTGGTGGTGTTAATAGATGATATTTTAATATACTCTAGGACGTCAGAAGAACATGGAGAATAGTTAAGGTTGGTGTAGCGGATCTTGAGGGACAAGCGTCTTTATGCCAAACCAGAGAAGTGTGAGACTTGGCTAGACGAGGTAAAGTTTTTAGGACACACCATCTCAAAGGATGGTGTAGCGGTTGATTCCTCTAAAGTTGATGCGGTGTCGGGATGGGAACAACCTAAGACAGTAACCGAAGCAAGAAGTTTCTTAGGCTTAGCTGGTTACTATAGGAAGTTCATAGAGGGGTTCTCTAGATTAGCCTTACCTTTGACCCAGTTGACTAGGAAAGGGAAACATTTTGTGTGGAACCAGGAGTGTGAGGACGGGTTCCAAGAGCTTAAGAGGAGATTGGTGTCATGGCCAGTCTTAACTATACCGGATCCCTTAGTGAGTTTTGTGGTATACTGCGACGCATCTAAGAATGGTTTGGGATGTGTCTTAATGCAGGATGGCAAGTTGGTAGCATATGCCTCTAGGCAGCTTAGGCCACATGAGGAGAATTATCCTACCCACGACCTAGAGCTAGCAGTTGTGGTTTTTGCCCTTAAGATTTGGAGGCATTACCTTTATAGGGAAAAGTTTGAAGTTTTTAGTGACCATAAAAGCCTTAAATATCTGTTTGACCAGAAGGAGTTGAACATGAGACAACGAAGGTGGATGGAGTTCCTTAAGGACTATGACTTCGAGTTGAAGTACCATCCGGGAAAAGCCAATGTGGTGGCAGATGCTCTGAGTAGGAAGTCCCTACACGTGTCGAGCTTGATGATGCAAGAGCCGAACCTCATGGAAGAGTTTAGGGACATGAGTCTGGAGGTGTTGGATGTTCCCTTAAATGTCTTAAGCTTGAAGTTGAATAGGTTGGAAATTAATAGTGACCTTAGAGATGAGGTTAGGCGGGAACAACTTTTAGACTAGGAGCTGCCATCTCGGTTGGGACAAGAGGGTTTTGAGTTGTCTGTTGATGGGCTAGTGAAGTTTAAGAATAGGGTCGTGGTTCCTAAGGAGGGGAGCCTTAGAGAGAAGATATTAGAGGAAGCTCATAAGAGAAAGTTTACCGTACATCCTGGAATAACTAAGATGTACCAAGACCTTAAGAGGATGTATTGGTGGCCAGGAATGAAAAAGGATGTGGCTAGCTTCGTAGCTAGGTGTTTAGTGTGCCAAAAGGTCAAGATAGAACATCAGAAGCCTTCGGGGTTGTTACAGTCCTTGGAGATTCCAGAATGGAAGTGGGAGAGAATTTCTATGGATTTTGTGATGGGGTTACCTAAGACGCGTTTGGGCTTAGACGCCATTTGGGTGATAGTGGGTAGGTTGACCAAGTCTGCCCACTTCTTGCCAATTAAGGCAACCTATAGCTTAGACAAGTTGGCATACCTCTATATCAAGGAAATAGTCAAGCTTCATGGGATACCCACGTCCATAGTGTCGGATAGAGACCCGAGGTTTACCTCTAGATTTTGGAGAGCTTTTCAGCAAGCCTTTGGGACTAAGTTGAACCTTAGCACGGACTATCATCCCCAAACGGATGGTCAGTCAGAGCGGACCATTCAGACCCTTGAGAACATGCTTAGGGCGTGTGTCTTAGATGAAGGAGGGAGTTAGGATAGATTCCTACCTCTCATTGAGTTTGCGTATGACAACAACAGTTATCACGCTAGTATAGGCATGGCACCCTATGAGGCCCTATATGGGAGGAGGCGTAAGTCCCCTTTATGTTGGTGTGAGGTAGGCGAGAAAACCTTGTTAGGACCTGAATTGGCCCAGGAAACCTCTGACAGAATCAAAATGATTAGGGAGAGGATGCGCACGGCGCAAAGTAGATGAAAGAGCTATGCCGACAAAAGGAGAAAACCTCTAGAATTCCAGGAAAGTGAGCATGTATTTTTGAGAGTCGCTCCTAAGACAGGGGTAGGGAGGTCGATGAAAGTCCGCAAGCTAAATCCTCGTTTCATGGGACCTTTCCAAATTCTTAAAAGAGTCGGGCATGTTGCTTATCAATTGGCTCTTCCGCCACAGTTGGCAAACCTTCATGATGTTTTCCATGTGTCACAACTCAGAAAATATGTGTCCGATGAATCTCGCGTGATAGCTCCTGAGTCTGTACAATTGAAGGATAATTTGATCTATAAGCCAAAACCTAGTCAAATCATGGACAAGAGCACTAAGACTCTGAGGAACAAGACGATTTCATTGGTGAAAGTGTTATGGGAATGATTGACTCCTGAGGAAGCCACTTGGGAGATGGAGGAGGACATCGTCCGTCAGTACCTAGATTTTATTATCTAAGGTATGGTGACCTTTAAGTTTGAATATACCATATGTTAAAATAAGTGCGCGAGTATGAGGCGAATTTCGGTGACGAAATTCTTTAAGGAGGGGAGAAAATGTAATATCATAAAATTCTAACATAATTAATTTGAAATAAATAAATAATAATAATAATAATAATAAGTTATTAAAAAGTATAGTGCAAATAAAATATAAATAAGAGATTTAGTCTAAAGAAGTGATAGTATAAGGATTTATTGAAATTACTTAATTATTTTAAAAGAATATTATATATATATATATATATATATATATATATATATATATATATATATATATATATATATATATGAAACGGCTTACATGCCTTTTAGTCACTTTGGACTTTGCCAAAAAAAAAAAAAAACAATCCATAGGTTTAAAATATATGTATATAAATACATGGCTAATGAAAAGGAAAATGAGAATGCGTCAAGGCCGGGTTTTCACATATGAAAATAGACATAAGAATCTTTTTGACACTGCACGCCGCACAGTGAGTGAGGGAGAGAGAGCGTTTTTCGTTTCACAGTACAGTCATAGCAGAATACAGATCCAAGAACGCCACCAAACGGAAGAAGAATTTTTAGGGAAGCACTAATTCTTATCATACGTAATTTTTAGAGCACATTGGAGGTCTTCGAGAGGTGAGTAACAATACCTTTTTATAACCCTTTTCATGGTACATGTGTTTGTTGTGTTGAGCAATTTACCTATGATTTTGAGAGATTTTAATTGAATGATGCATGTTATTAATAAACTATTTTTTTTAGGGGTTTTGAATTAAAATAAAAAGGATTATTAAATTGGGTATTTATTCTTGTTACTGATGGCATGAAATACATGATTGGTATTTGAATTAGTTGAATGACGTGCTTACTGGTGTATGCTATGCTATGTGAGTTTATTTGACATGCATGACAAGATCAAATATTTAATTTTTGGTAAATGAATTGTTACACGTGTGAGACATGAAATTGTGCCTGATGATGAATTGTATGATGTTTGCCGCAATACCACCTATGATAGGGGTATCGAAAAGTAATACCACCGTAATGGGGTATCGAAAGTAACATCCCCGTATAATTTGGATGTCGAAAATAAGTAATACTACATAAAAAGGAGTATCGAAAGTAACACCGCCACAGGTTGGGGTGTCGAAAAAAGAGAAATACCACCATGTGCACATGGGAGGTATCGAAATGGAAATGTCCCCGACATGAGAGTGACATCGAAACACTCCTCGTGAGTAGGGGTGGGCAATGGGACGCCATTGTCGTGTGATGTGTGAATATATGTCATGCCGGCAAGAGGTCAATTTAATTAGGAGGTCTTCGGACCGCTTGGATTAAACTTGAATTTATCTGGTGTATGGAATGTGATGTATTGAGATGAGATCATAATTAATGTTAAAAGTATTTTCTTTATATATATTATTTTGAAAAATTAGCGGGTACAATGGACAGTTTTTCTGGTTACCGCACCGGCTGAGAACAATGCTATTTTTCGAAAATGTTTTTATAAAACTGTATTGTTGATCACTGGGATTTTATATCTCATTATTAAGCTTTGTTTTCAGAGCACGAGGAGGACGACATTGGGGTTGAAGAGGCGTGAAGACTTAGTGGACACCATTAGATAATCTTTCTAGTTTAGTTAGTCTGTTCTTAAATAAGGAGCCGTATGTGGCTAGACGCAATTATTTATCGTTGGGATTATAGTTAGACGCCCGGTTTTGAGGTTTTTGATTTTTTTTTATATCTATATTCATTACATGGATAATTTAATACTATATCATTTAATTTGTGGCATTTTCAGACTTTAATGTTTTTTTTCTAATTTTTCTTTATGAGATATATGTTTTAATTAAATGTTTTAAAGGAAATTTTATTGATTTTATCTTGGGATCACTGATGTAACGAAGGGCGTTACACAACTCCTCCTGGTTACGCTCATCCATAGGGTCTTCTCGTACGATTCCACAAGGAGATAAAATACAA
Organism: Sophora flavescens; assembly: GCA_030762895.1. Taxonomy (NCBI): domain Eukaryota; kingdom Viridiplantae; phylum Streptophyta; class Magnoliopsida; order Fabales; family Fabaceae; genus Sophora; species Sophora flavescens. Next base: position 31,982,609 of record CM061068.1, read on the forward strand.
CATACAGAAATATACATGGGATAACAAGCAGTTCTATCATCAAAAAGCGCAAAAGAGTCATAGTAAATTATATAGTAATTGTCACAGACAATCAACACACATAACTAACGAATCGTCCTCAAGTTAATATATATCATCCTCTACCCTTACTCTCAGGTAATCTAACACTTTAATTTAATGTAATCTCTCTAATCCCGTCATCATGCCTTTACGTTATCGTGGCCACTGCCACTCCTGTCACCATCCCTCATTTGCATCGGGCACACCCTCATTCCCGTTAGGATGTTCCACCAAGTGCACACCTCTATTCCCGTTAAGGTGTTCCACCCCCATTCCCTTTAGGTGGAAGTGGTCTCGCGAGAACTCTTGATTTTACGTGTATTATATTACCAATACACAGAAGTGTTTTACGTGTATTATATTACAAATACACAGAAATATTTTACGTGTATTCTATTACCAATACACGGTGTATTATATTACCAATACATATAAGTATTTTACGTGTATTATATTACCAATTGATGTGCTAGATTCTGGCAAGTGTACCGGATTCGTCGTCAAGTAATAAAAAGTTGTCGATCCCATAGGGACCGTGATCTCAAACCACAACTAATTACTAAATCGATAAAACTGGACTGTATAAAAAAGGGATTTTGAAAAGGTTTTGATTTTTGTAATAAGAATTAACCAGAAAATCAAATGCAATCAATTAAAACAGAAAGTAATTCAAATAGGGGGTTTTCAAATTCAAAAGGGATTCCTAGGAATTGGGTTTCCAACAAGATCGTTTATGTTATTAAATTGACTACCCCTCGTTAATTATCTAATTTGCTTTGAAGGCAAATTTATCCTAAATTAGTTAATGCTCCCTCTCGGGTTACAAAAACCGTGCCCAATTAAACCAACCCCTACTCTCGTGGTAGTTGAATTTAGATTGAACCTCTTACGCTTTGTGACAATTCGTTAATCCTCGAAGGACCGCTTCTAACTCTCGTGATTTAAGTCCTAAGTCCGATTCTATAGATCCAATACCTAAGTTCACCGCTAGGTTCCTCCTTAGAATATCTACGACACGTAAATAAGTGGCCACCGAATTTACGAGTAATTAAAACAATAGAAATCAGATCTAAAGCAAAATCGAAATTAATAAAGGTAAAACATCAATTCACAACATAAAAACAGATTTTGGGCATAGCCCCAATCCCTAGAAATAAAACTACTACTCAAACATTGCCATGGTGATGACAAGCTTGATTAACAACAACGTAAAATAAAGCCTAAGAGAAGAGAAGGAGAAGGAGAAGAGAATCCTAATTTTGCCTAAGTGTGGAAGCCCAAAAAGCCTCCTCAAGTCTCTGCCTAATGCCCTATTTATAAATTAGGGTAATTTGAATCCAAATCAAACACAAATTCAAATGAAATCAGTTTCTTTAGATCCAAATATTGCGCGTCACGGCCGTGATGGTCATCACGGCCAGGCCGTGACGGATTGTGCCTTGGGTACTACTTCGCTGATTGGTCTGTCACGGCCGTGATGCTCATCACGGCTAGGTCGTGATCAGTTCAGCCTGTGAGGGTCCGGTTCAGCTGACATGTCACGGACGTGATAGACATCACGGCTTGGCCGTGACCAGTTCTGACTTTTCCATTCTTTCTTTTAAGCTCCACTCGATCACGGCCGTGATGGCTGTCACGGCTAGGCCGTGATAGGCTCTGTTTGGCTCAGTTTCTTCACTTTTCAAGCCCCGTCTTCATGCAAGCTCCATCATAATTGGTCCTGAGTATTTTAATCCTTAATTCCTGCACAACAACACCACAAAACCGCCTTACCCGTTCCAAGGTAAAAACTAACCAAAATCAAATTAAATATGCCTAAACTATATGAAAATGCATGCAAAATGACAATGAAATATGAGGTGGAATCACACTCATCAAACTACCCCAAGCTTAAGACTTTGCTTGTTCTCAAGGAATAACTAAGGCCAGAAAAGATAATCAATCAAAGCATGGACAGTGAATCCTAGAACCCGAGTAACTAATCCAAGCAACATGAATATTCAATAAATACCCAAGAGACAATCAATTTCAAGTCCAATTAGAAGCTTAACTTTCCTAAATTCATATTCTCACTGATTTGGGCACTCTTCTCACCTCACTCAAGTGTTTAAGGGTATATGACAATTCGCTCGATTTCCTCAAAGAAAGTATCCTACCATAAGCTTGACTATTAACCAAATCTCTACTTTATTAATGAAAACACATAAGAAACAAGAGGTCTTTTATTTTGGTTGTAGTGGGGCCATGTGATTAATTGTTAGGTGGGGAAATCAAGAAAAGGTAAATTCAAGAATGCTAAACAAAATATCAAACATTGCAAAGCATGACAACCTTCTAAAATACCTTTTTGGGCTTTTTAGTTCACTTTTCCACCTTTCTTTCTTTTCTTTTTTTTTATTTCTCTTTATTTTTGTCCTCCCCTTCTCCATTTTCTTTTGTTTATTTATTTTATTTAATTTATTTGGAGAAGGGGAGATTTTCAACTTAAGAGAAATATTTTTCCAACTTTCTCATCCCACAATTTATTTTTCAAACTACCTTTTTACCCTTTTTGCAATATTTTAAAATGTGTCATACCAAGCATCATTCATAAAAATAATTCAAGGTACCAAGAAAAGTATTTTATTCTATTAGGCTCAAAATTGGGCAACTAAGGGGTAGCATTTAATCAATAAAAGCTCAGAAGGCCAGAAAAAATACCTAGTGCCTCAATCATTTTCAAAAATGTTTTAAAAAAAATTTAAGTTTCAAAACGGTTTCAAGTCAAGTTCTATAGAATACAATCCAAGAGGAATAAAATACTCAATCACAAAGAATGGGGTAGATTTGGTGAGTACCCCCTTTAGGCTCAAAAATATCACATTTAGTAGTTAAAATCAGTGAGAAACACAAATCTAAGGAACCACGTGCTAATTATCAACTATCAAAAGATCATCTCAAGCATTTTTATTTTTAGCCTATCACAAGAATAAAAAATTGGGTTCAAAAATTCACTATCTCAATTTATTTGGCACCAAGTTCTCACAATTGGATGCATAATCTAAGCAAGGAGCAATCTAATCATGTGATCATGCAAAACTATGCCTATATGAATGCAACATGAAAAATGCAAAAAAAAAAAATCGCAAAAATACCCCTACCTCAAGCTTAAAAACTTACATTATCCCCAATGTAAATAATCAAGTCGGAGAGAGGAGAAAAATGGAACAACTTACCGATGTGGTAGAGGGTGCTGGAAAATGTGTCACGGCCGTGATGCTCATCACGGCTAGGCCGTGACCAATTCTGGTTTATAGGAGCTGGCCTGTCACGGCCGTGACCACCATCATGGCTAGGCCGTGATGCATTCTGATCTTCAGGGTCCTTCTCATCACGCCCGTAATGGATATCACGGTTGGGCCGTGATCCTTTCTGATCTTCTGGGTTAGCTAATCACGGCCGTGACCACCGTCACGGTTTGGGCGTGATAACTTCTGACTTTATTTGTCCTTGGCTTTTTACTCTTCCTTCCTTCATAACCTGAAAACACTTGGCAAAACTATCAATCAGTGATCTGTCTTCTCTTAATCTACTCAGATTATTCAAAAACAAAATTCAAAAACAAATGGAAAAGGGAAAGAAAACTTGGGTTGCCTCCCAAGAAGCGCTTATTTACGATCTTAAGCTTGACACTTATTTCAATCAATCGGGGTCGGCTGGGCCTAGAAGTGTAAGAACACTTCTCTTCCATGGAAGTCCTTCAAAGAGCCGATTTTGTTCATATGGCCAATTGCGCTTTCGCTTCGCTCTCTTCACTCCGAGCTTCATAGCCTTACTTCCTCCCGGCGAAAGTTTTATCTCCACATGATGAGCAACTCCAACTTCATCACCATTTGGTGCATCATTTGTCTTGGAAAGCTTCGAAGTTCCTTCCATGTTGAGCTCTTTCTTCACCTCTGGAGACATTATATTGATCCTGCACACATGACTCTCAAAAGGAGGGTTGTTATATGAGTTAGTCAAATCAAAATCTACCCTACCTTCTTCTACATTTAAAGAGAGCTTGCCATTTTTTACGTCTATTATCGCTCCATCTGTGGCCAAGAATGGTCTTCCTAGAATGATAGGGAATTTAGAATTCCCGTTCATATCCAATACCATGAAGTCGGTAGGAATGAAAAATTTTCCTACCTCTATGGGGATATTCTCTAGTATGCCTAGAGGAGTTTTAGTTGAGCCATCCGCAAATTGTAAAGAGAATTTGGATGGACTCAATTTCTCGGCTCCTAACCTCTCAAAGATAGTAAGCGGCATCAAACCCGCACTAGCCCCTAAGTCACAAAATGATTGGTCTATTTTCACTTCTCTGATTGAGCAAGCAATAGAGAAACTACCTGGATCTTTTAGTTTATGAGGCATATTAGTTTTTATCATGGTATTATGCTCCTCAATTAGGCTCGTAGTTTCTATTTCTACTTGCTTTTTCTTGACCAACCTTTGTGGGAAAGGTGTTGGGGGTTGGTACGGTAGTGGAGGGACATACTTTCGCTCTATCTCTTCATCTTCGCTCATGTCTTCCTCACACTCCACATCCTTTTCAACCACCCCAAGCTTATCATCCCTCAAGTATATGGCATTACAATGTTCATTGGGATTAACTTCGGGTTGTCCCGGAAACGTACCCTCAGGTCTAGAGTATGTACTAGCTTGTTGGGCAATCTGAGTTTCTAACATCTTATTATGGATGGCTAAGTTATCTACCTTAGATTCTAACTCTTTTATTGCCTCGTTGACTACCATACCTTGTTGCCTAAACTCTTCATTTTGCTTTGTTTGAGTTTCAACAAAGTTTTTCAAGAGAGATTCAAGTTTAGACTTTTGTACATGAGGATACCCCGATGCGGGTTTCCTATTACCTTGGCCTTCTTGGAATTCATGGTTCAGGGTGTTGTTGTAGTTCCCGTAGGAGAGGTAAGGGCTGTTATTCCTTCCTTGGTTGTAAGAATTTGGGGGAACATAGTTTGGCAACTTCGAGTTCGTGTCGTAGAAGTTGTGACAAGAGTTCACTTGTTCCCCTGAAGTGCCGGATCCATAGGCAATACCTCGTGGGCACTCCATTATGCCATGTCCCTGCATTCCACAAATCTCACAAACAATATTAGTAGCACCTATTGAACTCACATTAGCTCTTTCAAGCTGATCAAATCGTTTATTCAGGGAGTCAATTTTATACATAATAAGATCAGTGCTATTCATTTCAAACTTACCCCCTGAAATCTTTTTCGGGTTATTACCTCTTTCCGAGCCCCATTGGTGGTAGTTGGTGGCTACGTTTTCAATGATATTGAATGCCTTAGTCAGAGGCTTATTCATAAATGCTCCACCAGCTGCGGAGTCAAGTGACACCTTCGAAGAGTAGTCCAATCCGTTGTAGAAGGTGTGCACTAATAACCATCTCTCGAGTCCATGATGTGGGCATGACTCTAGCAATCCCTTGTAGCGATCCCAAGCTTCAGATAAGCATTCTCCATCCTTTTGGAAGAAGCCGATGATCTGAGTTCGAAGGTATGCCGTCTTGGATGGAGGGAAGAATTTCTCCAAGAATGCCTGCTCCAATTGGTCCCAAGTCGACAAGGTATTAGCGGGCACTTGCTTCAACCAAGCCTTAGCCTTTCCAGTAAGAGAGGAGGGGAATAACCTCAAGCGTATAGCATCGACCGGGGCACCATGAATCCTAATTGCATCGGTGAACTCCAATACTGTCTCCACGTGATCAGTCGGGTCCTCCGAGGGCAATCCTCCGAATTGATGTTGCCTAATCATGCTAATTAGTATAGGCGGTATAGTGTAGTTCTATGCCTCGATCTCTGGCCTAGCAATCCCAGTTCGCGAACCACTCGCATTTGGGGCTGCGTAGTCCTTCAATGGTTTGGTATCTGGAAGATTCGCCATAAGTGGTGTAACGCCCTTCGTTACATTAGTGATCCCAAGATAAAATCAATGAAATATCCTCTAAAACATTTAATTAAAACATATATCTCGTAAAGAAAAATTAGAGAAAACATTAAAGTCTAAAAATGCCTCATATTAAATAATATAGTATTAAATTATCCATGTAATGAATATAGATATAAATAAATAAAAAAATTCAAAAGCCTCAAAACCGGGCGTCTAACTACAATCCCAACGATAAATAATTACGTCTATCCACATACGGCTCCTTATTTAAGAACAAACTAACCAAACTAGAAAGATTATCTAATGGTGTCCACTAAGTCTTCACGCCTCTTCAGCCTCAATGACGTCCTCCTCGTGCTCTGAAAACAATGCTTAATAATGAGATATAAAATCCCAGTGATCAACAATACAGTTTTATAAAAACATTTTCGAAAATAGCATTGTTCTCAGCCGGTGCGGTAACCGGAAAAACTGTCCATGGCACCCGCTAATTTTTCAAAATAATATATATAAAGAAAATACTTTTAACCTTAATAATAACCTCATCTCAATACATCGCATTCCATATACCAGATAAATTCAAGTTTAATCCAAGCGGTCCAAAGACCTCCTAATTAAATTGGTCTCTTGCCGGCATGCCATATATTCACACATCACACGACAATGGCGTCCCATTGCCCACTCCTACTCACGAGGAGTGTTTCGATGTCACCCTCCTGTCGGGGACATTTCCATTTCGATACCTCCCATGTGCACATGGTGGTATTTCTCCTTTTTCGACACCCCAACATGTGGCGGTGTTACTTTCGATACTCCTTTTTAGGTAGTATTACTTATTTTCGACATCCCAATTATATGGGGATGTTACTTTCGATACCCCATTACTTTTCGATACCCCTATCATAGGTGGTATTGCGGCAAACATCATACAATTCATCATAAGGCACAATTTCATGTCTCACACGTGTAACAATTCATTTACCAAAAATTAAATATTTGATCTTGTCATGCATGTCAAATAAACTCACATAGCATAGCATACACCTGTAAGTACGTCATTCAACTAATTCAAATACCAATCATGTATTTCATGCCATCAGTAACAAGAATAAATACCCAATCTAATAATCTTTTTTGTTTTAATTCAAAACCCCTAAAAAATTCAGTTTATTAATAACATGCATCATTCAATTAAAATCTCTCAAAATCATAGGTAAATCGCTCAACACAACAAACACATGTACCATGGAGAGGGTTATTAAAAAGTATTGTTACTCACCTCTCGAAGACCTCCAATGTGCTCTAAAAATTATTTATGATAAAGATTTGTGCTTCCCTAAAAATTCTTCCCCCGTTTGGTAGCGTTCTTGGATCCGTATTGTTACGATTGTACTGGCAAGGAGTGGAAATACCTTGCTCTTGTCTCCTGTGCGGCGCCACCAGCGTTATGCACAGTACCGAACTTATTTATATACACGCACGCAAGTCACTGAGTGATGCACTGTTAGGTTTTATTTTTTTTTATTCTTACTCTGCTTGCTTGGGCTTAACGCCAAAGTGTTTCTCCCCTTTTCTTTTCTTTTTTTTCCATATATATATATATATATATATATAAAATTAAAATTCTTTATAACAGTTAATAAATTTCAATAAATTCTTATACTATCACTTCTTCACACTAAATCTTTTATTTATATTTTATTTTATTTTCCAATCTTACATTCTTTTGATTTGTAATTATTAAAGAAATTTCTGGTACATTCTCATACTACCAATTTCTACACTAAACCTCATAATAGCTTAATGTTTCTATTTTAAAAATTATATTTAAAATTTAGGATGTTACATTTTCTCCCCTCCTTAATGAATTTCGTCCCCGAAATTCTCACGTCTCACCCAAACTACACAACATTAAAGGTAATGCAATACTAAGTTATGTACCTGTGCCGAAAAGATCTGGATGATTTTGTCTAACATCTTCCTCAAGTTCCCAGGTAGCTTCCTCTGGAGTCAAACCTTCCCAAATCACTTTCACTAATGGGATCATCTTGTTCCTCAGAGTCTTTGTGCTCTTGTCAATGATCTGAATAGGTCGGGGCTTAAAGATTAAATTATCCTTCAATTGTATTGACTCAGGAGCTATCACGTGTGAAATATCTGGTACGTACTTCCGAAGTTGAGACACATGGAAGACGTCATGGAGGTTCGACAATTGTGGTGGAAGAGCCAATTGATAAGCAACAGGCCCGACTCTTTTAAGAATTTGGAAAGGTCCCATGAAACGTGGATTTAGCTTGCGGACTTTCATCGACCTCCCTACCCCCGTCTTAGGAGTGACTCTCAAAAATACATGCTCACTTTCCTGGAATTCTAGAGGCTTTCTCCTTTTGTCGGCATAGCTCTTTTGTCTACCTTGCGCCGTGCGCATCCTCTCCCTGATCATTTTTATTCTCTCGGAGGTTTCCTGGACCAATTCAGGTCCTATCAAGGTCTTCTCACCTACCTCACACCAACATAAAGGGGACCTACACTTTCTCCCATATATGGCCTTTTAGGGTGTCATGCCTATACCAGCGTGACAACTATTGTTATACGCAAACTCAATGAGAGGTAGGAATCTATCCCAACTCCCTCCTTCATCCAAGACACACAGGCGCTAAGCATGTCCTCAAGGGTCTGAATGATCCGCTCTGACTGACCATTCGTTTGGGGATGATAGGTCGTGCTAAGGTTCAACTTAGTCCCAAAGGCTTGCTGAAAAGCTTTCCAAAATCTAGAGGTAAACCTCGGGTCTCTATCCGACACTATAGATGTGGGTATCCCATGAAGCTTCATTATCTCCTTAGTGTATAAGTCTGCTAGCTTATTCAAACTATAGGTTGCTTTTATTGGCAAGAAGTGAGAATACTTGGTCAACCTATCCACAATTACCCATATGGCGTCTAAGCCCAAACGTGTCTTAGGTAACCCCGTTACAAAGTCCATAGAAATTCTCTCTCACTTCCATTCTGGAATCTCCAAGGACTGCAACAACCTCGAAGGCTTCTGATGTTCTATCTTAACCTTTTGGCACACTACACACCTAGTTACGAAGCTAGCCACATCCTTTTTCATTCCTGGCTACCAATACATCCTCTTAAGGTCTTGGTACATCTTAGTTATTCCAGGATGTATGGTAAACTTCCCCTTATGAGCTTCCTCTAATATCTTCTCTCTAAGGCTCCCCTCCTTAGGAACAACGGTCCTATTCTTAAACTTCACTAGCCCATCAACTAACAACTCATAACCCTCTTGTCCTAATCGAGACTGCAACTCCTGGTCTAAAAGTTGTTCCCGCCTAACCTCATCTCTAAGGTCACTCTTAATTTCCAACCTATTCAACTTCAAACTTAAGACATTTATGGACACATCCAACACTTCCAGATTCATGTCCCTAAACTCTTCCATGAGGTTCAGCTCTTGCACCATCAAGCTTGACACGTGTAGGGACTTCCTACTCAAAGCATCCGCCACCACATTGGCTTTTCCCGGATGGTACTTCAACTCGAAGTCATAGTCCTTAAGGAACTCCATCCACCTTCGTTGTCTCATGTTCAACTCCTTCTGGTCGAATAGATATTTTAGGCTTTTATGGTCACTAAAAACTTCAAATTTTGCCCCGTAAAGGTAATGCCTCCAGATCCTAAGGGCAAAAGCCACGGCTGCTAGCTCTAAGTCATGTGTAGGGTAATTCCCTTCATGTGGCCTAAGCTGCCTAGAGGCATATGCTACCACATTGCCATCTTGCATTAAGACACATCCCAAGCCATCCTTAGATGCGTCGCAGTATACCACAAAACTCACTAAGGGACCCGGTATAGTTAAGACTGGTGATAACACCAATCTCCTCCTAAGCTCTCGGAACCCGTCCTCACACCCCTGGTCCCACACAAAAGGTTTCCCTTTCCTAGTCAACTGGGTCAAAGGTAAGGCTAATCTAGAGAACCCCTCTATGAACCTCCTATAGTAACCAGCTAAGCCTAAGAAACTACTCACTTCGGTTACTGTCTTAGGTTGTTCCCATCCCAACACCGCATCAACTTTAGAGGAATCAACCGCTACACCATCCTTTGAGGTGGTGTGTCCTAAAAACTTTACCTCGTCTAGCCAAAACTCACACTTCTCCGGTTTGGCATAAAGGCACTCGTCCCTCAAGATCCGCAACACCAACCTTAAGTGTTCTCCATGTTCTTCTGGTGTCCTAGAGTACATTAGAATATCATCTATGAACATCACCACAAACCTGTCCAAAAAGGTCCTAAAGATCCGATTCATGTAGTCCATGAAAACGGCTGGGGCGTTGGTCACGCCAAAGGGCATCACTACATACTCATAGTGCTCATACCTTGTCCTGAAGGCTGTCTTAGGAATGTCTTCATCCTTAGATCTAATTTGATGGTATCCCGACCATAGATCTATTTTGGAAAACACCGACGCTCCCCTCAGCTGGTCTAAGAAGTCATCTATCCTAGGCAAAGTGTATTTATTCTTGATGGTCACTTTATTCAACTGCCTATAGTCAACACATAACCTCATGCTCCCATCCTTCTTTTTCACCAGGAGGACAGGTGCTCCACAGGGTGACACACTAGGCCTAATAAACCCCTTCCCTAGCATCTCCTCTAACTGTTTCTTAAGCTCGCTCAACTCTAAAGGTGCCATTCTATAAGGCGCTACCGATACTGGTCCACTCCCTGGCACTAGATATATGTTAAACTCAACTTCCCTATTCGAAGGCAACCTAGAGACATCCTTAGGGAAAACATCCTGGAATTCACACACCACATGTATAGCCGTCACATCACTGTCAGCCTCTATCTTAGCAGAGAATAAGAGTATATATCCTTGAGCTCCCTCAACTAAGCACTTATGACAAGCAACAGCAGAAACAATAGAACTGGGTACGGGGAAAATCATTAGACATTGGATGTGAAGAGATAAGGATATTTTTGTCAGAATGCTTATGGTAATGAGTCTAGATGCCAATAAGTCAATACCAAGAATAACATACAATACATAGATAACAATAAGGTTGATGTCATAAGGAGTGTCTTGACGCACAAGGAAACAATTTAAGCAGCCAATGGAAGAACAAGAATATCCCTATAGGAGTAGAAACTTATGAATCAAAGGACAAATAAAAGAATGATATCTCCAAATTTTCACACATAAAGGATGTATCAAGGAATGCGTTGCTCCTGAATCAAACAATATAATAATTTAAATATTTTTTTTTTCTTAACGAGTGGAAGAAATTCAGCCTCCTTCGGATCTAAGCTGCCTCAGAATGATGGCGAATTGTTCTTCTTGAATTCGAAAAGCCCCACGTGTTAAGGGTCCTAGGTTGCCACCACTTCATTAGTGACTGGCCTCCATTCCCTTTCAGTTGACGGCGAGTCTCCGTCTGCTCTTGCATAACCTTGGCCATACAATCCAAAGCTGCTGCAAGTGCAACATTCGACCCTCGCCTATTAGTCGCCATAAATCTGCTCACTACCAATGAAATACTGGGTCGATCAGGTCCAATATCCCAAAGAATAGCATGCAGCATCTATAACTCTAATAAGCATCCTATGTGCCCAAGTTTTATTTTAGAAAAAGCCACATTACCACAGTCCGATTTAGAATCGAACTGCTCTGATACCATAAATGTAACGCCCTTCGTTACATTAGTGATCCCAAGATAAAATCAATGAAATATCCTCTAAAACATTTAATTAAAACATATATCTCGTAAAGAAAAATTAGAGAAAACATTAAAGTCTAAAAATGCCTCATATTAAATAATATAGTATTAAATTATCCATGTAATGAATATAGATATAAATAAATAAAAAAAATCAAAAGTCTCAAAACCGGGCGTCTAACTACAATCCCAACGATAAATAATTACGTCTAGCCACATACGGCTCCTTATTTAAGAACAAACTAACCAAACTAGAAAGATTATCTAATGGTGTCCACTAAGTCTTCACGCCTCTTCAGCCTCAATGACGTCCTCCTCGTGCTCTGAAAACAATGCTTAATAATGAGATATAAAATCCCAGTGATCAACAATACAGTTTTATAAAAACATTTTCGAAAATAGCATTGTTCTCAGCCGGTGCGGTAACCGGAAAAACTGTCCATGGCACCCGCTAATTTTTCAAAATAATATATATAAAGAAAATACTTTTAACCTTAATAATAACCTCATCTCAATACATCGCATTCCATATACCAGATAAATTCAAGTTTAATCCAAGCGGTCCAAAGACCTCCTAATTAAATTGGCCTCTTGCCGGCATACCATATATTCACACATCACACGACAATGGCGTCCCATTGCCCACCCCTACTCACGAGGAGTGTTTCGATGTCACCCTCCTGTCGGGGACATTTCCATTTCGATACCTCCCATGTGCACATGGTGGTATTTCTCCTTTTTCGACACCCCAACATGTGGCGGTGTTACTTTCGATACTCATTTTTAGGTAGTATTACTTATTTTCGACATCCCAATTATATGGGGATGTTACTTTCGATACCCCATTACGGTGGTATTACTTTTCGATACCCCTATCATAGGTGGTATTGCGGCAAACATCATACAATTCATCATAAGGCATAATTTCATGTCTCACACGTGTAACAATTCATTTACCAAAAATTAAATATTTGATCTGGTCATGCATGTCAAATAAACTCACATAGCATAGCATACACCTGTAAGTACGTCATTCAACTAATTCAAATACCAATCATGTATTTCATGCCATCAGTAACAAGAATAAATACCCAATCTAATAATCTTTTTTGTTTTAATTCAAAACCCCTAAAAAATTCAGTTTATTAATAACATGCATCATTCAATTAAAATCTCTCAAAATCATAGGTAAATCGCTCAACACAACAAACACATGTACCATGGAGAGGGTTATTAAAAAGTATTGTTACTCACCTCTCGAAGACCTCCAATGTGCTCTAAAAATTATTTATGATAAAGATTTGTGCTTCCCTAAAAATTCTTCCCCCGTTTGGTAGCGTTCTTGGATCCGTATTGTTACGATTGTACTGGCAAGGAGTGGAAATACCTTGCTCTTGTCTCCTGTGCGGCGCCACCAGCGTTATGCACAGTACCGAACTTATTTATATACACGCACGCAAGTCACTAAGTGACGCACTGTTAGGTTTTATTTTATTTTATTTTCTTTTTACTCTGCTTGCTTGGGCTTAACGCCAAAGTGTTTCTCCCCTTTTCTTTTCTTTTTTTTTTTCATATATATATATATATATATATATATAATTAAAATTCTTTATAACAGTTAATAAATTTCAATAAATTCTTATACTATCACTTCTTCACACTAAATCTTTTATTTATATTTTATTTTATTTTCCAATCTTACATTCTTTTGATTTGTAATTATTAAAGAAATTTCTGGTACATTCTCATACTACCAATTTCTACATTAAACCTCATAATAGCTTAATGTTTCTATTTTAAAAATCATATTTAAAATTTAGGATGTTACAAGTGGAATGGGAATCAACCTCTCTCGATTTCGGGGTCAACCTCAATAAGGCTTCCAAGACTTAGGGATCTTTGCATAAAATTGGAAAAACACAGAGAGAGATAGATACTCTAGAGAGAAAAAGAGATAAAATATTTTTTTTTACAAAAAACAATTAAAAAAGAAAAAGTCCAGAAAAATCAACTTAAAAATTAAATTGAGATTCAAGGAAACACAGTCCCCGCCAACAGCGCCAAAAACTTGATGCGCTAGATTCCAGCAAGTGTACCGGATTCGTCGCCAAGTAATAAAAAGGTATCGATCACACAGGGACCGTGATCTCAAACCACAACTAATTACTAAATCGATAAAAGTGGACTGCATAAAAAAGGGATTTTGAAAAGGTTTTGATTTTTGTAATAAGAATTAACCAGAAAATCAAATGCAATCAATTAAAACAAAGTAATTCAAATAGGGGGTTTTCAAATTCAAAAGGGATTCCTAGGAATTGGGTTACCAACAAGATCGTTTATGTTACTAAATTGACTACCCCTTGTTAATTATCTAAATTGCTTTGAAGGAGAATTTATCCTAAATTAGTTAATGCTCCCTCTCGGGTTACAAAAACCGTGCCCCAATTAAACCAACCCCTACTCTCGTGGTATTTAAATTTAGATTGAACCCCTTACGCTTTGTGACAATTCGTTAATCCTCGAAGGACCGCTTCTAACTCTCGTGATTTAAGTCCTAAGTCTGATTCTATAGATCTGATACCTAAGTTCACCGCTAGGTTCCTCCTTAGAATATCTACGACACGCAAGTAAGTGGCCACCGAATTTATGAGTAATTAAAACAATAGAAATCAGATATAAAGCAAAATCGAAATTAATAGAGGTAAAACATCAATTCACAACATAAAAACAGATCTTGGGCATAGCCCCAATCCCTAGAAATAAAACTACTACTCAAGCATTGCCATGGTGATGACAAGCTTGATTAACAACAACATAAAATAAAGCCTAAGAGAAGAGAAGGAGAAGGAGAAGAGAATCCTAATTTTGCCTAAGTGTGGCAGCCCAAAAAGCCTCAAGTCTTTGCCTAATGCCCTATTTATAGATTAGGGTAATTTGAATCCAAATCAAACACAAATTCAGATGAAATCAGTTTCTTTAGATCGAAATATTGCGTGTCATGGCCGTGACGGCCATCACGGCCAGGCCGTGACGGATTCTGCCTTGGGCACTGCTTCACTGATTGGTCTGTCACGACTGTGATGCTCATCACGGCTAGGCCGTGATCAGTTCTGCCTGTGAGGGTCTGGTTCAGCTGACATGTCACGGCCGTGATGGACATCACGGCTTGGCCATGACCAGTTCCGACTTTTCCATTCTTTCTTTTAAGCTCTACTCGATCACGGTCGTGATGGCTGTCACGGCTTGGCCGTGATGGGCTCTGTTTGACTCAGTTTCTTCACTTTTCAATCCCCATCTTCATGCAAGCTCCATCATAATTGGTCCTGAGCATTTTAATCCTTAATTCTTGAACAACAACACCACAAAAGCACCTTACCCATTCCAAGGTAAAAACTAACCAAAATCAAATTAAATATGCCTGAACTATATGAAAATGCATGTAAAATGACAATGAAATATGAGGTGGAATCACACTCATCCCCAATACACAGACATCCTTGCGTATTATATTACCAATACACTTTTGTCTTTGTGTATTATATTATCAATACACTTTTGTCCTTGTGTATTATATTATCAATACACGGTTGTGGACAACAACACCTATACTTGAATCTCACCAACCCGTTTTAACAACATCCTAGTGCCTTAACTTTCCATTAGAACTTGACACATATTCTATGCCATAACGCCTCTTTAACATACATCATCTAGGTTAGGCACTTCTAAATCATTATTATCCTCATATCCAAAACAATTATCTCTTAGACAACATATATATCTTTGCTTAAAAACCACTAAGCATAATAATACAAACCAGGCACATCATGCACAACACAATATCAATCCAAATATTCCCATATCACCAATATAGCACAAAATCAATTCAATAAAGGTAATAAAATCAAATCAACCATCAACAATCTAAAATCAACCTAATATCGATAAACTCACAATCCCCGAATCGCCATTGGTTTTTCAGAAAAGGTTTCCAATGTGATTTTGGTCTTGTTGATTACTCGACTACTAGTAGGGTTTAGGTCACCCTACACAATTATTATATAATCTACTACTTATCCATTCCAACGATAGGTTGGTTCTTTCCCCCACCTGGGTTATCACCGAACTCCCGAACTTGAAGCTCCTTGTCGTCACACCACAAAGTACTAACTCCACCTTCTGTGAAGGTAAGGAGATTAGATGCTCGAAGGGGTATACCACGAACGTCCTCGTTTCCTCCGCGATGGAAGTCTAAAGTTATGAACACAAAATCACAAGTTAAAATCAAACAAGAACAATAAACGACAAGGCATAGGTTCGGCCAAGACTAGTTCTTAGGGTTAGAGATTCCTGAAAATTATACAACTCATGGATTTACGATCCTTGAGTGTCAGGAGTTCATAAACAATGATCACTTAACATAGTTGAATTAAAATCCCACTAAGTTATAAACTTAGGGATTTCGGCCAAGGCTAGTAAAATAGGCTAACATTCACTAAACTTTTCAATCTCTTAGGTTTAGCATCCACATGTATTAAGGAGCTCAAAACCATGATCATTTTGGAAAACAGTGGAAACTTAAACATTACAATCTCTTAGGCTTATCATCCAAATATCTTATGTAGCTCAAGTCCATGATCATCTTGGAAAAATGAAAGTAATACATCCTAGCTTTAATAACATAGAATAAACAAGTTAGAAATCCTTAAACTTTCCAATCTCTTAGACTTAGCATCCAAATATCTTATGGAGCTCAAGTCCATGATCATTTTGGAAAACAATGGAAACTTAAACATTCCAATCTCTTAGACTTAGCATCCAAATATCTTATGGAGCTCAAGTTCATAATCATCTTGGACAAAAATGAAAGTAATACATCCTAGCTTTAATAACATAGAATAAACAAGTTAGAAATCCTTAAACTTTTCAATCTATTAGACTTAGCATCCAAATATCTTATGTTGCTTAAGTCCATGATCATTTTGGAAACATAAAAACTCAAACATCCTAGCACCTAAACACTAAGTTTCGGTCATCATAGGATGATGAGGAAAATATTCTTTGTTTAACAATAACTCTTAGGTTTATAATCACAAGGTATTAAGAGTTCTAAATCCATGATCATACTTGGAAAGTTGAAACATAGTATTCTAGGCTTACTTATTCATATTTTCAGCCATCATAGGAACAAGCTATCCAAACTTCCAAGATTTATAGATTTAAGATCAATGGATAGTTAGAAACTCAAACACATGATCATATTCCAAAAGTTGAAACAAAAACTTCCCAGGTCACAAATGCAAGCATTCGGCCTTCATTGGAAGAGATAGGTAGAGATTTTTGTTTTACACAACCTCTTAGTATGTGAAAATATAAGTTAATGGAAGATTATAGAAAGTGGTTTCAACTCAAAAAGAGTTTTCTACCATTTTAGAGAGATTTTAAAAGTTTAAAGCATATAAAGAACAAATAAAGTAAACTAAGAAATAAAAGATGAAACTTGCAAAAAGATTCATATGAGAGCATTACCCTTAGTATAAGGAAGAACTTTAATGGAGAACTCAAGTGGAAAAGACTAATAGAAATGGAAGCTTTAAGTGTTTGAAAAAAAAAAAGAAATGGAAGAAGTTGAAGAAGTATGAAGATGGAGGGAGAAAATGAGAGAATGAAGATGAGTGATGATTATATAGAGGAGGGAGATGGGAGCACAAAATTTTGGAGAGATGATGAGCTTGGAGAGCAAGTTTTGTCTTTAAGACCTGTTTTTTTTTTATATAAGTAGTGTGCAAAAGCTCACACTACACTTTTATTAATGAATAAAAGAAAAATACAAAAATGGAGAACATGGTGGGACATGTTGCCCAAACCCATGCAAAGAGAAGAAATCAAGAAAATCTGTATCTGGGCAAACTAAGCCTATCTCTAACAAAATCCTCACTAATAAAGGGAGGAATTGTATCCCACCAAATAAATCCCGGATTGTATATGCCATGATTGGCTAACTTATCCGCACAGTGATTCCCTTCCCTATAAATATGCGTAACTTGAATAGAAAGTGCCCTAGCTACTACCATACAGTTTCTCCATCTTGATTGAAGTCGCCATGGAACCAAATTCTGGTTGCTAAAAGCCTTCAAAACCAAAACTGAATCAGTTTCAATCCGAAGATTAGACCAACCCCTATTGTGAGCTATTTCTATAGCATGCATAGCAGCAGAGATTTCTGCTGCAAGTGATGATGAATTGCCTAGGTTGCAAGAAAAACAGCCAAGAGCAGCCGCATTGTGGCCTCTAAAAATACCCCCACATGCAGATGGACCGGGGGAACCATGAGCTGCACCATCTATATTACATTTGGTCCAATTGCATGGAGGAGAGAGCCAAATTACTTCTGTAATCTTTGGAGCCTTGCTGTAATGACAATCAATGTTAAAGTTCTTGAGTATAACCAACTCATTGACAGTATTAGACATGGCACCACTGGTCAGCTTTCCTGAAAACCAAACAGCTGAACTTACCAAGTTTTGAGCAGCTTCTATACCGAGTGGCTTATTCTTGAACCTGCACTGGTTTCTTGCAGTCCAAACTACCCAGATGACATGAACAACAGCAGCTATAGACACTTCATAGACTTGAGGGCTAGAGCCTCTACACACCGAGAACAGGTTCTCTATAGAGGAATGATCAATTGTGTATAACAGTTTTGAACTTAACCATCCCCACAGAGCAGCTGCATAATTGCAGGAAAGAAACAGGTGAGAAGAAGATTCCTCTGCTGAGCCACACAAACTGCACATTGAGGCCATAGTGTAACCCCTTCTCCTTATATTTTCATCTGTTGGCATCTTGTGATGAAAAATTCTCCAAACTAGAAATGATCTAGAGGGAGGAACTGCCCTGGACCAAATCTGCTTGAATTTTGGAGCAAGGTTTCTGACAGGGTTTAGGAAACTGAAGGCATCCTTGAAAGAAAGAAAACCATTGGCTGCACTATCCCACACCAATCTATCCTCACAAGGCTCTATGGGAATGTGAATTTGCAAAACTTTGTCCATTATGCTAGGGAAGTGTTGCTTCAAGCAGAGAGGAATGTCCCAGGAATTATCAGCAATGAAATCTTTAACCACAGCAGATAAATCCTGCTGTCAATCAATTGGAATATTCATCAGATTGGCCAGGGGCTCGGGCAACCACTTGTCTGTCAAAAAATTCACAGATTGGCCATTCCCTATTAACCAAGAGGAGTGCTCTTTAACCATAGGAAACCAGACTTTTAAAGCAGGCCATAAGGAAGAGTTACCATGATGAGAAATAGGCATAGAGTTTATGAGAAATCTTGCTTTTAGGAATTTAGCCCACTGCTCATTTGAAGAGATTACCTCCCAGCAAAGTTTCAACATAGAGACCTCATTAATGTCTCTAATTGACCTAAGACCGAGACCACCATCCACCACAGGAGAACAGACAGTTTTCCAAGCCACAGTTATATGCTTCCTCTTGTGAATGTCTCCAGACCAAACAAAATTTCTGATCCAACCATCCAGCTGTTTTAACAATGAGGCAGACCACTTGTAGATGTGAAAGCTATAAGATAGTATGCCTTGAATCACCGAGTTAACTAGCTGCACTCTACCCATGATAGAGAGGAGAGACCCTTTCCAAGAGGCCAGCTTTCCTTTTATTCTGTCTATGATAGGCTGCAGATATAGAGCTTTTGGTTTCCCTTTAAAAAGAGGCACACCAAGGTAATAGAAAGGGAGGGAGCCTGCTGGAAACCTCAAGAAATTGCTCAGCTCATCCACTCTTCTGGAGGACATTGATCCTGCATAAAATCTACACTTCTCAAGGCTGAGGACTTGTCCAGAAGCTTGTCCATAATTCTCAAACAGTTGCATAAGGTGTCTAAGGTTAGATTTGGATCCTTTGCAGAACACCATGATGTCATCAGCATAAAGAATGTGGCTAGGAGTAGGAAAATCTCTTGGGCTAGCCATGTGCTGTAACTTGCCCAATTCAACCAATCTAGAGATCCCTCTGCTTAGAACTTCTTCTGCTAAGCAAAAGAGGAGAGGAGATAGAGGATCTCCTTGCCTTACTCCTCTTTTGCAAGAGCAAAAACCAACTGAGCTGCCATTCACTGAAATAGAAAGATGTGCAGACTTCAAAATAGTGTGAATCCAAGTGCAGAATTGTTCATTAAATCCAAATGAATGCAGAACTTTCAATAGAAAATTCCAGTCCAAGGTGTCAAAAGCCTTTTTGATATCAAACTTCAAGGCAATGTTGCCTCCAAACAGCTTGTTGCTCAACATGTTTACTGCCTCTGAGGCAATACAGATGCAGTTTGATATATGCCTTCCTCTAATGAAACCTCTTTGCTCGGGGGAGATGATTTTTGGCATGATTCCAGCAAGCCTATCTGCCAACACTTTGGTAATCACCTTAAACTGAAAATTTGCAAGAGCAATTGGCCTATAATTCTCAATCTTGTCAGCACCAGCAAACTTGGGAATGAGGACAACCCTGTTAGAGTTCAGATTTGGAAGAATCCAGCCCTCTCTAAAGGACTGCACAACTGAGTTGTGATCATCACCTCCAACAATGTCCCAGTATGTATGATAAAAACTTCCTCCAAAACCATCCGGGCCCGGGGCACTATTCCTGTCCAGATCAAAAACAACATTCTTGACCTCCTCAAATGTTGGAATATTAGTGAGCATTAAATTATCTTGAGGAGAGACCAAGGAAGGAATGACTGATTCTATAATGCCATTGTTTGGTTGAAGAAGAAAAAGAAAAAATAGGTTTTTAGAATATAATATGTTATAATTCAAAAAGTGTCACATGACCACTTTTTAGGATGTGGCTTGGGCCATCCCCTTAGTAAGTCACCTCACTCTCACATGTCACCACATCACTTTTGTGCTCCCTACTCTGCTCCATTGTGTAATCGGTTCAAGTTTCTGATCGTATTTTGCCAGAAATAAATATTATATTTTATTTTCGAACTCGAATTTTCAAAAATTTCCAATATCAAACAAAACATCAAAAAAACACTAACCGTTTCGTTCACAGTTCAAAATTAGTTTTTTGTTCAGTAAACTTGTACCGGTAGTGAAAACGCAGACCGACATTCGTCTGAATTTTCAACCGAAAATTTTACCATAACCCTTTACCATAAAGTAGACTATGAATATGATTTTATTTTATTAAAAAACACTTTTTAACTCTCAGATTAAAATATAATTAATTATATTTTAACTTGTTGAACAACATAATTAAAATCAGGCTGTTACACTGACACGTGTCCCTCACTGTTGCGTTACAGTAGCATAAGGGGACCAGCCTTTAAATATTAAAATATTAAAATTCTAAACATTAAAGTATATATATTTATTTTAAAACATAAATAAATATTAAAATATTAATATACAAATATACATGTATGTATAAATATCAAAAGTGTTTACAACCTAACACGCTCTATTATTTTATATCCTAGTATTTTATTATTATTTAAAATAATAAAAATTTATATTTAGTTTTATATTAATTTATTTTATTATTTTTATATTATCTTAAATTTTATTAAAAAATACCATACTACATTATGTAGTAGTAGATAGCAGGACATGTTTTCTTTTTAAAAAAAAAATTAACATCACTTATTTTCAGACAGTGTTTACGTATGTAAAGAGTAAATGAATAGTATGTTATGTGTGGATGAAAAGTAAAAATGGAATCAACAATAAATATAACTTTGTTTTACAAATATTTTGGTTTAGTTAGCACCCTAAAATATTAATATATATATACATATAAATAAAAAATATTAATCTAAAAATTATATATAAATATTAAAATAATATGAATACTAAACATTAAAGTATATATATATATAAATTTTAAAACATATATAAACATTAAAATATTAATATATTTACTTATGTAAAGAGTTAATGATTAGTATGTTATGTGTGGAAGAATAGTAAAATGGAATCAACAATTAATAGGACTTTGTTTTTTTAATAATAAAAATATAATTGATGTAGAATAAAATTATTGGTTCAGGTCTCACGCCCATAAACTTTCCCGACTAACACGGTAGCTTTGTTACCTTTCATGTTAAAACATTTAAAAACAAAAAAAAAGTTTAAAATGTAAATAATAAAATAATATAAAAATCCGAACCAATCAAAATTGCTTCGGTTTGGTTTAATTAGTATCCGAAAATATTAATATATATATAAATAAAATGTATTAAAAATATATATTTTTTTTTGTAACAAAATTGGTAGCAAAAAAAATTTAATTATGAAAAAAAAAATTAGAAAAAAATATATTTTGAAAAAAGTATTAGCAAAAAAAATTAGAAGAAATAATATTTTAAGCAAAAAAAAGTAGTAGAAAAAAAGGAGTAGATTCAATTAGAAAAATAAATATCTAAATAAAAAAGTAATGTAAAAAAATTAGAAAAAAAGTATATTTTAAGCAAAAAAAAAGTATTAGCAAAAACAAAATTAGAGAACAAATATATATTTTATCCAAAAAAATAGCAGAAAAAAAAATCAAAAAACAAAAGTGTTTGCCAAAAAAAAAATTAACAAAATTATTAGCAAAAAAAAATTAGAAAAAAACATATTTTAAGCAAAAAAAAGGAGTAGCAAAAAAAATTAGAAAAAAAATATTTTTGAAAAAAAGTATTAGCAAAATTAGAAAACAAATATTTTAAAAATAAGTGTTAGAAAAAAAAAACTATAAAAAAAATTATATTTTTTGCAAAAAAAAGTAGCAGCAGAAAAAATAAGTAGTTTTTTTCTTAAAAAAAGTGTTAGCAAAAAAAAATTAATTATAAAAATATATTTTAAAAAAAAGTATTAGCAAAAAAAATATAAAAGAAAACAAATTTTAATAAAAAAAAGTAGTAAAAAAAATGAGTAGCAAAAAAAAATTATGAATTTTTTTTTATAAAAACCATTAGCTAAAAAAATTATCTAGAAAAGAAAACCATTATTTTAAGCAAAAAAAAAAATTAGAAAAAAATATATTCTAAGCAAAAAAAAAAACAGTAGCAAAAAAAAAAAATAGGACAAAATTATTTTAAAAAAAAAGTGTGAGCCAAAAAATAAAAATTTAATTAAGAAAAAAATATATTTAAAAAAAAGGAAAAAAATATTTTAAGCAAAAAAAGTAGTAGCAAAAGAAAATTAGAAAAGAAATATATTCTATGCAAAGAAAAGTAGCAGCGAAAAAAATATATGGAAAAAAATTAGAATCTTTTTTTAAAAAATTGTGTTAGCCAAAAAAAATTAAAAAACTTAATTATAAAAAAAATTAATTAGAAAAATATATTTTTTAAAAATGTATTAGCAAATAAAATATAAAAATACATACTTTAAGCAAAAAAAGGAGTAGCAAAAAAAATAATTAGGAAAAAATATTTTTTTAACCAAAAAAACTAGTAGCAAAAAAAAATAGAAAAAAATATATTCTATTAAAAAAAGTAATAGCAAAAAAAAATTAGAAATAAATATTTTTAAAAAAAGTGTTAAAAAAATAATTAGGAAAAAATATTTTTGTTAAAAAAGTTATTAGCAAAAAAAATATACTCTAAGGAAAAAAAATAGCAGAAAAAAATTTATGAAAAAAAATTAGAAAAAAATATTTTTTAAAAAAGTTTTAGCCAAAAGAAATTTAATTAGGAAAAAAATATATTTAAAATAAAATTTTATTTTAAGCAAAAAAAGCAGTAGCAAAAAAATTAGGAAAAAAAAAATTAGAAATAAATTATTTTTAAAAAATGTGTTAGCCAAAAAAAATGTTTTTTAAAAATTTAAAAAGGAAAAACAAAATTAAAAAAAAACTGACAAAAATTTCTGTGCTGACACGTGTCTCGCATTGTTGCACTACAGTCGCAGAAGTGGACCAGCCAGATAGATTTCTGCGAAGAAGGCAATGGCAGAGTTGACCAATTATGAATAGTATGAAGTACTCCGATCCGTATAATAAGAAAAAAAATCTCAAATATTTTGATCCAATGTAAATTTTATTTTTAATTTATTCATTTAGTGATATTATTCTTAAAATATTCTTTATTTAATATAAATTTTATTTTTTAATGACTTATTCTATTCATAACAGTACAAGTAATTTCTCATTACTATAAAAAGTAATTTAGATAAAAACCTAATTTTTTAATCATTTAAATAAAATTAACTAACCACCTTAATATATATGTTTTATTAATTTTTTTAATAATATAAACCGCGAGTATGAGTACTGGTGAACAAAAGAGAAGGATAATACGACACACTCATTAAGTTTTGAGGCGTGCTAGTTTGACACAAATTTCCCGACATCATACGCGACATCAGTGTGCTACTGTAGCAGCATTTTTTTTTTTATTTTGACTTTTTTAAAAAAATAAAAATTTTATTTCTAAAAAAACCCATTCAACAGATAATGAACTGAATTCACCAGATATTTATACATGATTCACCAGATATTTGTACCCGATTCACCAGATATTTACACATACTTAACCAAAAAAATTTATTCCTCAAAAAAACACATTCACCATATATTTACACATACTTAACCAAAAACTTTATTTATAAAAAAAACACATTTACCGGATAATGAACTGAATTCACCAGATATTTGTACACGATTCACCAGATATTTGCACATACTTAACCAAAAAAATTTATTTCTAAAAAAAACCCATTCACCAGATATTTATACATAATTAACCAAAAAATTTATTTATAAAAAAAACACATTCACCGGATATTTATACCTGATTCACCATATATTTACACATACTTAACCACAAAATTTATTTATCAAAAAAACCTATTCATCAGATAATGAACTGAATTCACCAGATATTTATACTGGATTCACCATATATTTGCACATACTTAATCAAAAAAATTATTTCTCAAAAAACCCATTCACCAGATAATGAACTGAATTCACCATATATTTGTACCCGATTCACCAGATATTTATACTTACTTAATAAAAAAAATATTTATAGAAAATAATAAAATCTTTCTTTTAATAAAAGATCCACTATAATACCGTACAATACAGCTACAGTGTCGTATAGTGCGACACATACGGTGTCACCGTATTGATCTCAAAAAATCTGTATCAATTTAGCTTTTCTGTTAAGTTTTCCCTTCTGGTTACATTAATTAGATACCGAGACCATGTGATTCCGTGGGCGCCCTTTAAGAGCCTGCAGGTATTTAAATTGTCTATCACAAATTTCATTTTATTTTTTGTTTACAAAATACTGTTAATTATAAAAATCATTCCAATTAATTAATTTAAAGAGATGTCCATTGTTGCTTTGGTTGTTAATATTTTATTTGAAGTGTTTGACTCCCTTCCATTGCATGCATGCATGCAGCTTCCCCGTTCCCAGCCTTCATTAGCTTCATCTTTTTAATTTAAACTTTTCTACTTTGTCTTGTATTAGGGTTTTTAAGTTTATACGTGGTCATGACCGGCATAAAGATGAAGCTACTAAAGCTTTAGTTTTAGGCCCACTTGCAAAAAGACTCAATTTAAAATATAACACGATTCAAATAGACTCTTTGATTACTTAAAATAAAGAGGCATCGTTCAAATTTTACTTTAAACCTCGTTTACTCTTGGACCGATCATGGACGTTGCTCAGCTACACAAATAGGTGGGGATATGACTAATCAATGTTATAGTTTGATGATTACTTGAAGTCAAAGTTATATGCATAGTTTTTTAAAAAAGGATAACTTGCAAATTTAGTTGTTGTTGTTGTTATTATTATTATTATTATAATTTTATATATATATATATATATATATATTATGTATTAAAGATGATAATTCGGTCCTCTAGCTGAGGTTAGGACATGGGCTAAATGGAAGGCACATGTGTAGAAAATCAAAATTATGCCTTACAGCTTGTGTGGATTATGAAACATGCATTGTTGTTTTGAGTAGTGTTCTGAGTTCAATAACCCCAATGAACCAATTAGAGTGTCTTTGTGAAAATTGAAAAAAAAAAAAAGATTATGCTGATGATCGATTATTGTGATAATATCGATTATAATCAAAATTTGTTTTTGTTTGGGTCTATTTACTGAAAAGCAACTTTAAGACAATCTATTTTGTTTGAATGATGCAAAAAAATCACTTTACATAATAAATTAAGAAAAAAATACGAAATTATTGATTTATAGTAATAATATTAATGCTTTTTTTAATATTAAAACTTATTAAATATTTATTTTTTTAACAAGAAAATAATATAAATAATTAATGAATATTAAATTAATTAATTAATTAATAAATATGTCATTTAAGTATGTTGCACCAACCTGAGTTAACTGACGCTAGCTATTAGATGTTCTGTTCAGGGTTGGA
Source organism: Sophora flavescens (assembly GCA_030762895.1). Taxonomy (NCBI): domain Eukaryota; kingdom Viridiplantae; phylum Streptophyta; class Magnoliopsida; order Fabales; family Fabaceae; genus Sophora; species Sophora flavescens. The sequence goes on from CM061068.1 coordinate 32,008,748, forward strand.
CTAATGTGGATCACCCATATTTTGCACCACTCACCACACTATTCATATGTGGCAAATTTTGGATTAATCAAATTGTCACATGGGTTTGATCAAAATTTCAAACATTCTAGTTGTATTTCTACTGTAGTCAAATATATAAATACAATATATTGTAGTATAGTATATATATTTTTTGTATTGACAAATTTAACCCACATTAAAATAATATTTTTTGATTAAAAAAACTGATTATATTACAAAATAATATTTTAATATGAATTAAAATAATGTTCGTTGTCAATAATATTTTGCAATATAATATTTTTTTCTAATAAAAAACATTATTTTAATGAGTTAAATTTACAAATACAAAAAACACTTATATTATACTACAATATATTGTATTCATGTAGTTTGACTATAATATAATACAACTAGAAAGTTTGAAATTTTGATCAACCTATTTGACAATTTGATTGACCTAAAATTTGCTACATAAGTAATGTAGTGGGTAGTATAAAATATGAATGGTACATCATAACCCAACCCATTTTATACGTTATCAAAATACAAAAGGGCGTGAAGTTGCTGGGAGTGGGGGACTTACTGGAAAAGTGAGTGTAGGGAGGAAAAATCATAATCCAATATTGGGAACAGTCCTTCAAGTGTGATGCATGAAAACAGCTGGTTTTTTATTAAAAAAAAAGGTGTTTCAAAATTATAAGCTAAATGTCAAACATAATTGATTAACCATGAAACAACTTTTAAGGTGAAAAAAATTGAAACTCAAGAATTTCATTTTTCTTAAACAAGTTTTTAAGAGTGTACATAATCGGATTGGTTTGACACAGATTTGAGATATATTTTAGCATATGAACCAATTAAAACTTACAGGTTTAGATTCTGTTAACAAAAACCACGGATCCAAAACCGAATCGATTCAATCCCAATCAAATTGATTCAGATTGGACCATTAGATATTCAGATTACCCATTATTGTTTATTTTTAGAAATTAGAGGGAAAAAAATGGGACGCCGTAGGTCGAAGGAGGAAGGAAGGACGACATTGGCAGGGCAGTCACACGATGACAACGACAGGAAGGGAAGGGAGTGGACATGGTTCAGAATTTGGTGCATTTTATCATTTTCTGCCAAAAGAAAGAGAGAGAAAAGGAACCAACCTCGAAATCGAAAGCTTGAAGAGCGTAGCCATGACAGATAAGGGTTCAGATTTTTAACTTTTTTAAAATGAAAATGAAAGGGTTCGATGTTCTAGAGATGGATCTGAACTTATTATTATTAAGAATAATTTAATAATCTATTATTATAATTAATTATACTAATATATATATATATACATATTATTTTTTGTTAATATATAAATCTTAGTATTAAAAACTATTAATAATAATATATTATTTAAAGTGTTTAGTTTCAAATCCAGGACTCAAATTGAACCTAATCAGATTTGGGATTTTGAATCCGATTCGACGATTCTATCCAAATCGCTGAATTCGGTTACGATTGGTTCGTATCCATCGGATTCTCATATCGAATAGGATCCACTTACATCCTTACACTAGTGGAAAATATACATTAGACGATAAATGTTTACGTCAATTAACCAAAAACTAGACGTTAAAAAGGGGGCGGTGGCAGTTTTGTAAATATCATACTTCATTAATTCACTGTTAACGTCAGTTGTTTTAAGGACTGGCGTTAAAAGTGAGGCGGTGACAGTTTTGTAAATATTAAATCACTATTTGCGTCAGTTGTTTAATGAACTGACGTTAAATAACACTTTTAACGTCAGTTGTTTATAGAACTGAAGTTAGAAGTGTGATTTTTACTTCAGTTAAATAAATAACTGACGTAAATAATCAATTCATTCCTATCTTTCTTTCGTTGTCATCATCTCCCTGTTGTCACTCTTAACGCAGATCATCACTCCATATATAGTGCAGTTTATTTCTAATCTTTTTTAAAAAAAAGTTTATTTTTAATCTTAATTAATTAGCTTGAATTAGTAAACAAATTCTTGTGCAAATTAAAATAAATAAACACTTAACATAAAACAAGTTATATATGTATAATCAAATCGTATCTCATTGAAGCGATTCATAAGTTACAATTACATGATTAAAAGATAAAAAATTTCCGCAAGATAGCATTAAAATATAAAAAGTTTCTGCTTCAACATCATTTTCTTCTCAGTCCTGTCCTCAGAAACTCCGATATTGAATGCATCTCCTCCCTTACTTGAAGTCCTTGATGCTCCATCCGAATCCACAGTCAATTTGGAGCCAAAGCAGAGTGAAGGGTGCACTCGATCTGTTTCAAAGAATATTCTTGGAACAACCACTTGGTTCCAAAACTGAGGTTTTGGAACTGTAGCTGTTGATTCTCCAGAATGATGATGGTGTGTGCAATTCACATAATGCGATTTACACACCCTTATCACCCATGTAATGTGATTTACTCAAACTCAGAAGTTGTTCGACCATTAAGACAGAGACCTTTAAGTCTAGGTATAGGAAGAAAGAGTGATGAAGTTAATCTCCATGGCAGAGCCATATTGTGAAGCAGAAAAATTAAAGGAAGGAAGGAAGCTATTTATAGGAGTAGGGGATGAAGTTACTAGGCGTCGTAAGTTGCTAAAAAATTAAATTGATCATTAAGAACATTAGGTTCCAAGGCGCATTGGGAGTTGGCAATCATATATTATAAACGTGCAGAAAAGAAAACGCCCGAAGGAATAGGAAGAAATAGACCTTTAAGTCTAGCTAGGTATAAACTTAGTGCTCATAAAGAGGATTATAGGTTGCAATGTGCATGGGTAAGTAGCACAACAGTAATGGGTAATTTAGTATCAGAGTAGTCAAAGGAATGAATTAATGCTTTAATTTTGCAGAAACTTATACACTTTTAACGTCAGTTGTTGAATAAAACAGACGTTAAAAGTGTTTTAAAAATAAAAAATATTTATTTTTAACGTCAGTTGTTTATACAATTGACGTTAAAAGTATGATTTTTACTTCAGTTAAATAAATAGATGACGTAAATAATCCTATGTCCCTATGTTGTCACTCTTAACACAGGTCTCAGAGCCATTTTGTGAAGGAATAGAAATATAGAGGAAAAGAAGAGGCAGTATTACAGACTGATACAGAATAATGGTACTTTATATAGAGAGTGATTTTTATACAACACTTTTAACGTCAGTTGAATTCAACAACTGAGGTTAAAAGTATTTTTTAAAAAAATATATTAATATTTAACGTCGGTTGTTTAATACAACTGACGTTAAACAATTAATTTTAACGTCAGTTGTTTAATAAAACTGATGTTAAATGTTGTTTTATTTTTTACTTTTTGATTATAACGTTTACACCCGCGCGCCTTCTGAACTTCGCTCTGTACGTACGTCTCTTTTCTATTTTCATCACGCTCAACCCTAGATCACTCTCAACCCTCACTCTCGCTCTCACCCAGCACAGAACCCTAATCGCGAGCTCATCTCCACCGCAACCACCGCGAGGGCTTCTTCGCCACCACCGTGAGGTACACTATTAACTCTAACTCTGTCTTTCCATTCATTCTTTGCAATAACTTGACATCTCTCTTTCCCCTTCCCGCGCACTAACTCTCCTTGTCCCTCTGCTCTCTCGCAACCACATCGAACGTTGGCCACCACTCGAGCGATTCCTCCCAACCACCACGCGAGCACCTATTTCTGGTGAGTATTTAGGGCACATTTTTGTATTTTTGGTTTTGAGTGTATGTTGAAACTGTAGTCTCAGTAGTTGAAACTTGAAACCGTGAGTTTGAGTTGTTTGGAATGTACGTCTCTATTTTTGGTTTTGAGTGCATGTTGCTTTGCTGGTTGATCTATCACGGCCGTGATGCTCATCACGGCTAGGCCGTGATCAGTTCTGCCTGTGATGGAATGGTCTGGTTCATTTGGCACGTTACGGCCGTGATGGACATCACTGCCAGGCCGTGACCAGTGCTTGGCAATCTTCAAAAACTATAGTTTTCAATCTCCCGTATTGTCCTTATATTGGATATATGTTTTGTATGTCTACAGGACCTATCTAGTTATGGATCGTAGTTGGATGGTTTGTAAGCGTACTAGTGCTGAGTATTTGAAGGGGGTGGGAGAATTTATAGAATTTGCTCAAAGGAATGTTCCTAATAGTAATGGAATGTTCTGTTGTCCTTGTGTCAAGTGTTTGAATACGAGGAAATGTACGGTGAAGGATATACGTGCTCATTTGATTTGTGAAGGGATTTACTTGAGTTATACAAGATGGATATGGCATGGTGATGTGTTGTTGAGTAGTACGGCGAGTGTCTCCCAAAGTGAGGACGTTGACGTAGATATGGAGGATGATCGAGTAGAGGACATGATCCGTGATATTGGACAAGAATCTTTTCATTGAGCTCATGTGTATGATAGGTTGTGCGGTGATGGGGATAAGCCTTTATATCCAGGGTGTACTACTCATACACGGTTGTCGGCGGTGCTAAAATTGGTTTGTGTGAAGGCGAGAAATGGTTGGACCGATAAAAGCTTCACGGAATTGCTTGAAGTGTTGAAAGACTTGCTTCCGGAGGACAACACATTGCCTGACCGTAACTATGAAGCCAAGAAGATATTGTGTCCTATGGGTATGGAGTATAAGAAGATACACGCATGCCCCAATGATTGCATATTGTACACCGGTATTCATGAAGACAATCACGATTGCCCCAAATGTGGGTTATCACGATACAAAGTGAAGGGTGGTGATGATGATGATGATCTTGATGATGTGAGAAAAAAGGGTCCTCCTGCGAAGGTGTTGTGGTATCTTCCAATAATTCCAAGGTTCAAGCGATTGTTTGCCAATGCGAAAGATGCGAAGAATCTTATATGGCATAATGATGAGAGGAAACGTGATGGAAAGGTTCGTCATCCTGCTGATTCTATTCAATGGAAGAATATCGATACTATGTTTCCGGATTTCGCCGATGAGCCAAGAAACCTAAGGCTTGGACTTGTTACAGATGGAATGAATCCTTATGGTAACATGAGTAGTATTCATAGTTCATGGCCTGTTCTGTTGGTAATTTACAACATGCCCCCTTGGTTGTGCATGAAGCGCAAATACATGATGTTGTCTATGATGATTTCGGGCCCAAAGCAACCGGGAAATGACTTTGATGTTTATCTAGGTCCCTTGATTGAAGACTTGAAAACGCTGTGGGTGGAAGGTGTTGATGTAGTTGATGGGTATTCTCATGAGACTTTCAAGCTTCGTGCCATGTTATTTTGCACTATCAACGACTTTCCAGCATACGGTAACTTGTCCGGGTACAGTGTCAAGGGGCATAAAGCATGCCCTATATGTGAAGAAGGCACATGCTACACTCAGTTGCATCATGGAAAGAAGACGGTTTACCTTGGGCATCGGAGATTTCTTAGACGTGATCACCCATATCGTAAGATGAAAAAAGCTTTTAATGGATACCAAGAGACAAGAAGCGTCGGCGGCCTTAATTGGAGAGCAGGTTTATCAGAGGGTAAAGGACATCGATGTTATATTCGGCAAGTCCAAAAAGAAAGGTAAAGCTGTTGAGAAAAACATATGGAAGAAGAGGTCGATATTCTTTGATCTTCCATACTGGCGCAAGCTTGATGTCAGACACTGCATTGATGTGATGCATGTGGAGAAAAATGTGTGTGATAGTGTGATCGGGACGCTTCTCAACATTCAGGGCAAGACAAAGGATGGTGTGAATGCTCGTCTCGACCTTGTTGCTATGGGTATACGAGAGCAGTTAGCTCCAGTTGTTGAGGATGGTAAGCGGACTTATTTGCCGCCAGCATGTCATACTTTGTCAAAAAAAGAGAGACAAAGTTTCTGCGGGTGTCTTCAGGGCATCAAAGTTCCACATGGTTACTCTTCAAATATGAAGAGGCTTGTCTCTAGTGATCTTAAATTGGTTGGCTTGAAGTCTCATGATTGTCACATCTTGATGCAACAACTTCTGCTCGTTACTATTCGTGGTATTGCTACAAAAAATGTGAGACATGCCATTACTCGGTTGTGCTCGTTCTTCAATTCTATATGTAGCAAAGTCGTTGACCCCCGTATGTTGGATGACTTGGAAGTTGAGGCTGCTACAATCTTGTGCCAATTGGAGATGTATTTTCCTCCTTCCTTTTTCGACATAATGGTTCACTTAATTGTTCATTTGGTGAGGGAGATTAGATTATGTGGGCCGGTTTTTCTAAGATGGATGTACCCAGTTGAGCGCTACATGAAGATCTTGAAAGGGTACGTGAAGAATCCTCATCGTCCGGAAGCATCTATTGTTCCAAGGTATGTTGCAGAAGAAGCTATTGAGTTTTGTTCGGACTACCTTCATAACACGGATCCTATAGGGGTTCCTAAGCATCGGTATGATGAGATCAGATGTCAAGGTAAGGGTACACATGGCTTAAGAATTAATAGGAAGGATCGGGAGGAAGTGCTTCAAGCACATTTGTATGTATTGAACAACATCGAATGTATTCAGCCTTTCTTATTTGAACATAAAAGAAAAGTCAATCAAGAAAACCCTCGAATGAGCGAAAGGTGGTTGTTGAACAAGCATAACAAGACTTTCTTACCATGGTTCAAGGAAGAAATGCTTAAGGATGGTAGTACTGCTTCTGATGACGTAAAATGGCTAGCACGTGGGCCTAACTTCAACGTCATATGTTGGAGCGGATACAACATAAATAACTTTTCCTTTTATACAAAGGAACAAGATAACAAGAGTACCATGCAAAATAGTGGGGTTATGATCGTGGCCGAAGCAATGCACTTCTCTAGTGCAAAGGACACAAAACCCGTTACAGCACCGAGACTTTACTTTGGATATATTGAAGATATTTGGGTGCTCGATTACACTAAGCTTACGATGCCGGTATTTAAATGTAAGTGGGTTGATAGTAACGATGGTGTACAAACCGACGAATTGGGGTTCGCATTGGTAGACCTCAACAAGTTAGGTCATATAAATGAGCCTTTCATAATGGCTTCCCAAGCAAAACAAATGTTCTACATCACTGATCCTTCTAACAAAAGGTTGTCCGTGGTTCTCCAAGGAAAAAGCATGTATAATGGTAGTGATGAAAATGAAGATTCAAATCTTGATATTCCTGAGACTCCTTCTTTTTCAACAAACATGCCTACTATAATCGAGGAGACACAGGTGGACGATGTACATGCCACTCGTGATGATCATCACGAAGGGATATTTATATAGGTAGTTTAAACTTAGTATACATTTATTTTTATTTATATTTATGTATTTATTTTGAGTTATAACCTATGTTAATAAATATATATTGTTCGAATAAATATATATATGTTTATATAATATATATATATATATATATATATGGATCATTATTCCATTTTTCCTTTGCAATTGTAAATGTGTGTGATATTCTCGTATTCTTGGGATATTTACTGAATGCAGGGATGACTGAGGGGAGTGATATTTTAAAACTGAATTTTTAAAAAAAATACTATTAACGTCAGTTTTATCATACAACTGACGTTAATAGTATTTTATAAAATATACAGTACACTATTAACGTCAGTTGTTTATTACAACTGACGTTAAAATTAAGACCTTTAACGTCAGTTCTTGATAACAATTGACGTTAGTTTTAACAAAAGTAACGTCAGTTTTTTTAAAGAACTGACGTTAATTTTGACAAAATTAACGTCAGTTGTGTTAAAGAACCGACGTTAATAGTGTTATATTTAACGTCAGTTCTCAACTGACGTCAGCTGTATTTACGTCAGTCACTATTCTAACATAAAAAATTAATTTTAACTGACGTAAAAAATACTTATTACACTAGTGTTATAAACAATTAGTGATTGATGAGCTTGCATCTATTCTAGCCAATATGATAATTGATATTTGATATGATCTTAGTGACGTAGTTGGTCGGACTAATGACCACTAGGGAACAATTGCAATGAGAGTTTCCGATCACAATCATTTTGACATCATATTTTGTGTCAAATCATTCAAAATCGATTCTAAAGCCAACGTACTTATTTTTCAAAATTAATTTTAAATTGGCATATGGTGAAAAAAGAAAATTAATAACTTTTTTTTATATATATATTTCCCCTTATCAAAGCTGGGATAGATCACCAATGTAATATATCAATGATGATCTGTGATTAGATTACAAAACCCTGCTAATGAGGTAGTGAAGCAACCTTAAGATTCTAATCCAAGTTATGTTGTTGTCATGAACAAAACACAGACTCTAGGTGAGTCAACTTTTTGTTTTGTCCTAGACTAGGAGTATCCCGGCAAATGCAGGACTAATCTCCTACAGGCGAGTGACTAGTACCTGAAGGCACGAAACCTTCTCCCAGTGGAAATTCATTCCATATGCAAGAGCTGAGTTCGAACCCAACTACTTAATTAAGAGACACAAACCCACCACCACTTGTATCAACCTTTCGTTCGTTTAGGTGATTCAAATTCATTACACTCATTACATTTTTGAGGTATTTAAAATATTTAATATTTTAAAAAATATAAGTTCGTTTATTATAACATGCCAGTGTGATTAATTGTTACTTTAAAGCAATTTAATCGTGAAATATACACGTTTGAAAATTTAAAATTATTTAATTTTCTACTTTGCCTTCCATAAAAATTAACTATATCTGCAAAATTCACTTTTATCATTCTAAAATCAGATGGGTACTATATATTTTTCAGTAGATAATTAAATCTACCCATCTCTTCACATGCTGGCAAATCATTTCAGCGGAGTGTCTAATTGATAACGTGATGCAATTAACATAATCTTTGTATTTCAAACCTTTATTTTCGTTTGCTTCGATTGTTATCTTACCATTAATTATATCTCATAAATATATGCTGTTAGCTGTCAATACACACAAAAATGAGAGAGAGAGAGGGAAAGAAAAATGTTAAAACTAGGAACACTGCTCATGATCGCTGTAATTAACTTTAACAAATCCACTAATTATTTGCTCCCCATGATCACTGAATGTTGGCAACACTCAGGGTTTTCAAGCCTAGCCAATCAATCTTGAAAAACTTTACATGATGTATACATAAATCAACATATGGTTGCATTAATGCAAGCTAGTTGAGGGAATGAGAAATCATGTGGCACATAACAAACGGAGAGATAAGACCACAAAGAAATTTTTTTTTAATCATGATATAGGTATGATAACGTGATGCAATTAACATAATCTTTTTTCCCTTTTTCTTTTTCTTTTTCTTACCATAATTATTCTCATAAATTTCTTTCTTCACACCGGAGGGGTACACCCTCATTCGTTTCCTCCCTAATTTTCTCCCATCCTTCCCCAGTTCCCTACCTCCTTCTTTACTCCTTTTTCCCCTTAATCATTAAATTTAAGTAGTGATTAATCTATATCGAGGAATCTTTTGGGTACATAAGGTGGATTATCCCCTTCCAATCAGATTTTTCTCCATATATAAGAGTCAGGATTCGAACCCTGATTACTTATTTAAGATATCCAAATCCCTTACCACTTGGACCAACCACGTTTACGACAACGATTTCTAATTTGGCTTGTTAGTGTAACATCAATCGAAATCTAATCAAAATAATTAATATCTTATTTTTTCCCGTGTCTTTCTCACATGGGTCTCCATCAAGGGTAGGTTAGCCTGTTGAACCATATAATCCACACATGTGGGTTAACTTAGATTGATCCATGCCTCCTTCATCACGCATTTCCATTAATCCATCCACCTCCCCTTTTACATATTATATCATGATTCATGTCAACAGGCTGGCTTCTTCTGAATTGACTTTGCTTATATGTGTTGGTAGAGTTAGCAGTAGTCTTGCTTGTGGACCATACATCATAATAGTTTCAGTTATGGACTAATGGTTGTGCAGTGCGCCTGCTGCAGTTGCACTGCACCCTTCACCTAGCAAAATGGTGTCTTCAATTTGTTACCAAATTACTTACTGTTTTGTCAAGGAGACAGAGACTACTACCTGATATGGTTTTTTTTTTAAAAAAAAAAAACAAAAACATCCTAATAAAATAAGACATCACAACTATGTTGACATCTCAGACTCTATCCATCATTTGCAACACACCCAAATTTATTGATAAGAAAAAGAAAATAAAGAGAATAAAAGCATGGGGTCAAACCAAACCATGCAAAAGAAAAAGAACTACTTGAATCTATACATAGATAATCCATATCTATCATGATAAAAATCAATCCTAATGAAACTAGGAATAAGGTCTCACCAAAAATAGCATTGAGAGGCTACACCATAATTAACTAGTTTATCCGAATAAGAATGGACTTCTCTGTATATATATGAGAAACTTTAAAATCTAAACTAGCACAAATGTGGAGTAGGATGTCTCCCGTAATGTCTATTTTTAGTATTAAAATACCATTATTCTTTTGAATATTTTTCATTCTGACTGTGATGTAATTACTGATGACTAGGTGATTAGGGGTATGCGCAGGGGATGATTTATATAGCTGCTGGTGTATAGCTGTATTTTTTTTATGAATCAAAAAAAAAAAAAAAAAAAAATATATATATATATATATATATATATATATATATATATAAATAAAAGGAAGAGAACCAAAGTAAAAAAAAATATATATACTGGAGTACAAGGAGTACCCCAAATAATTACAAAAAACCAGACACCCCAAAAATAAACCCAATACCCAAACCGTAACCAAGATAAAGCACCAAAAAATAAATTAAACGAGGATAACAACTTCTCCTGATATAGCTGTTTAGCTTTTGTTTTTAGAGGATTGTTATGATTTATGCATGAGATGGGTTTTGGTTTTGGTTTTGGCAATTGTTTTTGTAGTGTTGGCTGAGAGTTATGAACCACTTGTAACCAGTTATAGGGTGTGGGTTATCTCTGATTATGATATTTACGTATAAATTTTGGATATCGTATATGAGATTGTATATATTTATCTTTAATTATCTCTCACTTATTTTTTATTTTCTTTATATACACATTTCTAAAAAAATCACCCATAAAATAAAGAGAATACCAAATAATGTCTCGTTTAGATATACAAAAATCATTATTGGGGTTATCTCAGGAACTATTTTGGCTTTCTGTGAGTACTCCTAGTACTCTTATATTATATATATAGTTGTATTTTTTGACACAAATTTAGATCTCATATATGATATTGTGTTTATTTTTATTTTTTATTTATTTTTTATCATATTTTATATATACTTATGACAAGAATACATCAAGAAAATAAAGGCGACACCGAAAAAAGGTTTCCGTACTATATATATACATACATCTTTGTTCATAGAAAAAACAGTACCATCTCTGCATTTAAAAAAAGAGCTGTGCTAAACGGAGAGAGCTTTTACGATACAAATACGTCACTGTTACAATAGCATTATTGTAATATCATTTTTTTTAAAATTTTGACTTTTTAAAAAAAATAAAAAAATTATTTCTAAAAAAACCCATTCACCAGAGAATGAACTGAATCCACCAGATATTTGTATATGATTCATCAGATATTTGCACATACTTAACCAAAAAATTTATTTATCAAAAAAACTCATTCACCAGATATTTACACATACTTAACCAAAAAATTTATTTATAAAAAAAAACACATTCACCAAATAATGAATTGAATTCACCAGATATTTATACCCGATTCACCATATATTTGCACACACTTAACCAAATTTTATTTCTCAAAAAAAACTCATTCACCAGATAATGAACTGAATTCACCAGATATTTGCACATATTTAACCAAAAAAATTATTTCTCAAAAAAACTCATTCATCATATAATGAATTGAACTCACCAGATATCTGTATCCGATTCACCAGATATTTACACATACTTAACCAACAAAATTTATTTATAAAAAAAAAACATTCACCAGATATTTATACCCGATTCACCATATATTTGCACATATTTAATCAAAAAAATTATTTCTCAAAAAAACTCATTCACCAGATAATAAATCGAATTCACCAGATATTTATACCCGATTCACCAGACATTGACACATACTTAATAAAAAAATTATTTATAAAAAAAATTTAAATTAAAAAAAAATCTGCTACAGTGTCGTATTATTCATACGATATCACCGTATGTGTGTCCCAAATCTGTCTCCGTTTAGCATTTTTCTTAAAAAAATAATATGATATTGTAACAACTCTTCAAGTGATTCGTCTACTTATACTGTACTGTTTCATGCCAAATAGTACTTAAAAAACAATTATTTACAAAAAACACATATACATGCATATTTAATTAATTCGTGGAAAATGGTTTTTTTAATAGGTGACACCTAATATATCTATATCTATTATATCTAATTATGGGAAACAATTTCTCTAAAGTGAGAAAAATGTAGAAAATAAGAATATATCTATCATTAATTAATTAATATGTATTGAGATTTCAATTCACGTTATCTAAAGGAGTTAAATCCATGATTATGAGTGAGTAAATATCGGATATGCTATATCCCAAATTAAAATGAATATATTGTGTACTAACGAGGTGTTGGTCAACCAAAAGTAACTTATCCCATAAGGAGGAATAGATGAATTTGGGTTCGAATCCTTATGGTGTCATCCCATTAGGATGTTGAGAATTAAGGTAAAACCTGCTCAATTAATCGGACTAGAAATTAGTCTCATAACGAATCTGAATTATCTAAATTGTGAGATATTCTAATAGATCCATTCGATCCAAAAAGATTAATTAGGATGGATTCCTGAAGAAAAAAAAAATGAATGTACTTACATGTTAGTTGTTAGATGAATATTCTAGCTGTTATTCATACTTTTTTTTACGACTTTTATGGTTCCATTAATCTGAATTTATCATCAACTATATACAGGAGTTCGGCAACATTAATGCAAACAAGATACTCCTATCTAGACAGTGATACTGCCACATTTGACGCATATAAGAATTCATCCGTTCATCCTGACCAATGCCAAACGTCATATATATATATATATATATATATATATATATATATATATATATATATTATTTTTCAATTAAAATGGTGACGAGTGAGCTGCCACTTCAGCACTGCGAGTAGTATGGATATGGTCCCTCCCCAAAAAAATTATTTTTCTCAATGATTCGAGACAGAGACGTGTCACTTCTCGAAAGCATCTCTATACACACTCTACTCCTTACGAACCTAACACACTTCCACTGTACCAAGCTGGTCCAAACGTCATATTTAGATGATGCAGGGCTATGTAATATTAATAACTTTTAAGATAAAATATGTATTAATGGCAAAGTTGCCTACACGCATTAATGATTTTTCACCATCCATGTTGCTATGAATAATTTTAGGGTAATCCTAATAACTGCCTTCAGACTTTTTGTTTTGACTTTTCAGGGTATTATTAAGGAATTCAATAAAAATAAATCAAAAATACTAATCAATACCCTAAGTATTAGTTAAAGAATCAAATATAGAAAATTTACATGTATTCAAATCATTCAACTCTTAAAAATTACACTTTTCAATAAGAAGTTTCTATCTTTGGATTACTTAACCAATATACTAAGCACTGGTTAGCAAGACCCAAAATAAATTTTAATAGATTGAATACATATTTTTTATTTATTCCTAACCAATTCATTAGTATTCTCCATAATTTTGTATTCTTCTACTTAATCTGTTGATTTTTTTTATTAAATAAATAAAATATTAAGTATTTTTTTAATATTTTTTAAGAGATATTGGATGCATTACTCTTTCATTTATAGAATTTATTCAGTGTATCTTTTATGTCTGAAAATGATTCTTTTATTTCTTATATCAAACATGTTAATGTTTTTTTTAATACTTAACTCACTTTCTTAGAAATCTAATAATATAATAATGAAAGTGAGTATATTTCTTTCTTAACAGAGCTTTTTCTATATATACATAGCCATAAGTCAAAACCTGAGGTGATCAACATATACTCAAGGACAAGGAATCAAGCTTTCCCACTAGGGGGCCTTGATTATTTATAGGTATTTTAATTCGTAACAGATTTTCTCATGTTAGCCTTTCACACGAAAAGAATCATGTGGAAAATAGATACAATGTCAATCTCCACGAAGTACCTAACACAATTAATTAGAAATATAAGCACATAGATCGGACAAACCAATATGCACGCAACAAGGGGACTGATGCCCAATTAGCCATTAAAATACTTACTCGGGTTTCTTCTGGAACTTGATTGATCACAATACGAAACTTGTTCACTCAATTAATAGAATTGCAATAATCTCTTACCCACACTTGCAGCTAAAACCCTGCAAAACTAATGGGTGTAGTCGTGTAGAGTAGCAAATGGTCATGCAAACATATTAGAAGTCAAAGGTTTTTTAAAGTGTTTTGAGGCGGTTCAATAATTAACCCTAATAAAAAAATGTTAAAAAGTATGTTAAGATATGTTACCGGTATTCATTATGGATTTAATTTGTATACATTGTTAATATAAATAATTTTTTAATATCAACCAATCAGAAATTACTACATGAATAAAAATATTTGACTTTTTTTGAGCTACCATATAACTTACTTACACCATTTCTGATTAGTTGGAAATATAAAAAAACTTTACACTGACGCTATATAATAATAAAACTCATTTAATTTTAGAAAAATATGATGTGTTATAAAAAATATATGATATGACCCTGTTGTAGAGATTCAGTTTTTTTAGGAGTAATGATTAATAGTACAAAAATGAATTCATGTTATGTTTCTCACCGTATTTTCTGTTGCACTGTGATTTCCGTTGCAACTTGCAAGTCAACTTCTTCTTTGCACTGTTTGTTTCACACACCTTGTGGCTTGTAAGAATAAATTTCATATTAAATAGCATCACTGATTTTTGAAATATAATCAGCTTACTCTACAACCCTACACGGTAAATTCTTAATTATATGGAAAAAATCAAGCCTTCCTCTCACCAAAACCGATGGGTGTTTTCAGTTTTTGTGAGGTTTTGTCAAGACTATAGTTTTCCTATTGTTAGTGTTGAGATCATGATGTAATGTTGAGATCATGATGTAGTACTGTTGAGGTTTTGTCTAGCTTCTTCGGCAAATAATTGGACTTGTGCTCTACAACCCTATAGAAAATGGGTAGAGTTCAGAGACGGATTTAAGGGGGTCTTTAGTTGCCACATGCCCCCTCCCCCTCACGTTCACGTTTTTACTTCTTTTTATATATATATATATATATATATATATATATATGTATATATATATACTAGTATTTATCATCCATGTCATATACGGGTGAAATATATATAAGAGTAATATGTAAATTACATTAAAATAATCATATTTAAAAAATATCATATTTAAATTATTTAAAAGATTTTTGTCATATCTAATTTCTCACTTAAAATTTTGTCTCATCTCATATTTGAAAAAAAAAACATGAAGCCTACTCTCCAAGTATTTAATATAAGCTCAAGATATTTATCATTTACCACACGAGAAATTATGGATTCAATATATATTTATTTTAGATTATATATATTGAAGAAAGAAAATACAAACCAACCGGAAATTACAATAAAAATATAGTAAAATTGAAATGCAATGAATACTATATTAAAATTATTATATTTTTAATGATTTGTAAATATCTTATTAATTGACAATATAAAAAAAACTTTACATGATAGTACATCTCACTTAAATCCTATTGTTATTGCTCTTTCTTATTAATTATTAAAATAAAGCACATATATCAAAATATTAGTAGATGTCAGTATAAAATTTTTACGTATAGTATATGCAAGTAAATAGACTTCAGAACTAATTCTAGGGACTTTTGTGTCCCGTACTTGAAAATTTGTGGGACACAATGATTAATTTATTTTTTCAAGGACTAAAAGTGAGTTCCTAAATTTTTAGGGGACCAATTTGTGCCTTTACTCAATAATTAATTGAGAGTATACATTTTTTGAGTTTAATAACTATGCACTGACGGTGTAAATGATTTTTATATAAATATCTAATAATAGTTTGACAAATCAGTATTATTGTTAGAAGTTTAATTGTTATACACTGTTAATGTAAAAAAATTTACATTGTCATGACTTTTAAGGTGGTTAGGATGAGAGTCAAAGATTTTTAATGATTTGTAAATATCTTATTGGTTGACAGTGTAAAAAAAACTTTACATTGACAGTGCATATCAATTAAATCATATTGTTATTTCTCTTTCTTATTAGTTATTAAAATAAACCACACATGTCAAAATATTAGTGGATATCAATGTAATTTTTTTTACACTGACAATGTATATTACTTTAATCCATTTTGTTTACACTAACAACATATATTAATTAAATCATTTATTATTTCTCTATCTTATTTATTAAAATAAAAACATACATGTCAAAATATGAGTGAATGTCAGTATAAAATTATTTGTATTGATAATATATACTACTTTAATCCAATTTTGTTTACACTAACAACATATATTCATTAAATTTTATTAAAAAATGTTTGAAAAAAAAGCAGCATTGCTCTTCTTTTGAACGTGAATAATCCTTCCATCCCTGTCTCTCAATTTTTGTTTTGACCCCTCTCTCTCATCATTCATTCGCCAATGGGATGGGAATATCTTCTTCCCCTAAAGGCTAAAGCTTTGCACACTTACGCCAGATTTCCATCAGCATCAACATTCACTGGACTTTGCAATATAAAAAGGCTTACAAACAACATTTATTTACAAAGTTGCCACTAAAACAATTTCAAAAAATTACCACAAATGATTGTTTTGTTAGAAGCTGTTTAAGAAGCTATCCTCAGTAATGTTGACATGTATAAAAAATTATCCTAAATGTGATTTGATTTTGTATAATGTTTAGATATAGGACAACTCAAGTAAGAGTAGTGTCTTATTGTGAGAGTGATAGAAATAAATCTGGGCCATTAAATCATACATAAATGGTCAGGATTAGAAGTTAGTTGGTGGTCATGTGATCACTTAAAAAAATCACATGACTTTATGTTCTAATCTTGACCATTCAAGTATGATCCAAATGTCCATATTTACTCCTCTCATCTCTCATAATAACACATCCCTCTCACTTGAGTTGCTCCCTATATCTATTATATTATATATAATATATTCCTTTTTCTAAGAAACTTGATTATGATATACAATTTTTTATCCACAATTTTTTTTTATAAATATGACTAAGATATATAATTTTTGAAAGATGAGTTTGTTTTGAACTATTTAATCTTGTTTTTAATACAATAATGTTTTTACAAAAATCATTTTCGAGGTTTAGTAGTTGAGGATTATTTAAGAAGAAACTATTGACTCATTTTTCAAGTGAAAAGAGAGAATGAATGATGAAAAATATTCCAGTCCACCGATTTTAATTTCAAATAGTCATGTTAAAAATGTTGTTGAGTAACCTATTACATTACATCCTTCTAAAACTATAAGGATAACAAGAAAAAATTAATATCGATATTTTGTTATGTTATTCTGGAAAGCATCCACAAATTTGTGAATATCCTACCAATTAACCTAGACCTGTTTGAATACTTTATATAATATTAAGTTGTTAATCATATAACAAATTTGTTTCATAAAGTTCGCTTCTATATATTAGTTAATCTTTTTTTATTGTTATTTCATTATACATATTTTTGATCTTAGACCCCTAGTATGAATTTTCAGGCTTCGTCCATGATAGAGTACCTCACCGTGAAGCTGAAATTAGACTTTTTTTTTTATAGGCTGAAGTTAGACATTTGTGTTGAATAAATTTGATAATTATTGAAAAAATTACATAATAAAGAAAAAACACATAATTAAGAAGATCTATTCTAACAATCCTAATAATCAAAACCTATGGAAAATTAAAACTCTTTTATATCTTTATCACTTCTATTTAATTTTATATTCTGTAAATAAGAAAGTTTAATATATATATTCCAATTTACTCAATATCAAATCCGTTTATCTTTAATTTCAATTAAAACAATATTATAATGTAAAATTGTCTTATTAACCAAATAATGTTCTAAAACTTAATTGTACATCAAGAGTTTTTTAGTTTATATTACAATATATGAGAATCATGAGATGGTCAAGATGATTTAAAGTGTGTGATAAATGTGATAGAAGGTATAAAGTGTAAGATTCAAATTTAGTTCTCTACTAATATAATAAACTAACAACTAACGTATGTCTGTAAAAAGCAGTTGAGACTGCTAGATTGGTGGTGTTGCTATGGCCTTTCACCACTAAAAGTTAGGTTCGATTCCTGGTACCCTCATCAACACCACAGCATTTACCTATAAAAAAGAGTACACGACAATATGATGAAAACAGTTTAATAAACTAAATAAGAATGGATTGTGTAAGATAAAGAGAAACTAAAACATTCAAAACAAAAAAGGTTTATTTTAGTTTCATACAATGAGGTAGAAAATTTGCACCGCAATTGTCCATCTGAGATGCAAAGGTAGTAATAGAATCATTTATCAGTAAAATATATTTTAAAATAATCATTTATTAAAAAAAAAGTAGTATAATTTCTTATTGTTGGTTGCAGCAAGTTAATTCCACGAACAGATTTTAAAATCAAATTTACATGACGAGCCACCTGTTTAGAAACCCTGTAACAACTACACAAACTCTATGCAAGGAAAATAAGCTACATAGGTAGGACGGAACCTTCAGTACTACATTTCATATTTCAAATGATACACCAACCGCTAACGAAGTGGTCGAGTACAAGTACTAAACATATTGCTACTTAAGGACGAATCGTTCGGGTTCTGCCCGAGATCGATTCTTGGGTATGCAACAACCCTTAGCCACGCTTTACTAACCGCACGACCAACTCAGAGATTAGTCCCATAGCGAATCATAAGGATCTAAACCGTAGAGATACTTCGAGAACTCACTCGATCTCAATGACTAATTAGGGTGAATACCAAACCCAAAAAAAAATGATGCACCTAAGTGCCGTGTAGCAACTAGCAACGGCAACAACAACAACAACCAAGCCTTGTCCCACTAGGTGGGGTCGGCTACATGGATCATACGGCGCCATAATGTTCTATCATGAATCATATTAATAGTTAAATCATTGGCCTCCAAATCTTTCTTAATAGTTTTTCCTATAGTTTTTCTTGGCCTACCTCTACCTCTAGCTATTGGATTGCCCTCCACTTGGTCCACTCTCCTTACTACAGAATCTAAAGGTCTCCTCCATACATGCCCAAACCAATTAAGTCGAGATTCAACCATCTTTTCTACAATAGGTGCTACCCCAACTCTCTCTCTAATGCTATCATTCCTAATCCTATCACGTCTAGTTTTTCCGCTCATCCAGCGCAACATTCTCATCTCTGCTACATTGATTTTACTCTCGTGTTGATTTTTTACCGCCCAACACTCCGTCCCATACAACATCGCCGGTCTAATAGCTGTACGGTAAAATTTTCCCTTTAGCTTAAGAGGTACATTTTTATCACACAAAAAACCCGAAGCCTTCCTCCATTTCGACCACTCTGATTGAATCCAATGGTTTACATCTCCCTCAATTTCTCCGTCATTTTGTATAATAGACCCAAGATATTTAAACTGTGTGACTTGTGGTATGTTGTGGTCTCCAACTTTCACCTCTAAGCTAGAGGTGTTTCGCCTTTTGCTAAACTTACATTCCATATACCCCGTCTTGCTTCTACTCAAGCGGAAGCCATGTGCTTCTAAAGCTTGTCTCCAACCTTCCATTTATATCATCTCTCGACTCTCCAACTAGGACTATATCGTCTGCGAAAAGCATGCATCGCGGTGTTGGCTCTTGAATGTGCTCCGTACATCCAAGACCAAGGTAAAAAGATAGGGGCTCAAAGCTGACCCCTGGTGCAGACCTATGGTTATTGGGAAATCTTCTGTGGCTCTAACCTGCGTTCTCACACTAGTCGTGGCCCCCTCATACATATCCTTGATAGCTCGAATATAGGCAATCCGAAAACCTTTCTTTTCTAGGGCTTTCCACAAAACCTCTCTTGGCACCCTATCATACGCTTTCTCCAAATCAATGAAGGTCATGTGTAAATCTTTTTGATCCTTTCGATATTGTTCCATCACTCGTCGTAGCAAGTAAATTGCTTCCATGGTCGACCTCCCAAGCATAAAACCAAATTGGTTGTCGGTGATTTTGGTTTCTTTTCTTAGTCTCCGTTCAAGCACCCTTTCCCATAGCTTCATAGTATGACTCATAAGCTTAATCCCCCTATAATTTGTGCAATTTTGTATATCTCCCTTGTTCTTGTAAATCGGAACTAAAGTGATTCTCCTCCATTCATCCGGCATTTTCTTTGACCTCATAATCTCGTTAAAAAACTTCGTGAGCCAACTAATGCCTCTATTTCCTAGACTCTTCCATACCTCCACAGGTATATTGTCTGGTCCAACTGCCTTGCCATTATCCATCCTTCTCAAAGCTTCTTTTACCTCATGCTCTTGGATTCTACGATAAAAAGTGTAATTTTGCTCCTCCTCTCTGATGTCAAGCACCTGTGAGCATGATAAAACTTCAAATCCTTCATTAAATAACTTGTGGAAATAATTCTTCCATCTATCTTTAATATCTTGTTCCTTAACCAAAACTTTACCTTCTTCATCCTTAATACACTTCACTTGGTCCAAGTCTCTTGTCTTTCTTTCCCTATTTTTAGCAAGCCTATAAATAGATTTCTCACCATCTTTGGTGCCTAAGGATTGGTACAACCCGTCGAAAGCTTTAGTTCTAGCTTCTCACTGCCTTCTTGGTCTGTTTTTTTGCCACCTTATAATTTTCCCAATTTTCAGCATTTCTACATAAAGACCAAACTTTAAAACATTCCCTTTTAACCCGAACCTTAGCTTGCACACTTTCATCCCACCACCAAGATTCTTTACCCTTAGGTCCGAATCCTCTTGATTCATCAAGCGTCTCTATAGCTACCTTCCTAATCCCCTTGGCCATCTTGTCCCACATATCATTTGCACTTCCGTTTGCCTCCCAAAACCCTCCCTCCAAAACCTTGTGTTGGAAGATCCTTTGTTTTTCACCCTTCAGTTGCCACCACTTGATCCTTGAAACCTTTTCGTGGCCTCTTCTCTTCACACTCCTTTTAACTCTTACATCCATGACCAAGACTCTATGTTGGGTAGTCAAGCTCTCTCCAGGTATGACTTTACAGTCCAAGCAAATCTTTCTATCCGATCTCCTAATAAGAAAGAAATCTATTTGAGAGCTTGTCACCCCACTTTTGTACGTGATAAGATGCTCCTCACGTTTCCTAAAACACGTATTGACTATAGTAAGATCGAAGACAGATGAAAAGTCCAAAATAGACTTGCCCTCACCATTTACCTCCCCTAAGCCATATCCCCCATGCAAACCGTCGTAACCTCTAGGTGCCCTCCCTACATGCCCATTTAGATCACCTCCTAAGAAAATCTTTTCACCTTGCGGTATTTACTGAATTAGGCCTTCTAAATCCTCCCAAAATTTTACCTTGAAGTGTTCTTCTAACCCTACCTGAGGTGCGTAAGCACTAATCACATTAAAGGTGTCTTGTTCCACTACAAATTTTAGGGCAATGACCCTATCTCCAACCCTTTTTACATCCACAATATCATTCTTCCAATATTTATCCACAATTATGCCCACCCCATTTTTTGATTTTACTTTGGCAGTGTACCAAAGCTTAAAACCCGACGAGTCTAATTCCTTTGCCTTTTCTCCCACCCACTTAGTTTCTTGTAGGCACATGAAATTGATCCTCCTCCTAATCATAGTGTCAACTATTTCCATTGATTTACCTGTAAGTGTACCTATATTCCAAGTTCCAAAGTGAATCCTACTCTCGTGAGCTAGCTTTTTTACCCACACTCGTTCACAAAAATGTGGGAACCCTTGCTTATTTTTCACTACATCCAGGCGGCGATGCAGCGACCCTTGCTCTTTTGACACTGTACTCGAGCTATACAGCGTGTTGCTTCTGGACAACGACCTAGCATTAGCATTATTACGTCGTTGATCCATGTCATAGAGATTCGACTAAGTTTTATGTTGGCTGTCGATGGCCTAACACAACCCTCTCCTTTTATTCGGGTTTGGGACCGGCTATGTTTAACTTTGTCACAAAACACAACAACGACAAAGTTAAAAAATGAATAAACACTACTAACCACAAATATAAGCCAACTTCCACGAATTGCACAAAATCACCTCACTATTTTGTAGCAAATTAATAAATACATCATCCAATTTACAAGGAAAAAAAGGGAGATAGGGGAATCCCTCTTTACACAAACGAATAACTCTAGAGAAAATTGCTCATGCTTCCCGGTTGCTAACCCAGGAGCAAGTGGACAAGAAAACTGTACAGTGTACTATACAGGTGAGTTACAAGTATAGGCTTGGATATATGCTTCATCATGCAGCTAAAAACGTCTGCTTTTCTGTACTATGAAAGTTGATCATGCTTTCCACTTAAGTCAGACGGGGGTGATGGAGGTTTAGAAGTAGTAGGTCGTGGCGGAGGAGCTGTAAGGGCATAAGTGAGCCTAGACGATGATGAATTCTCAATCAAACCAGCAATGCCAGCAGCTGCGGATTGAGCATTTGAAGGAAGGAAGAGATCGTGTTTCTGGTCTTTGTATGCACTCCAAACCTGGATCGCAGGAGGGAAAAAGATTGTATAAGGTAACAACTTACAGATTTGGATCAAATACTTGCAACAAACACAGGAAAATGCAGAAGCAACATTTGAAGTGCCAAGAGGTAAAAGTCAAAACATTCACACGCTGTTACTAATCAAATGTGTTGGGACTCACATCAGAATTATTTAATATTTCTCGCACTTTAGTACAATGGGCTCCTTCAGTAGCAAAGGCGTGCAATACCTGATTCAGCATGTAAGATTAACTTGTTAGCTACAAACCAATTAACAGAAAATTGGTTCAAATTAGTCAATCTAGATAATTTTCTTTAAAAACCACGAGAACTTTCCTAAATGGTTGTGACTGTTTGTCCAATTGTTCCACTAAAGTAATGAATAAAAAAAATAAAATACTTGCAGAAAGAAATACAAAATCTAGACTCAAGTAAATGCAATGATTACTATTTTGACGTTGAAAGATGTCAGGGAATAAACAAATGGGAAACTTAACAATAAAGGTGGGATCCACGTAAACCCACAGACATACAAACAAAATGTGAAACTAATTAAAAACCAGTAAATAAACACCAAATGCATTTCCCCCTCATAACTAGGAAAAGAAAAATATCACTAGCAGGAAAATAATTGGTAAGTGGATCAGAGAACTGACAGAAAGACAAATGAACTTTTTTAAAGAAGAATAATAGAGACAAAAAATGTACAGTATACCAAGAAAATATGCAATAGAAACTCAAACTCAAAACAAAAGGAAGAATAAATGGACTAATTATATTCTAACCTCGATAGCAAGCACCCTGCCAATAGATGCTTCAGATTCATTCCACTTCATCTGAGAACAAATCCCATTCCTTCCCCCGGCCCTCCAATCAAGAAGACCGAGAAGTACTTCAACAAGACCAACTCTGCATTGATCACAAAATTTAATTGAGAGAGAGAGTTTACAGTTCAACAATTACACTCCCGCGAATACACAAAACAGCCTTCAAGCATGTACCAAGAAGCGTTATAATTTATAAATAAATTTTTTTTTGAACTATAAAGAATATAATCATTTTGATAAAAGGAGGGTGAGTCTTGGTGCAACGGTATGATTGCTGCCTTGTGACCTAGCGGTCATGAGTTCAAATCCTGGAAACAGCTTCTCTGCTTGTGGAAGTGGCTACGTGCAACTACCCTCTCTAGACCACACTAGATAGGAGCCTCATGCACTGGGCCGTATTTTTATTATTTTGATAAAAAAATTATTAAGAATATTGGTCTCTCAAGCTTAGAGGAAATTCATCTAAAAACGGAAACAACTCAATTGCAGTGACCATAGACACACGTTTCAAAGTCAATGACAACAGATCCTCATTATTACGATATTTTGTAAGATATATTAAATGGTAATAAAAATTAATTTGACATTAAAACATAATGTATAAAAAGATTTATTAATTATTCAAGCAGTCCCATATTGTTATCCCAAGAGGATGAATGGATGGTTACTACTTGTCAGAGACTTAAAAACCACTTAGCTAGATGCAGCAGTGCAGGGGAGGCAAGGAAAGACTAGTTTTATCCAAGGAACAATCAACTGACCGAGTGCATCCCTTGACAATATGCAAGGACACTGCAGGTATATATTATCCAACTATATTTTAAAAATATCATAATAGAGTTGAGAGAAGAATTGAGAGAATGGAGAAGATGAAAAACAGAATTGCAGAATTGATATATTTTTTCATTCTGAGAAGAAGTGTACACTGTGCATGTTTATATAGCTGTAGCCTAAGCTTAACTGCTCTAACAATGGGCCTAGGCTTAGTTACAATGGGCTTACAATGGGCCCGTATATTTCCTATACTCTAACATCCTCCCTGCAATCTCAAGATGGTTGAGGAGCAGCAACAACATTGAGATTGGTTCTGATGTCAGTGAATCTGGAGGAAGGAAGTGGCTTAGTAAAGCAATCAGTCAACTGTTCTGATGCTGGCACATGAACGACTGATAGAGCTTTAGACAACACCTTTTCACGCAAAAAGTGGATGTCCAACTCAATGTGCTTGGTCCTGGCATGCAATACAGGGTTATGAGCAATAGAGACAGTGCTTAGGTTGTCACACGTGTTTGGGGGAGTGAGAAAAGGGACTTTTAATTCGGTGAGTAAGGACATGATCCACAAGATCTCACTGTGGTGTTGGCCATGCTGCAGATATTCAGCCTCGATTCTTGACCTAGCAACCAGTTGCTTGCGGGAGCACCAGGAAATCAGATTGGGACCTAGATAGATGCATGAACCGAAAGTGGATCTCCTATCATCCGGGTCACTGCCCAATCAACATCACAAGAGGCGGTGATAGAGAAGGGTGTGGCTCGGACCGCAGGTTTTAGAAGAAGCCCATAGTGTAGAGAGCCCTTCGGATATCTCAATATCCTCTTTTTACTTTGCCAGTGTGAGTCCAAAGGATGTGACATGAACTCGATGCACCTTATTGACACTAAAGGCAATCTCCGGTGCGGTGAGAGTTGCATCTTTGCAGAGCCCCCACAATTGACCAGTAGAGGGTAGGATCCGCCATGGAATCGGTGCCAAATTTACTCATCTTGCGATTCTTGATCATGGGGAAGAGATTCCTTTCGACTCCAAAGCATGTTTGCTTTGGACAAAAGGTCCCCGATGCACTTGGATTGAGTGAGAAGAAGGCTGCCATTAGGAAGGTGCTTCACTTCTACCCCTAGGAAATAGTCCAGCTGCCAAGCTCTTTGAGAGCAAAGGTTGCATTCGGTTTCTGATTAACTCAAAGAATGAGAAGGTGAAGACCCAGTGAGGATGATATCATCCACATAAACCAACACATACGACATGCATTGCTCCCTTGTTGTAGACAAAGAGTGATGGGTCACATTTGCTAATCATAAACCCGAAGTTCAGCAGTGTGTTAGTGAGCCTCTCATACCATGCCCTTGGGGCCTGTTTGAGGCCATAGAGGGCTTTGTGAAGCTTGCACACTAGAGATTTGTCCTCAGATTCAAAGCCAGGAGGTTGTGTCATGTACACCTCCTCATTCAACAGGCCATTAAGGAAGGCATTATTAACATCTATCTGCTGAATAACCTACTTGGATGTTAAGGCCATGGTGAGAATGATCCGGATAGTGACTGGCTTGATGACAGGTGAGAAAGTTTCATGAAAGTCAAAGCCATGCTGCTGATGGAACCCTTTGGCAACAAGTCTTGCCTTATATTTGTTGATGGTGCCATCAGGATTTTCTTTAATCCTGAAGACCCATTTGCACCCAATTGCCTTCCTGTTGGGAGGGAGAGGCACCAGTGACCAAGTTTGATTTTTCAAAAGGGCTGAGTGCTCATTTTTCATGGCAGACAGCCATTCGGGGCTGGACAAGGCCTGCTTGACAGAGTGGGGTTCCATGTGAGTGAGATAGAGTCTAGGAGGGAGACATCCTGTCTTGGACCTAGTGAGCATGGGATGAGAGGGGAGCTCGGGAACAGGACTGAATGATCCTGAGTGAGCAGATTGGGAGCCTGCAGGTGAGTTAGGTGCAGCACCTTCTGAGATGGGAGAAGGAGAGGCTACATGGCTAACAGACTGACCTTGAGAGGCTACAGGGCTAACAGACTGACCTTGAGACTGAGAATGACCCGAAGATGAAGACTGGACAGAGTTAACAGGGGACAGATCAGATGGGTGATTGGTGAAGGGAGAGTGCAAAGGGGAGTTGTGCTGACTAGAGGACTCTGAAGGAACATTAGAATTAGATGGCTGGGGAGGAAATTGATTAAGAGGGACAGGATTCAAAGGAGGTGTCAGAAGGATAGGAATGGTGGATGAAAAAGTGGTGTTAGCAGACTGAGAGGAAGAATGGGAACTGTGGAATAAAGTTGGATAAGGGAAGCGATTTTCATTGAACAGTACATCTTTGGACACATAGATGCGACCAGAGGGATCAAGGCATTTGTGGCCTTTATGCTGAGGAGAGATTCCCAAATAAACACACTCACTGGACCTATACTGCAACTTGTGCTTGTTGTAAGGTCCGAGGAAGGGGAAACATGCACAACCAAAGGTTCTAAGAGTAGAATAGTCAGGGATAGTGTTGTGCAGAGCATGGTAAGGAGAGGAAAAGTTTGAAAAGGCAGCAGTGGGTAGCCTGTTTATTAAATGAACAGCCATGGTGAAGCTGTGATCCCAATAGGTCATAGGGAGGGAGGCATGAGAGTGTAAAGCCAACCCCATTTCAACAATTTGTCGATGCTTTCTTTCAACAGTCCCATTTTGGTGGGAAGTGTGTGGGCAAGTCTATGGACAATACCCAGCTCAGCAAGGTGATTAGTGAATGATCTAAATTCACCTCCCCAATCAGATTGGAGAGCCTTAATGTTTGCAAAGTGCTGAGTTTTAACTAAGGCATGAAATTGTTTAAAAGCAGTGAGGGAGTCTGACTTCTTTAGGAAGTAAATCCAAGAATATCCAGTGTGAGCATCAACAAAGACTATATAGTAGGAGTAGCCATTTGAAGATGTTATAGGTGCTGGACCCCATAGGTCCGAGTGAATCAACTCAAAGGCTGTGGCATGTATAGTGGGAGAGGGAGGGGCAAAAAGTCTGTGAGACTTACCCAAACAACAAGCAGAACAAAGTTCAGTATTTATTTTGTTTGAACAGGGAACATTACACAATTGCATAACCATTTTTACAGCAGTGGGGTGCCTAACCTATTGTGCCATGTCACAAAGGAATTGGAAACAGTATTTGTGTACATATTGGCTGAAAGAGTAGAAGTATTGACATTATTTGAGTTGCAGTAGGAACTAGTTGTTGAGACAGGTGAGGAGGACTCCTTGAGTACATTGATGTGCTTGAAACAATACAGCCCATCACTGCCTAGAGAGCCTTCAAGAATGACTGTGTTAGATCCCTGTGATTTAACAAAACAAGTGTAAGGATGGAATTCAAAAAAGACATTGTTGTCCCTAGCAAATTTGGACACTGAGACCAGATTTTTGGTTATGCTAGGAACTAAGAGTAAATTATTTAAAGACAAGGTGGTGTGTGGGTGACTAGAAGAGGTGACTTTAGAGTAGCCAATAGAATGAATAGGAAGACCTTGCCCGTTCCCCATGAGAACTTGGTCCTGGCCTCCAAAAATAGTGCCATGAGTCATGTTCTAAGGATCCGCAGTGATGTGATGAGAAGCTCCCGAGTCTGGATACCACATTTGATTGACTGAAAATTCTTGAGTAGGGGAGCCATACTGAGTCTGAGGACACTGATAGGACTGAGCAGCCACAAACGCAGATGGTTGATCATGATGAACCTGAGGTGGTCTGGGAGGCAGCGACACAGGGAACTGAGTCTGAGGTCTAGGAGCTCCTTGAGGAAAATTGTACGCAACCTGAGGTGTTGAGGAAAGTGGAGGAGGCCGAGGAACAAAGTCATGTTCAAATCTGTGCCAGCAATTATAGGCATCGTGGCCATATTTATGGCAAAGCTGACAAGTAGGTCTGTCACCACCACCATTGCTTCGGCCTCCGCGGCCACGACCGCCACGGCTACGTCCACCATGTCCTCTGCTTCGGTTAGAGTAGCCACCGCGGCTCGAATTCACCTCGGAACCAGGTTGAGAATGAGTAGACGTGTTAATCGAATCAGTGTGAGCTAAATTGAGAGAAACCCAAGAAGATGAAGAGAGATCTTGCTTGTACCTCTCAAATTAAGCATTCTGAACGATTAACAAGGCTTCAACGTCATCCACGGATACAGGATCTACATGAGCATAGATCATCATGATGAACGAGTTGAATTCTTCAGGCAAGCCTTCAAGAATCGTATCGATGTGATCTTGCTCTGAAACAGGATCACCGATTGCTTGCAACGAATCAACTAGGGCTCGAATACGCATGAGATATTCGGTAATCGAACGCGATCCTTTCCTTGTATTTTTCAACTCGGAGCGAAATTGGTGAATCTTGGCGCGCAGGTGCGAGTGGAAGAATTTGTGCACCTTGTCCCAAATCTGCCACGATTGCTTGCAGTTGATGAAACGCGGAAGTACAGAAGGCGAAATTGAGCTTAGGAGCCACGTAAATAGCATCTGATCTTGCACCAGCCATAACTGATAAGCTTCGGACTGAATATCTAGGGCTCGATCTTGCTCGTTGTTGTACATCGGTGGAATACTAGGGCTTACGACATAGCGATGGAGTTTATGCGCAATGATGACAGCTTCGACCTGTTGCTTCCACAGGAGGAAGTTCTGATCATCAAGCTTTACAGAAAGAGGTGGATTGAAGGAGGAGGAGGAGGGAACAGCTCCGGCGGCCGGAGTGGAGGCTCCATTAGCTGCATTGTCGAAGGGATTGGTTGTCGCCGCCATGGATTTGGATTCAGAGTGAGGCCCCAGAAAAGGAGCTCATGATACCATAATAGAGTTGAGAGAAGAATTGAGAGAATGGAGAAGATGAAAAACAGAATTGCAGAATTGATATATTTTTTCATTCTGAGAAGTGTACACTGTGCATGTTTATATAGCTGTAGCCTAAGCTTAACTGCTCTAACAATGGGCCTAGGCTTAGTTACAATGGGCTTACAATGGGCCCGTATATTTCCTATACTCTCACATATCATTACAAGTAATAGTTAAAAAAAAAAAAAAAACTGAAACCAGACAGAGTGAGAGTTGAGGCAGAGCGTAATCATACAAATAACACAAATTTCAAGGGCATAGGAAAGGTGAACATATTCTTTGGGAGTTAATTGAATTTAATTAATCATTGGCTAAATCAAACAATACTATGAGTGAACTCCAAATCTACAAAACAAGGGAAGTCAAAGGAAATATAGCAAGCTTTTACAAAAGCAAAGAAATTAAAAAAGCCTAATAATTGAAATTGATTTCATGAGTTTTCTATTTCACTTGCATCTATTAGCAGTTGCCTACATGTAATGCAAAGCTCTGTCATGAATTTAGATCTCCAAAGCATAAAATATTGGATCAATTAAAAGTGGATCAATATATATATAGGCACTCACTTAAGTCCTTGTGCAACAAGAGCATCCCTGGCTCGGTTTCCTGCAACCACAACACGTTTCAGGGTCTCAAGAGCTAAAATGCTCCCACCTTGCCATCCTATAGCTTTCATTAGCAGTGGAACAACCTGAAGAAATAAATTTAAGAGGTATAATAAAATCAATAAAACTATTGTTTGATAAAAGACAGTATTAAAAATTAGGATCCATGCGAGTGACACATATAGGATTACAGATAATGGAAGTACCAGTAACAAAAATACAGTTACATTATCATAAAGTAAATAGAACTCTCCCAAAAATGATACAATCAAAACCTGTAATCTTCAAAATAGTTATGTTCCCTACCCAGCTAAGTTAAAATCGACTTCCATTGAAATGGATGCCCTCCCCTTGTCAATAACTCAATATCAGCTTTAGTCCCCGACTGGGGCAGAATGCAGATCCAAACCCCCAAAAATAGAAATCATCAAAACCAAAATGTCTAAAATGGCATGATTTTCTCTACAATTGCGAGTAGGCTCACTTGCTTGGAAGTTTAAACTAAGAATTAAGTAACAATAAGGCTCATCACAATTGGTAGATAGTTGGGTTCCTTGAGCATGTTGTCAGGGGTTGATTCCTACCGCGTGTATGAAAAAGGCTTTGTTGGGAGAGGCAAAACCCACTTCGGGGATCTCTACGTCTTGAAAGGATTAGTCTCCGGTTATCAGATGAAGGATACCCTTAGTGCACCAAAATAGTTGCTTTTAAGTCAAGTGAACCAAGGTCATGACTTTGTGGAGTTTGAAGATGAACGAAACAGGTCCAAAGATATTTTGGGGATACAGGTAACAGATAGGGACGACCTCATTGAGATGAATGAAGAATCTCATGACAGACAAGCAAGAGTGATGGTGGTAATCCCCCCCCCCACCCACGGGGTGTGTAAATATAGTTAGCATTTATATATTTTTCCTTTTAAAAGGGGAAGGATTCTTGCTCAATAATAATAATATGGTATAAACCAGCTAGACCAAAGGTCATTTCATCACCAGGCTCAAACCCAAAAAAGGGACACCATCACAGTTGAATGAAAAGCAGAAGTTGGATAACCAGCATAAAGGAATGAAAATAATCGACTTCTTAAAGATTGTGTCTTGTCAGATACCTGAGGTGTTCCCACACTTGTTGCTGCCATGGCTTCAGCACATGTGGTACTAGCTGCAAGTTGATGCAGGACACGCAAACAACTCAGGCGTACAAGTTCTTGAGGAGTTTGTGTCTGTTCTGTTGATCCATTATCTGGGTCATACATTTTGTCCCCATGTTCTCCATTGTTCACCTCACCGGACGACATTGTTTCTCGCCTTCCCTCATATGCAACAGCAGCAACTAGTTTAGGTACATATCCAAGATATCCAACATGATCTGCTAGTGCCGGATGCACACGCAATAATGAAACCAATGCAGCCGAGAGAAGCAAAGGCAGTTCTGGATCAACAGCCTGAGCCTCATAATGTGTAGCAGCAATAGATGACAAATACTGATCAAGTAGCCCTTCCAAGAATCTTTTAGGATTTCTCAGAGGAAATTTGGGATCTTTCAGGAACAGCCGAACATAAATGCCACCAACCTGCGTCAACACAAATTGAGTGCATTCAAAACAAGAGCATATGCAAGAAAATGTCTCTAAACATCACATGTATTAGATGAAACCTGTGGCTCATCTCTCATTTCCTGCTGTCCAGATGCCTGCTCAGGTACATCCCAATCAACAATACGGCCTTTCATCTGCTCACGGTATAGTTCTGTTGCCATAGTTGAAATTTGTGCAGATAAGGAAGCAGCCATTGCTGGCGTCCATACAAGTTCTGGTGTCTCTGTATTCTGCTCAAGGGCAACGACAACAGCTTCACCAGGTCCATCCCTAATTACTGATACAAGTCCATCTGGAAGAAATCGTGCAAGTGTTATAGCAACTCTTGGTCCATGCATTGGTTGTCCAACAAGCTTCCCCAACAAGGACGCAGCCATAGCTCTTTGCTGAAGTGGTATTTCTTCTGCATGGAATTATTTTTAACATCGATATTTAAAAAACTACAAGCAGGTTCTAGAAATGAGTAAACCAATACCAACTAAGAAATACAAATTTTCTACCCTTCAAGGGCAAGAGCAATTCAAGAATGTAGACAACACCGCCATGCTTGGCAACTGCCCAGGCCAGCTCTGGAGTGCTTGCCAATGCATAGAGAACATGGAGAGCCCCTTCACGACAACTTGGGGCTGAGTGAAGCATTTGTAATAAAAGCAGGAGATTAGATCCATCTGCAACCATGGCTTGCAAACAAGGAGCGTGCGCTGTTAAGAGTGACAGCACTCCTAGGCAAAGCTGAGGAATGTTACTGTTTGCGGCTTCAGGCACAGAAAAACATTCAAAGAGAGGCAGTAACTTGTCCTTATTTGAAAATATGGACCCCAAATTTGGATTGTTGGTTAGTAAATTCTGCAGAAAACAAAAAAGAAAGATCAGTTAAACATGATGAAATAAAAAGTATTTCAATATACAATAAGGCAGCTAGGCAATTAACCTGAAGGGAGGTCAATGCAGAACGGAGATTTTTAACCAGCTCAGGTTCTTCCTTCTCAACAAATTGTTCATCAGCCATCGTGCCAGAATTATCCAGGACATGATGTTCATTAACTAATCCATCAACAGCCTCACTTGGATGCTCAGAAGTCTGAATGAACTTAGTGGTGTCCTCAACATTATGATCAGCATCCTCAACAAATTGATTGTGCACAAGAAATGATATAAAATCAATTAGAGCAATACAAAAAGCTTCGGGTTCACTAATTTCAAAGTCTGGCTGATCGTTGTAGACTCTCAAGTAAACATTGCCAATGAATAATTCTTTTGATAGTGATTTATAGACAAAGTCATGTGAATCTTTTATATCATATGAACCATCAGGACCTTGAGCTGCACGTTGCTGATCCACAAATTTCAGCAGTTCTCCTCGTGTTGAAGAGTTCCAGATAATCTAACACAGCAAATAATTCAAAGATAGTATCAACATGCAAATACAAAACTACATGTAAATGCAGATGCCAGAGAGGGAGAAAGACTGCTTAATCTTAAAAGTTGAAACATCAATATTTGAACCAAACAACTGCAAATTATCTGTTGGACTGCAGATCTCATTGAGCACCAGAATCAGTCAGTAAATATAAGCTATAGAACGACCAAGAAAACAAGTGTCTAAATGAAACAACAAATGGCCATATAAACTAATTTGTAGGCTACTAAACCTACAATAAAACTGTAGGTACATATTCCTTTTGATTTTTTTTCAGGAAGTGGGTTATGATGCCAGAACAATGGGAAAAAAGATTGCTATTCAAGCTACTGTAGCCATGTGATGCAAAGTATTTTAGCAACTCTATCTATTTTAGCAAGTGATGTAGCAGCAAGCTTGAAGAGAGTTTAAGGCTAAAGCATGATGCGGGTAAAAAAATCACCTCCGGAGACTCCAGGTTGGTGTTTAATTTCGACAGCAGATCTTTGGGTATTTGATCTTTTAACATGCTAGAAAGCTTAGGAGTTAGCAAAACTCTTAGGGCGTCAGCTGCTTCCCGATTGTAAGGTATTGCATCACCACACAAACCACTGAGCCTTGACAAAGCGTGGGATGCTTTTATAGCATGCATGTTTTTTGCAATTTGAACACTAGCTCCAACACCATGTGATTCTGTTGCGGTGGATTCTTCCGCAGTTGAGTCATACTGAAGCAGCAGTGGCAAAAGGTACCTATCATGGACCATATTAAATGGATAAATCCCAAAAAAAATATATTAATGAACACAACTAAATAGGATAAAAAATCATTTTATTTATGTACCGCAAACAATAACTGTCAATGCATAAAAGTTAAAGCTCATTAGCTAACCATCGACTGGAAAAGTCAATACTACAAGATGAGAAGGGTTTAATACAATGCATATAGGAGTGAACTCCATATGGGTCAACACTACATTGTTTATTTATTTATAGAAAATCAACTACTAAATTATCACTACACAAGAACATGAGCTAGAAGATTCCAGACCATGCACAAAACTATTATAACATAAAGACGAGAAAGAGAATAAAAAAGTGAAATCCCACAAGGATGGCTCCATGCCTCCATCTAATCTAATTATCAATAAACTAACAATACCCCATTTCTTTAAAATTAATAAGACCATTCCCTTTCCAACTCTATTGATAATGAGAACCAGTATGAACAATTGTCAAATAACATGTCAGACAGTTCTCATAAAATTGGTCATTCTAAGAATAAAATCACGCTAGAATTTCTTTGTTCTTTCTCCATAATCCAAGCTGCATATTATTCTAAAGAGTGTAGTAACAACCAAATTAATAATCCAAATAACCGTATTATGATTCAACTCCCTTCATAAAGCTTAAGGCAACCATGACCCAGAAACTATAGCCCGATTTAGATGAGCTAATTTTCAGCTTATTTGGGCTTATCTAGTATCTGCTGCAAAAAGCATTTATGAAGCATGTTGGGCATATTTAAATGAGGTTGTTAAAACACCTTTTGAAAGTTGAAACCTAACTTAACTGATTTGGGCTTATTTTCATAAGCTATAAATTTAAGCTAATGAAAATAAGCCTCTGAGAAAGCTAAAAAAAGCTTAGGCAGCAGCTGTTTTCATAATAAATTTGACTAAATAACCCTAAACGAATAATAAATATTCAATTCACACATAGAGCTTCTCAAAGTGTCTATCCAAACAACATTCAGCTTATTTTAGGCCACAGGTATAACAGTAAAGCTTATTTCAACATAATCTACTTAGATAGGTACTTATACAAATGGGGCCTAGATAAGTATTAAGCTCTAGACTATTTTCGACCAGAACCTAAATTAAAAGGAGACATTCTCATGCAAACCTATGATTGAGAACATGAGATAGATACCAAACACTTTATCCAATAATACAACAATTGAAAAGGCGGACATACCATAAAACACCAGCCTTCAATAAAGCATCCTGCAATTCTGATGAAACAGAAACATTGGCTATAGTCTGTAGAGCAGCATCAACTGCTGTAGGTACAAGCTCAAATTCAGTGCAGTGCACAATATCCTCAACTAATCCAGAAAATTCAAGTATCTCAGCTCTGGCAGCCTCAAATTGACTAAGAACTGAAAATGTTCGCATGATATTTGTAATGATGATTGCAGATGGTTCATTTCCAGGAGTAGTTGGCTGAACAACACATATACAACGGGAGAGAAGAGTAGCAAGAAGATGTACCCCTCCATCTCTTACCAGCTCTTCACCATTCAATGAAGAAGATTCACATCTGACCACAAGAAAATTCAATGAAGTAATGGAAGTTAGCATCAAGGGTTTATTTAGAATAATGGCGAACCTAAAAAGAAAGAACATGGAATTTTTACGTCAGCCAGACAAGCTCTGATGCTGCAACAAGGAGAGGTGCTCTGTCAGAAGAAAGAAAATTGTTATCATCCTTGTCGACAGTAACAGCACTCAGCAACATAGGATAGCCAGCATATTTGAATGGCTCCAATAAGTCTCCATATCTTCGGTATAGAATGCATTGACCCTTCAACAAAAGAAGCAATCTCCAAGGCTGAGGGCCTTGCAAGCCTTGCATGGTAGCCTGAGATGTGATCACATAAGGTAAATGTTTTAGCAAATTAGAAAAGGCGTAAATATATTGTTGCTTGCAACTGCAGAAAAAAACCTTTGGTTGAATAATTCATCGTAATGACAGCTATGAACATGAAGCATTCAAAATGAAAATTAATCAGCATAATTTATTTTCATATCATACATATCTCACACATACCTATATGCCAAATAACAAAACAGGAGCATATATAGATGTGCAACATGCACGCGTGCACGTACACATACATGCTAAATTACAAAACAGGAGCATACATGGATGTGCAATTCTTCTCCCTATCTGGCTGTCAAGTCAAAGAAACAAACCCAAGAGAAATGACATCTCCATTGCCACTTCTAATAAGAAAAAGCAGGTACATGGATTTGTATGCATGAGATGCTTAAATTTCATAAATTAAAAACTCAAGGCAACAAAACAGGTCCCCACAACTTCTAAACTGAGATACTATGACTTTATAATTAAGCAGGTTTGTCCATCCAGGAAATTTCAAATGGAAACTGTTATGTGGAAATAATCATGATGTCCTAGTTCTCCTGAAACATGATCCCAATGAAACCTGTGTATAACATGAAAATTTATGTCTACCTGGAGACGTTCATAGGCCTTCTGTATAGCAAGAAACTTCTCCCTTCCTTCTGGGTTTTTGTCAGGATGATATTTCATAGCAAGTTTCCGATATTGTCGCTTTAGTTTTTCTTCATCAATGTTCTCAATCTGCTTTGATAAGCTAGATGCGTCATCTGCAATCTCCAAAGAATGTTTTTTATTTACATCATAACTAGATACATCCTCCAAGGATATTTCAAGGATCTTGCAAGCTTCTTCTTCAGAAAGATCCATAGGCTTTCTAGTCAACTCTTCACGCCACATCACAAGTAATGACTGCAAAAACTCTACATGTTCGACAATAGGCCAATTTGGAAAACGAATCTCATCACATAGGTTCCTGAGATAATAACGGTGGCACCACATTTCATCTCTCAGCTCTGGGTATGTCACTGGAGGCATGGGGGCATAGTCATATAAAACATGGCAATGCTGTGACAATTTCTGTGGAAAATCACCAAGATGCTGCAAAACCTGATAGAGGGTACAGGAGCATGAATTAAATTCCAATGTGTGAATATCATATTGGAAAGTAAGCAAAGTAAACCTTTTCTTTTTAAAAAGATTTTAAAAGAAAAAAACACATTAGAGTGTCTACAATGAGGTTTAGAATACCTGACGGATTAGATTTTCTGCCCTCATTTTGTAAGTCCATATTATCTCTGGAGTGTCAGAATCAGAAACCATTGCTGCAGCAAATGCTGCTGGACCACTACGCTCCAGTACATACAACAACGATTCCGGTAGAAGTCCACCAAGAACACTACGTTTTGCCAAAGGCAATGAAGTTGAAACTGCAGCCTCTTCGCCACCATGAAATGCTTGATGGACATGGGTGACAGCAAAAAGTTGGCCAATTGAAAGTAAATTAGATCCAGGATAAGCCAATGCAAAATAAAATGCGCCAGTGCTGTATAGACGTATCATGGCTTTGGGATTTCGGGTAACAATGGCCTTCAGCAAAGCAGCAGCTGCCTCAACAATACTTGGTTCCCCAGAAAGAATAGCCTGTATTCATACACCCCACCCCCAATATATATATATATATATGAATGAATTAGTGAAAACATTGGAAGAGGAGAAAAATCTACAAATCTTACAATTAACCGTGTGATACTATCACATATCAAACAACTTGAATTAAGAATGATAAAGGAAACAAGAGTCAAGACAATCAATAATCAAAGAAACTAATTATTGAATAACTTGGAGATAATTTAGACAAGTGTTTGTGAAATGCTTGAGTTATTTTATTCATCATACTTTGATATATATATATACACTCAATAGTAAATACAATTTACAATTTACAAGAAAATGAATGATAAGCTAAATCCTAGGAACACCGTCCTCACCGTCCACACCGTCCAACTAATTCTAACACTGCCCCTCAAGCTGGAGCATACAAATCAAATGCTCCAAGCTTGGAACAAATATTCTAAATTCTCGGTCCTCTTAGAGATTTTGTAAAGACGTCTGCTAGTTGATCATTCTTTAGAAAGGACTTTTTCTCGGATAAAATGACAATCGATCTCAATATGTTTAGTTCTTACTCTTCCACGAGACAAGATTTCCTCCAATAGACACACAATCCCGTGAAGTGGAACGCCTATCAATGGGTGATCCTGCCCGATCTGCATCGCAAAATCCAACTATTTGAGTGCTTCCTTTGTCTTCATAAAGTAGTCCTTGTCCTGGAGTCTTTTTAATGTATCTCAGAATTCGAATTACTGCATCCCAGTGATCATTATGAGGAGACTGCATGAAATGACTCACCACTCCCACTGCAAAGGAAATATCTGGCCTTGTAATAGTGAGATAGATGAGCTTCCCAACCAATCTCCGATACCTTTCAGGATCAGAATAAGGATCCCCTGGTTGGGTAGCAATTTTTGATTCGGATCCATGGGACTATCAACTGGTCGACAATCTAACATACCAGTTTCTTTAAGTATGTCTAATGCATACTTCCTCTGTGAGATGATAATCCCATTCTTTGACTGAGCAACTTCAATTCCAAGAAAATATTTCAATTTCCCCAAGTCCTTGGTATGAAAATGGCTACATAAATGTTCCTTCAGCTGAGAAATTTTCTCCTGATCATTTCCTGTGATGACTATATCATCTACATAGACCACCAAGTAAACGCATCTATTTGGAGAGGTATAGCAATAAAAGACTGAATGATCTGCTTCACTACGTTTCATTCCAAAAGCTTGAATAATCGAATCTGAATTTTCCAAACCAAGCTCGTGGGGACTAGTTTTCACCCATAGAGAGATCGTCGTAGCTCGCAAACCAAACCGGACTCCCCGAGCACAACAAATCCAGGAGGTTGCTCCATATAAATCTCCTCTTCTAACTCTCCATGAAGAAATGCATTTTTAATATCCAATCGATATAATGGCCAACGACGGATGGCGACCATGGCAAGAAATATTCGAATGTAGTGATTTTGGCCACGGGAGAAAGTATCTCCATAATCAAGTCCATAAATCTGAGAGTAACCTTTGGCTACAAGCCGAGCTTTGAGCCAATCGATCTGTCCATTGGCCCCAACTTTAATAGCATATACCCATCGACAGCCAACGGGTTTCTTTCCCGGAGGAAGTGGAGTCAAGTCCCAAGTACCATTATGCTCCAAAGCCTGCATTTCATCAATCATGGCTTGTCGCCATCCTGGATGATCAAGTGCCTCACAAACATTTTTAGGAATGGAAACGGAAGATATAGATGACACAAAAGAATAATAAGAAAGAGAGAGACGATGGTAACTTAAGAAGTTATAAATAGGATGAGGATTTTGAGTAGACCGAGTACCTTTCCTAAGAGCAATGGGCAAGTCAAGGTTTCCTTCAGGTAGGTCCGTAGTAGGGTCATCTGCTGAAGTAGGACATGATTCAACTGGTCATTCAGTGCCTTCCAATTCTATATTAAGAACTCGTGGACGACGATGATATATGATAGGTGACCTTTGAGATTGCTCGAGTGGGGGATCGTTAGGAATTTCTGTAGTCGAAACTGATTCCGACAAAGAAGAAGGTGATGGACCAAGATACGAAGTCGGAAAGACTTCTTGAATAGTCTGAGACTCAACTGTGGATGGTGAAAAGTAAAACTTTTCTTCGAAGAACGTTACATCTGCACACATGAAATAACGATTCTGCACAGGGGAGTAACACTTGTAACCCTTCTGTAACCTGGAATATCCCAAAAAGACACATTTGATGGCTCGTGCAACAAGCTTATCAAGACCTGGAGACAAGTCATGAATAAAACAAGTGCATCCAAATATCCGTGGAGCGACATGAAATAGTGGCTCTTTAGGGAATAAAACGGAATGTGGTATTTTATGATCAAGAGAGGATGAAGGCATCCGATTAATTAAATAACATGCTATCAAAACTGCATCACCCCAATGTCGGACAGGTACATTCGCATGGAGTAACAAGGTCCGAGCAGTTTCAACAAGATGTCTATTCTTCCTTTCAGCTATGTCATTCTGTTGAGGGGTATGAGGACAACTGGATTGATGGAGAATGCCCTGTGATGACAAAAAGGAAGAAAGGGCAGAAGAAAAGTATTCCTTTGCATTATCACTTCTAAGGATTTTGATTGTCTTACCAAATTGGGTTTTGACCTCATTAACGAAAGTGGTGAGAATAGACGAAAGTTCAGATCGTTCTTTCATTAAGAAAACCCAAGTGCACCGAGAGAACTCATCAATAAAGGTAACGAAATATCGGAAACCATTAGAAGACACACGACTCGGTCCCCATATATCTGAATGGATAACTGAAAAGGGAGAATCAACTCGGCTTTCAACTTTGCTGGGAAAGGAAGAGCGAACATGCTTGCCTAGTTGACACGACTCAAAGTTCAATGATGACATTTTTGCAAGATTCGGAACCATTTGCTTCAATTTTGACAAACTTGGATGGCCCAATCGTTCATGAAGAAGATTTGGAGACTCGACTGCAGTACAACTTACCGAAGGAGCTATTGGAGGTAATAAAGACCATGTGATTCATGTCCTACGCCAATCATCCGACCCATACCACGTTCCTGTATAGTAAAAGAACCAATATCAAAAGTTACTGAGCAGTTTAGAGAGCGAGTAAGTTGACTAAGGGAGATCAAATTAAAAGGGCAACCAGGTATAAACAAAACAGATTTTAAAGTTATAGAAGGAGAGACTGAAACATGACCGATTCCTTTGGCGCTGACCTTAGAACCATCCGCAAGAGTAATGAAGTGAGGAAATTTAGGAGAAGATATGGAGGAGAATAAAGAACGATTACCAGCAATATGATCAGAGGCACCTGAATCAATTATCCAAAGATTTTGATTGTTATCGGATTGAGATATGAAGGCTGTGGAGTCATGAACACCAGTGGCAGTACACCCATGAGATTGATGGGCAGCTTTCAATTGAAGATACTCTCGGTACTCGGCTTCGAAAAAATTTTCCTTGAACATTTCAGCATTGACTGATTTTTGAGGAAACCCATGAAGAGAGTAACAAGTATCATGAGTGTGACCCATTCGCTTGCAATATGTGCATTGAGGACGACCCATTCGAGCCAAAACATACAGAGAGGCTGCCTTAACACCTGAGATTGTAAAGAGACCAGCGGCGGCAAGCAACAACCAGAAACAGGAACCAAAAAATCAGAGGAGACTAAAGGCAAGAGACCCACTTTCCAAACAATAGAAAAAGTGAATTTTGACCAGCTAGACAGACAGAGGAGGACGAGGCGAACGGTTCTGGGTGGTCGCGGTGGTTTTCCGGCGACCGGAGTGTGGCGCGTGAGTTACACGCACCCGGAAGACGGTGGCGCGTGGATGCGCGTGACGGCGCGTGGCACTTTATCCGGCGACGTCGCTTGGTGGGAAGGCCGATCGGAGACTTCTGAGGCTATTTCCGACGATGGTGGAGACTGGATTGGTCGAGACAATGACTTTCGGAATGACTTTTGATCATGAGAGGTGTTGTTTGGTTGGGACAGTGTTGTTTGAAAAATAGAGGAAGGTTGAAGGACAGTTGAACCAGAGGCAGAAGACTTCGTAAAAGGATAAAGGTTGACGGTACAAGATTTCTGCTGGACCAGAGGTAGAAACCTTCAAAGGACAAATGAACCTGCTCTTGATACCATATTGAATAACTTGGAGATAATTTAGACTAGTGTTTGTGAAATGCTTGAGTTATTTTATTCATCATACTTTGATATATATATACACTCAATAGTAAATACAATTTACAAGGAAATGAATGATAAGCTAAATCCTAGGAACACCGTCCACACCGTCCAACTAATTCTAACACTAATCAATAATTTTATAGAAGGAAATGTTATTCAGAAAGTTACTAGTCGCACAACCAATATTAATTAATTAATATTTACTCACATGGCTGATTAATAAATGCAACAACTCCTAAAATTACCTGTGCAATATGTGGAAGGCAGCGTGGACTTGACAAGATTCGTTTTACTCTAGGAGTTGGAGTAACAATCTCTCCAGCATCATCTAAATCTGAATGTGCACAAACCATGCTATGCAATATGGACAAAGCTGCATCCCCAACCTAAAAACAAGATCGATCTATTAGAAGGGTACGACAGGAATAAAATAAAAAAAAATGTGTTCTATGAGACAAATCATTGGCCATAAAAACACTTTCCAGCGAGCAATGGAAATTAACTTCTGGAGAATGTAACTACCATTCATCTTCGTTACATTTCCAAATGTGCCAAAGCTAATGGTTATCGACATAACAGCACCTAAATAGAGAAACCTAAACATATGTGACCCTTCTTCAACAGATTGTAGGTAACACC
Organism: Sophora flavescens; assembly: GCA_030762895.1. Classification (NCBI taxonomy): domain Eukaryota; kingdom Viridiplantae; phylum Streptophyta; class Magnoliopsida; order Fabales; family Fabaceae; genus Sophora; species Sophora flavescens. The sequence goes on from CM061068.1 coordinate 32,050,751, forward strand.
ATAACACAAATAAATCAAATTATTGAGAAAGAAACAAGCACCCCTTTAGGGCAAACAGGAGAAATTTTGCAAAAAATACAAAAGAGATCCAATCAGTGGGAAGACAACAAAAATAAGGTCATAGAAAATAAGCACAAAAGCAATTGATATTTATACGAATATCAAAATTATCTTCCAACTGCAACATAATTACCTGAGGTGGGGTAAGGACAGGAACTCTAACGGCAAGTGCCCAACGAAGCTCACGAATATCACGCAACTTCTTCCAATCTAACATCCCAGAAGCCCAAAACCTTGTTGTCCAATCAATAGCCTTCTTAGACCATAACCTTCTAATAGCATCTTTCTCCATAGGTCCAGCTTGAGTACCATCTTTGTCAATATACATCCATTCCTTGAGTGGTTCCATAAAAGCACTAGCAGCAATCAGATTTGATTGCAAGGGAATAGCTGTCCTCTCTGAAGTTTCGTGGACAACTGTAAGCAGATCAACTCCTAATACACAACCTCCAACTAGAACACAAGCCTCTACATTTGATAAAACCTTCATCAACGCCTGACATTGAATAAAACATAGTTAATTAGAATTTTCAAACCAATAGAGTTGAATAAAATAATTTTTTTACTCAAGCATTCTTAAAATTCTATTCCATTGATTTAGGGTAATCATTTAACCAATATTGAAAACTAATCCTATAGCAATTACCAACAATGAAGTCAATTGAAAACTACATTTTTTTTCTCTTTTAGCCCAAAAACCTGGCAAAACCATAGTAATACAAAGATAACAGCACAAATATTAGGATGAACTTCAACCAGAACCGTGACACAATACAAAAGCAAATTAATGCTTCCTCCTCTTCCTCAAAGAGAAAGCTAGGAAAAACTAAATTCAATTTACACACACCTTCAGAAGTAAAAGAAGTCGGTGCCTCAAAGCTCTGTCATCTGTCCTATCCAAGAGAACAGTAATGTGAGCTGTTCCTTCAAAAGGACCAATGGTCTTGTAATGCTGTTCATACACAATTGCCATTGCCCTTGCACAAAGCTCTCTCACTGATGACCCACCACCTCCGCCAAAACCATCTAATCTACCCATGTCACACCAATCATCGGATGCACCTAATTCATCAGGAACAGCACCATCTACAGTGAGCCCTGTGTCTGCATCACATAAAAATCGATGGTAAAGCGCTCTAAAAAAAGCAACCGGATCACGCAACGGGAAGTCTTGCGCCCTGCCACCACTGCCACTCTCAAGCAGTAGACGCAGATAATACTGACCAACACAAACTTCTTTTGACAAGCTTGGGTAACGAACAGAAAATTCAGGATAATTCCAAGACATTTGTGGTACACTCTCATTCCCATTTACCATTTCCATAGTAGCACCCCCTGGAACAATATCTTCAGTACGCTCTTTCTCAACATCTAGCTTATGAACTTCAGCCTGCATTGATTCCCTCAACTCTTGCCTGGTACGCTCATTCCAAATCAAATCTGCACGATTGTGATCAAGACCAAAAGCTCGCCAGAATTCAGGCCAATTACATAGAAGTCGACCAGATCCCACAGGGGTGTTCTCTACAACAACTTGAGCAGGAGCTGGAATGCCTGCACCCTGCAAACCAACTGCATTGCTGTCAGGATCAACCGAATTTGAAAAATCAGATCCTGGTAATTCATTTGAGTTTGCTGATGGCGCAATAGCCGAAGCTACAAAAGTCGAATACCCATTTTGTGAATCTCCTATAGAAGCTCCATTCGTCAAATTTTCACTAGTGTGAACAACAGAAGATTGAACACTTGATGGTTGTTCAGAGCTTGGGTCTAGAGCAGTTTTACGAAAGTTTTCTGAGCTTCTGACAACAGCACCTCCTGTCTGCCTACCTGAATCAGAAACATCAAAATTAATAGCTGAAGGGGAGGGTTGTTCTTGAGAGGTCAATCCTCTCCCTATGCGACCTTTTCTCTGCTGAAGCAAACGTCTTTTTCTTCTCCCAATTGATGACTCTTCTTGATTTGTGTCTTCGCCTGGATCTCCATCAGAACGTGTGTGCAAATAAGCAACAAGTCCAGGAGGCAGAATTCGAGACAATAGCTCTAAAGCTGGTTGATAGGAATCAGCCCAAAGAGCAACAAGTTGTCGACTAACTTCACGGCGCTCACCAGCAGGAAGGAAAAAAGCATGCAGTAAATGCCTCAACAAAGCACCATCACGCAGAGAAGCATCCCGCATAGACTCTGCAGCAATAGCATCTTCTTCTGCAATTGAACGCATTATCACAGCAACTGTTTCTCTAACACTTTCAGCAGGATGACCAAAAAGTGCAAATAAGCGACGCTTCAACCCAGCAACTTGGCGTAACAACTCAACAAAAACAGTATATTGGGTAGTCTCTCCATGTGGATCACAAATCATAGCCTCAAGCACTTCAACAACAGCCATTGACAGTAAAGGTGATACAGACATGGGCTTCAATCTGTTGACAAGAATAATGACATAACTATGATTAGCGAACAATACTGACTTTGTATGCATGATTGTGGCATGCCACTCTCCTTTAGAATCTGATACATTTGCATCACCAGGTCCACCACCGATGAGTACAGCAACAAGCCCTGCAGCCTCAGATGCCACACCTTCTGAACCATTTCGGAGTAAACCCATTATCCTTCCAACTGCTGCCGGAAAAGACATCACATGTGAAGCTGCACTTCTTGAAGCGAGTAGTCTACGTAAACATGCAATAAACCCCATCACAGTTGCTGCAGCTTTTGGTGAAGGGGGTGGCAAAGGAGGAGACTCTGGAGGAAGATTAGGGGCGGCAGGAAGCATGGTAATCAAGGCCATCAAAGTAACCTCTGGTACTTCAAGGTTTGGAGGCACCCCACTATATGGTATACAGGCATTGAACTCCCTTATTCTACGCCATAATTTAGCTCTTGATCCACGAATGGAACCATCTTCAGCAACAGCGTCTTTGGAAGCTGCTGCTAAATGTTTCAAATGCATAGATGCACTTTCTGCATCAGCAACAGGCTTTTGTTGACCATAATGCAAATAAACTCTTCCGCAGGGAGGATCAATACGGTGACCAGGCATTGTCAGCCTTGGCAATACAGGTATGGCACATTGACCCTACAAAAACATCACCAGAAGTCATACATCCACTTGGAATCTGCATTATGCAATAAGTCATTTTTGCTTTTGGTCTTTGGATAACATTACCATAGGACATAATTGCCCTCAGTTCAGGAACAGATTAAACATTGATATTAAGAGATTAAACAATTAAAATGGGACATAAATCATTGTGCTTAATCCTAGAAAAACACCTACGGAACAATTCTTAACCAAGATGAAATACATCTACCTACTTCAGTTTGCAACACATCACGAACTGCTGCAAGTAAGTTGTCACGAGACGTGCTTGCATAAACCTACAATACATGCCATATGCATGAGAAACTTTATAGTATCACAAAACACAAGTAGAGTAGCATAATAAGAGCTTACATGGATGGGACATCCATCACTGAATTCAATTGCAAACATCTGGGGCTCTTCAGCAAACCGAACCAGAGCACTTACTGAAGATAAAGGACGAACAGTAACAGCCTGCATACATCTAGTGAAAATTCTCAACATTTGACATAACCCTTCTGAGTAAAAATCAGCACGCATGGACATATAAATGTATTCATACAAAATTGGTGTCTGACACACAAAAAGACTACATAAAACTATTGATGAACGCATAACTGTATATATTTTAAAAAAGATACATAAATGTTCAAGACTGATGTATCTTCCTTAAAACCTGTTTTACCTCATAGACAATGATGCTGCTTGCTTACTATAACAAGTTGAACACATATTTTTGTGAAAACCCGTGAAAAAAGTGGTCAACAATTCCAAAGACCTATTAAGGTACATGGCATGCACCTTAAATTAGTAACATCTGATACTGTAATTGCATCATATATTCGGAACTAAACTTCAGATGTTAATGCTTAATTTCTCGTGCAAGGCCTTTATAGATAGATCCACTAGCATGTAACAATACTTGTATGCATAAATTTCAAAGCACACATGTTTTACCCCATTCACTAATTGACTTAAAAAATGCGTCACTTACTTCATAGTTCTCTGGACGCCTTTCCACAAGTGAAATCTTTGTAAGAATGAGCTGACGAGATACAGCATCACCATGCTCACCTAGCCCTCCTTTTGGGCCAACTCCTAAGCTTAATCCAGGAACATTTAGAGTTCCATGGGCAGCAGAGCGCAACCTTGTTACAGACCAACACCCCAATGGGGTATCTTCTGCTCCAACTGCCTCCTTTGCTACATTGCAGTTAATTGTTTAAGGTTAAAAAATAAATTCACTGTGAGCAAATAACGAATTTAAGCGTTGAAGTTATAACTAGCAACCTCTTTGTTTTATATACTCAGAAATGGAGAGAGTTTGGGAAGTCTCCACGGACAAGGACAGCCCAACAGTGGATTTAGCAGTTTTTGTCTGCAATAAAATTACATTGTTATTATTGTTGATATTAAAACAGGTAACAATCTATTCCTTGGTTAATCAGAAAGCAGTTTAACCATTCTAACAAATGTTGCCTTATTTCACTGCAATATGGCAACCTAATTTAAGATGTCAAAATCTTGCAAAAAAATTGTTGAAGCATAAAGAACGCCATCCATACCAAATTTGAGATGATGGATGACATTGTGCACCCAGAAGCAGCTTGGAACGCTTTAGATTTTCTTCCATATAAGGGGCAAAGAACAAATCCACTACCATGGTCAACATTTTTCTTTCCAAAAGCATCAGAGAGAAGAACAATTGCAGGGGAATCCATGTCTCTAAAATCCAAGCACCAGCGAAGGTCACCAGTTTTTGTCTCAATAAGCTCAACACCGACATAAGTTACCTTCAATTTCTGAGTCACCAGTCACACAGGATAATTAGATCAGCTGTTCACCTCATTTTCTTTTCTTTTCCTTTTTTTTTTTATCAGGAAGTTCATCACACTATAAATCAGGACAATTGCCAATTTGTTACTTAAGAATATATATATATATATATATATATCATCAATCCATCATCTGATCATCCTAATCTCCAAAATTCTTACAACAATACATTTCAAATCCCTCCAACATAAAACAATAAAATCGTTATTCTCTTAATCAGAACAGGACAAAAGAATGACACAAATGCACATGGTCATACTTTACCATTAACAACAATTTAACAAAAAAAAATATGATATGCCAACTAACAAACAATATCATGTACTCTTCTCAACTAAGGGTGTAAACGAGTTGAGCCATTCGTGAATTATTTAGGTTTCACTCATTAAATATTCGATCAAGCTCATTTATTTAGCTAGACAAACAAGCTCAAACTTAAAGTGAGGATCAATTATTTAAATGAGTCGAGCTTAAGCTTTGTAGAATTGACATTAATAGCCCAAGCATGGCTTGTGTACATATGTATTACCTTAAAAGTTGTAATTTTATTTATTACCTTTACTTGGAGAATTGTAATTTTATTTCATGCATGGCAATGATATTTTTATTTATTATTATCTTTATATCTTCTAGCATAAAAATGACTGTTAAATATTAAACTAATAAACATAAAAATAATTCAAGGAGGAATTTGATAAAGAAAAAAAAAAAACTAATCAAGCTCTGGATGAGTAAAAGAGTCAAGCTCAATTTAAAATTTTTAATCAAGCCAAGCTCAAACCCTAAATTTGGCTCATTCAATAAGCCAAGCTTGAGTAACCATTTCTTTTTTCACAAGTCAAGCCCGACCTCGGCTTGACTCAACTTGTTTACACCACTAGTCCCAACCCTCCCAATCCCATTATAAACATGAACTACATAACTTCAAGCCTTTATATCATCCAAACTAAACAAATTACAGCTAAAGGAGCAATTAAAACAGAGCACAGCACAGAGTAACTTACAAAAGGAACCCACTGAGATGCCCGTCGCCTAAGATGCAGCACCGGGAACTCAGCCACAGGAGCCAACCTATTCCACCGTATCCGATGCAACTCTGTCAAAATGCTGGCCCTGTATCGAGACGAGAACTTTATGGCTTTGAATTTTCCCCTCCCATCGGTCCGCACGCTCAGGCTGAACTCATTCGAATTCTCGTCGCGCCCCAGGAGAGGAGCGGCACCTTCAAAATCGCTCGCCACGTCGTACGAATTCGTCAGAGAGAGCGTCGAGGGATCGAGGGTGATTATGCCAACGCCGGAAATGCAGAGTATCCGCTTATAGCGGCCACGCCATGAGTGCTTCACGACTAAATAGCGGGCCAAGTACTCCGGTTCTTCGAGAGGCGGAGGAGCGGAATTGGCGGCGGCGGAGGAGGAGTTGTTGCCGGAGTCCATGACCCGCGGCGGAGGTAGGGAGGCGGGGCGGTTGAGATCCGATGCGTAGCGGGTCACGGATTCGAGGTGGGAGAGATGTGCGAGGGTGTGGACACGAGACGCATGGTGGAAGCGGAGAAAGAACCAGAGTCCCTGCGACGATGAAGTCGCCGCCGCAGCCTCCGCCGGGGTTCGGTGAGGCCGAGACTGATTCGCCCCCAGTGCTAAGTTTGTGAATCACATTCAAGTTGTTGTTCGATGGAATCAAACCCTAAGTATTAACAGCGATCGGTTCATCCAAGGTGAAGTTTCGATTCGAATTGGAACGGGGAAGGGAATGAATAGAGAGATTTATGTGAATCAAAGAATCAGCAGCATGTGGAAAATCGAATAGCGAATCGGAGCGAGAGATCGAGTTGAAGTAGCAGGAATGGTTCGATAGGAAGAAGAAGAAAGGAAAGGGTGGGGATATGCGAGGACCCAACACACCGCCTGTGGGTCATCAACATGACGTGGCGTTGAGGTCAGTTCTTATTTGTTAAACAAAAAAATTATTTAACCAAGGGTCGATATATCATGACACGGTCTTGTATCTGCAGGATTGAATCTCTATTATGATATGTGTGGGAGGATAGATTGAGGTGATTAGTAATTAAGTGGAACGATGAAAAGATCTTGACCCATTGTCTTAATAGAGTTGAGTGATTGATGATGGTATAGACTCTGTTTGGCAAGTATAATAAGCTAGCTTATAGCTTATTTGACTAGCTTATAAGCTTGTTTGACTGAAATAGATGTGTTTGGTAAACAAATTATCTTTTAGCTTATAGCGTTTCTTCATAAGCTAATTTATTTAGCTTATGGCTAATAGCTTATACCTTATTGTCTTTTCTCTCGTTTTTACCTTCATTCATTTAATGAATTGCTAACTTTATCATGTCTATCATAAATATGTCATTTTATATATATAAGCTATATCAACTGATAATTTTAACAAACATTTCAAATTCAATTAGCTAACTTTTCGGCTATCAGCTAAAAATTAACTTATCAGCTATCAGTTAGCTTATCGGTTATCAGCTATCTTATCAATTTTTGCCAAAGAGAGTCATAATCCCACCCAAAATGCTCTCATTTTCATAAATTCCAAATTTGGGGTGTGGGATTTTCCTCCATTCCTTCGATAGACTTCCAAGCAATGAGGTGGAATGTTTTTACCTTTCCACTTCACTTCATTACTTTTCACTTCGTTACTTTCCACTCCATTACTAACCATTCCACTCTATTTTCTTCAAAACTCTCAAACATAGCCTTAGTTTCCTTTGGGAAAGGTAAATATAAATTTCTTTTTAAGTGCTCATAGAGCCCGGGGGCTTTCCCTACATTGGATTGAAGCATCATCCAATCATCCCCTCATACTAAATTTATTGTACCAAAATAAATAATAATAATAATTTATAGCAACATCAAAAGGTGGGATAATAATCCATGATAGAGTTAATGATGTTCAAAATCATAGTTATTGTAGTTAATAACATGTTGAACATGTTTACTGTGTACACATTTAGTAAATGTGGTAACTCGTTAATCAACAACTTGACTAATGATGTATGTATTTACTAGATACACAAGTTGTCGGTTAAAGAGTCACCTCATCTACTACATCTACATATATACTCATTAAGCAAGTTCAATATGTTACCAATCATGATTTTGAACATCATTAACCGTTTTCAATCGTTGTCCTATTTTTTATATATATCTTAATAACAGAACTGTTTGTTAAATTCCTAGCTCCTTAAGAGTTGAGAGACTCAACTATTTGACACGCTTCCGCCAGACAAACCAGACTAGCCTCCATCACGAATTCATGATTGTCGTCGTCTGTGATTTTTAAATATTGTCGAGATCTGATAGCTTTTGTCGAACTGCGAATGGAACCTTAGCCTGCACCGCCACCATCGCTCTGGCAAGGCTCCGATCGGTTCCCATTTTGTGCGCTGCTTTGGATGCCGTCGCTTCGGCCGCCACTGCCATTTGTACTGCTGTGTTGGTGCACCGTCCTTCTGCTAGACTCGTTCCGACGTTATTTCTGTCGCCAAGACTCTCTCCTTGTGAGATGACTTTCTCCTTGTGAGATGATTTCTCTCCATGTGAGATGCCTCTCTCCACTCTCTCCATGTGAGATGACTTATAGTGCTCTCTCCTTATTGTGAGATTTTTTTTCGTGGGTTTTCTTTCATGAGGAACGATGACAATTATTAGTTGGAACTGTCGAGGCCTGGGTCACGTGAGTGCAGTTCCTACTCTGAAGAACCTGGTCCGGTTGCATAAGTCGGAAATTATTTTCTTATATGAAACTTTAGTTCTTGCGACAAAAATTGAAGAGGTGAAAAGAAGGATTGGTTTTGATGGTTGTTTTGCAGTGGATATGGATGGTCGTGGTGGAGGAGTGGCGATTCTATGACGTAATTCTATGAATAGTGAAATTATTAATTATTCTCTTCATCATATTAATGTGGTTGTGAAGGATCCGGTTCATGGAAGGTGGAGGTTGACTGGTTTTTATGGCTTCCCTCAGTGCAATCGTAGGAGGGAATCTTGGGCGTTGTTGAGAAGGCTAGCAGGCATGTCTCAATTACCGTGGTGTATAGTTGGAGAGTTCAACGATTTACTTTCTCCGGAGGATAAGCTTGGGCGTTGTGATCACCCTAATTACTTGATGAGGGGGTTCCAAGAAGCGACTAATGATGCTAAATTAATTGATATTCCTCTCGAGGGGTATCCTTTTACGTGGAGATATGCTATGGGGATAGGTAGAGAAATTGAGCAGAGGTTGGATAGAGCATTAGCAACTAAGGAATGGCTTTCGTTGTTCCCTCAGGTTCGTCTCTTGAATCTTGTTGTTGCTCATTCAGACCACTATCCTCTTCTTCTTAAGCACAAGCATGTGGAGGTAGGCTTGGGAAGGAAAAGATTTCGTTTTGAAAATCTTTGGTTGCTTGAATCGGATATTGGTGATGCTGTAAATGAGGGTTGGAGCTTGGGTAGTGAAGGTGATATGGTGGCTAGGCTTGGGGGTTGTGCTGAAAACCATCAAAGGTGGAGTAAGAGGATTAAAGCAAAATTTAAAGAAGATGTTGATGGTTGTGTAAGGCAGCTGGAGGTTCTTGGACGTAGAAGAGATGAAATGGGTGTGGCGCAGTATAATAATGTAAAAGAAAGAATGTTGAATCTGATCACCCAAAAAGAAGTGTTTTGGCAACAAAGAGCGAAGGTGTCCTGGTTAAAGGATGGAGACCTTAATACTCAGTTCTTTCATATCTCTGCCACATGTAGAGCAAATGTTAACAAGATAAAGAAGTTGCTTGTTGGTGATGATGTTATTGTTGAGGAGCCTGTGCTGATAAAGGAGACTGCACGAGAGTATTTCCAGGACATTTTTATGTATCATCTTGGCTATTACGATCAAGTTATTGGAGCATTAAACCAGCATATAGGTGCTGCTGAATATTCTATGCTTTTAAAGTCTTTCTCAAGTGAGGAATTCCAGACAGCATTACATCAAATGGGTTCAAACAAAGCACCAGGCCCGGATGGCTTCAATCAGGCTTTTTATAAGCATTTTTGGGAGGATTATGGTGAGGAAATTTTTATTGCTTGCTGTTCTTGGTTAGATAGAGGCCATTTTCCTAATTCCATAAATGATACAAGCATTACTCTTATTCTCAAAAATGTAATTTACAAGTTAGTTTCTAAGGTGTTGGCTAATCGTTTGAAGTTGGTACTTGACAATTGTATTTCTCTGATTCAATCAGCTTTTGTTTCGGGAGGTCAATTCTGGATAATGCAATGATTGCTATAGAGATTATTCATCGTTTAAAAAGCAAGATTAAATGTGGTAATGAAGATGTGGCTCTGAAAATTGATGAGTAAGGCGTATGACAGGGTGGGGTATTGGTGGGGCTTCGGCAAGTGTACCGGATCGAAGCAAGTAATAATTAAAACGGCAAGTAAATTACCGAGTATCGAACTCAGGGATTGGGAAACCAAGTACAACTTCACAAATTAAACAACTATTTTAGACTGAGAAATAAGTGTGAATAGATTTCAAGAAAATAAAAGGAACAATAAAATCAAATCAAATATTTTTCGGGTTTTTAAATATTAAAAAGAGATTTCCAAGAATTGGGTTACCGACAAGACCGCTCATGTTACTAAATTGACTACCCCTCTTGTTAATTATCGAAATTTGCTTTGAAGGCGAATTTATCCTAAATAAGTTAATGCTCCCTCTCGGGTTACAAGAACCGTGCCTAATTAAACCAACCCCTACTCTCGTGGTAATTGAATTTAAATTGAACCCTAAGTTTTGTGACAATTCGTGAACCCTCGAAGGACCGCTTCTAACTCTCGTGATTTAAGTCCTAAGTTTGATTCCTGTAGATCCGATACCTAAGTTCACCGCTAAGTTCGTCCTTAGAGTATCTATGACATGCAAATAAGTGCGCACCAAATTCACAAATAGTTCATGCAATAGGAATCAAATCGAAAGCAAATTGGAATTAACAAAGGGAAAACATCAATTCATAACATAAACAAGTCTTGGGCATAACCCCAATCCCTAGAAACAAAAAGACTACTCAAGCATTGTCATGGCCATGGCAAGCTTGATTAACAAAAGCATAAAAGAAAACCTAAGAGAGAAGAAGAAATTGGAGAAGAAGAGAAATCATAGTTTTTGCCTAAGGTAGCAGCCCCCGTCCTCCTATTTTCGAGCCTAATTGCTCTATTTATAGAGTAGGGTAACTTGAATCCCAAGCAATTACAAAATCAGATCAAATCAAGTTTTAAAATTCCAGATATTGCGCGTCACGGCCGTGATGGCTGTCACGGCCAGGCCGTGACAGATTGTGTCTTGGAAAACTTGGCCCTGATGGCCTGTCACGACCGTGATGGCTGTCACGGCCTGGCCCTGGCCATGATGGCCATCATGACCTGGCCATGATAGGTTCTAACTTTGTGTTATTCTTTCTTTTTCAGCCCTGCTCGATCATGGCCGTGATGGGCTCTGTTTGGCTCATTTTTCTTGTATTTCAAGCTCCGCCTTCATGCAAACTCCAACATAATTGGTCCTGAGCATTTTAATCTTCATATCCAAATCAATATCTCCAAATTAATTGCCAAATCTTATCATATCCTTTATTGTTGTGATAGGCAATTATTATTCAAATCCAATTTGATTTGGATCCAATCTGTTATCTCAATGCCAATTGAATTATCTTTTAATCATAATAATCCAAATCCAATTTGATTTGGATTCAAATCCATCATGTGGGCCCTTGCAATTTACTTGGCAATCTTCAATTTAATTTCAAGCCTTCTTCTTTGTCCTTTCCTAAAAATAAGAATAAGAAAAATATCAGAAAATTAATAAAAATCTAATTAAAATTAATTAAATACACACATTGACTCTAAAATAACCAAAATATGAAAACAAAGTCTAATTTGGGCTAAATCAAGCATTCAACAAAATTTAATTGATGAAATACGTTCTAAAATAATAGATAAAATATAATAAGACAGTGGATTATCAGGTATCTGAGAGCGGTCATGAGAATGATGGGCTTTGATGACAGGTGGGTGGATTGAATCATGATGTGTGTCGAATCAGTTAAATATTCAGTGCTGGTCAATCAGGAGCAAGTGGGTCTTATTCATCCAGGTAGAGGTCTTCGCCAAGGAGACCCTCTATCACCATATTTATTTATCTTATGTTCGGAAGGTCTCACAGCTCTAATTAATCAGGTAGAAAGGAGAGGGGATCTTCATGGGGTTAAAATCTGTAGAGGAGCTCCTATAGTTTCACATCTTTTGTTTGCGGGTGATTGTTTCCCGTGCTTTAAAGCAAATCAAAGGGAGGCAAATGTAATGAATGGTATTCTGAGAAGCTATAAGGAAGCCTCTGGCCAGCAAATTAATTTTCAAAAGTCAGAAATTTTCTTTAGTGAGAATGTAGGAGAGGAGGAGAAGGATAATATTGCTGCTATTCTTCAAGTGCAGGTTTGCTTGGGCACATGTAAATATCTAGGGCTACCTTCCATGATTGGTAGGAGTAAGAAAGCGCTTTTTAAATTTATTAAAGACTGTATTTGGCGTAAGATCAATTCTTGGGGTGGTAGGTCTTTATCTAGAGCTGGCAAAAAAGTCATGATTAAGTCAGTGCTTCAAGCGATCCCTACCTATTTCATGAGCATCTTCCTTATCCCTACTTCTCTTGGGGATGAAATTCAAAAAATGATGAACTTCTTTTGGTGGGGAAATGGAGGTGAAAGGGGAAAAGGAATAAGGTGGTTGTTGTGGGATAAATTAGCAATGAGTAAACATGATGGTGATATTGGTTTTAAGAACCTCTATATTTTTAATGTTGCACTACTTGGTAAGCAAGGGTGGAGGTTTATGACACAACCTAACACACTTGTTTCCAAGATTTTCAAAGCTAAATACTACCCTAAGTGTGAATTTTTCGAGGCAAAAAGAAGTTGTAATTCCAGCTATGTTTGGAGAAGTTTGCATGAGGCTAGGGCAATTCTTAAGGAAGGGACAAGGTGGTGTAAAGGTTCAGGTGAAGGTATTAAAGTGTTCTCAGACTGCTGGGCAAAGGAGGTTCAACAGGTTCGACCTCTTGATGTGAGGCGTTATGATAAGAACTTGTTGGTGTCTGATCTTATGCACAGAGACAAAAAAGCATGGAATGAAGCTGAAGTGCGTAGACTATTGGTTGCAAAACATGCTGAGTTGGTGCTCAAAACTCCACCTTTTGACTCTGAGGTATGATAGAATGGTATGGTTTCCAGATCCAAAAGGTCAGTATAGTGTGCGGTCATCTTATAATTTTTGCTTGAACAAGTTTACGGAAATTGATCAGTTGAAGGTCGAAGGTAACTGGTCCAGTTTATGGAAACTTGAAGTTCCTCCTAAAGTTAAAAATTTTATGTGAAGGGTGTGTCGAGGGGTGCTTCCTACTAGAGATAAGCTTGGTACGAAAGGGGTTCAAGTGGATGGGTTGTGTCCTTGGTGTGAGAACTCAATGAAAAGTGATTGTCATATTTTGTCTCTACCCGAAAAGTGAAAATACTTGGAGACACTTGGGTTTGTGGCAGAATATTGAGCATGAGCTTTATCAGGTAGACAACTTCTGCTCTCTTTTTTTCTAGGTGCTGCCGAAACTACAAGTGGAAGAGAGGAAGATGTGGGTGATGACATTGTGGAGCTTGTGGAGGAGCAGAAATCAGAAAGTTTGGGAAGCAGTGGATGAAACTCCAGAAACTATCATTTGGAGAGGCAAAACCTTATTAGTTGAATGGGAAGTGGCTAGAAATTCTGAGGTTCATGAGAAAAGTCGTGGAAATATTCCTTCGCTATGCACTTGGAAAAGACACTCACAAGGTTTCTTGAAGTGTAATATTGATGCTTCGTTCTCACTTCAACATGATAAGGTAGGTTTTGGTTTATGTTTTAGAGATGAATTTGGCTTGTTTATTGGTGCCAAAACCTTATGGTCCCAGCCCTTACTAGATGTGAAAGTAGGGGAAGCACTTAGTCTCAAGTTTGCTATTGATTGAGTGAGAGAGTTGGGTTTTAAAGATGTTATCTTTGAGAGGGATGCTAAGTTAGTAGTTGATACTTTTCAAGCTCCCCATTTAGATGCTACGGAACTTGGATCTATTGTCTTAGATTGTAAGGAGTCTATCTCATCCTTTTGTCAAAACTCTCATGTGGAGTTTATTAGAAGGAATGTTAATATAGTTGCTCATAAGTTAGCAAAGGCGGTCATATGTCAGGCTAGTCCTTAGGTTTTCTTTGATGTTTCAACGTGTACTGACTCTTTGATTTTTAATGAAATGAATTAGATTTCTTGTGTAAAAAAAAAAACTGTAATTTTTACTTGGGATATTTTTTCAATTTTTCTACGGCATTGTCTTAAACAAATTGTGTGTCGAAAAGTTTTAGCTAATGCCGAAATTGATGTAATAATTTGTTGAGAACTAAAATATTTGAGGACCAAAGTAATTTAACCAAAATTCGTTCATCTGTAACATATTACAAAATAAACCTCCAGCTAAATTCGGGTTGGGTGAAACAGCGTGGATCGTATGGTATGCCACTCCACTTTTTACCTGCCTTCTTTTTTTTGTTTCTTATGTCTTTATTTAAATTAAGGTTAAAATAATATTTTGGTCCTTATACATGATATGAATTTTTGATTTGGTCCCTATATATAAAAAAAATTATTAAAATGGTCCATATATGTATAAAAAGTCACCATTTGATCCCCGCCGTACAAAATTTTAGGGACTGATTTGATAATTCGTTGTTAGTGTAGGGACCAAATGGAGTCTTTTTGTATGTATAAGAACCATTTTAATAATTTTTTATGTATAGGAACCAAATCGAGAATTCGTGTCATGCATAGGGATCAAAATATTACTTTAACCTTAAATTAACTTATCACTTTGGGTTAATTCGAATACAATACGAACAGTGAAAGATAGTAATACATTCGAAGACGTATTTTATGCACCAGGTCTCCTTGACGAATAATATGTTCATGACATCAAAGATGCGCTCACGATGTTGAAAGAAGAATGGCCAACTCATCATGAGTGAATGTTGTTGAGTTGTCTTTTTCTTAATATAATGACCATTTTAACATGAGATGTTGCGTTTTGTAATTAGGCACAGCTTTCAACTTTCAACAAACAAAAAGTTGAGATGTCATGCACTATCGAAATTGAACAGAAAATAAGAAGCAATATAGAAAGAGTTACCACCAAGTCACCAACTCCTGAACTCCGTATGAAACTGTGTTTAGAATGTAAAAAGGTGTTTAATTTGACAAGATTGGTCCGAGTTGAATTGCAAAGGGAACTGAATTTGACCATTGGAGCTTTATCCCATACAAAAAAGAACTTCAAGTAATATATCCGCATCAGATCATTCGGAAGACAATCAACCAGACACCAACATCCACAAATAAGCGAAAATGGAATATACATGCCTGATACATTACTTTGAAATCTAGAGCCTGATTCCAAGAACGAAGAAAAGATATACGGCATGAGACAATTGCCAGAGCGGAAGAAAGATGAACAAAATATAGTCCTATTTTCCCAAAATAAAATTACACAAAATTTTTCCACCAAAAATAAAAATAAAAATAGACAACTTACTCAAAGTCAACAACTTATCTAGAGCCGCTGCCGATGTTTATTTTGCATTTGCAAATGAACAAGGAGCATATGCTCATATATGATAAATAAAGCAAATACAAAGAAAACATGCAAATACTTTGTTGTCACCCTGTTTACCGCACTGGCTGCTGATTGTAGTGTGCCTTCTCCTTTTTCTTAGCTGCGGCGAGCCTTGCACTCCGTGCAGCAGCCTCACTAGCAGCAGCACGTGCAGCAGCATCCATCTCCTTGCTTGATTTCTTCTTCTTCATAGAAGCAACTTTCTTAAGCCGCTCTTTAACATCAGTGGCAGAAGCATCCTCTGCCTTCTCCATTCCAGCAGTTTCAGAAGTTGTATTTCCGACATCCACCCCATCAGGCTGGTCTTGTGATTCTTTCTGCTCCTTTGAAGATTTATCCTTCTTCTTCTTCTTCTTTGCATTCTTGCTTTCCCCAGTAGCACTGTCCTTCTTTTCCACCTCACCACTGTGATCATCTTCTTTCTTCTCAGCACCTGCATTTTCAGAGGCCAGGTAAAAATTTCAAGTAGGAAAATCCTAAACAACCGGTCATATTATCAGGACAACAATGATATTGCTTGCATAAGTAAGGGATTCTGTGTACATGTTTTTGTTCAAGCTTCATATAAACATACATCAAATAGTTGGTTCTACCATAAAAAATGTATGGTTAAACGAATAAACAAAATTCACTTAGCTATATGTTCCATACTAGAGAACTAAGATATTTAAAATAGTTTTTACGCATGATCACAAGCATTATATTACCATGGGACTCATCCTGGCTACCGGATTCTCTCTGTGTTAAACCTAGCTCGGCCAAAACAGCGTCAAGCTCTTCAAGCTCCTTTTTCTTCAATTCCTTCTTTGAAAGTTGCCTTTCAGCTTCTTTGGCAGCTACTGAAGGTTCAGGAGGTTTGTTAAGAACAGGCTCAGCTTCTACCAGGACTTCTGAGTCATTTTCATGCTCCTCCTCAGCATCATCTTCAACATCATCAAGACCTTCTAGCTCACTTTCACTTTCCTGGTTTCAAATATTAATCAACTCTACCAGTTAGTGCATGTGTGGTTAACCCACTGATATTGCAATATAACAAAAATGGCCATCAAGAGTCATACACACTCAGAAAAGATGGGAGAACTAAGTTCCCACTGATTTATTAGTTGATTCAAAAAGAAGACATCAATGCTAAAGACCTTTGATCATTATGTATAGGGAATAGTAACCTTATCTAAATATCAGATGATTTTATTCAGTTATAATGTGATATATGTCACTTAAACGCTACTTTTAATGTCCAGTAATAGACCGTGAATGGGTTCTTTTTTAGTTAACATAACATTTTCTAAAGTACAAAGTAATGACCAAATCCATATTTAAGTTTATATTGATATTGTTGACATATAATACCTGATACATTTTGAAAATTTACCTTCTTACAGGAATTCTGTTCCAGATTTGACACTAAAACCATTTAAATACTACTTTTCTCTTCTATCAAAAAAAAAAACTACTTTTCTCTATTATCTTTCTCAAAAAGTAAAAATACAACAACAGCATGGTAAAGAAGCATTTATGAAGGAATAAAACATATAATCAATATTGCAATTACAACTTACGTTTATTCATGATGATCTAGGTTTTTCTATTTTTTTAATGTCACCTATCATGAGTGAGGGATTTTTAGGACCCTGATGACATGGAGGTGAGGGATAGGATATTCTTGGTATGAACTTTATAATCGTTCTGTCTTGAAACAGAAGGAGTGTTGGGTGCATATCAATCTATCCTTGACACCAACTTGTTCAATGTGGATCCAAAATCCAACTGATTGGAGAAGACACAATCTTCATCCAAATTAATCAGTTCATCCACATAGGTCCATGTACCAGCAACTAATTAATAGTTACAATTTAGATAAAAAATTAGTGACCATGTAATCATAAAATATGAATTACCATAATCACACTGCCCTCATTTCCATTAACTTTGGATTTGAAAACCAAAATTGTCTGGGAACAATAAATTAATTATTGTTTAACCAGGTTCAAAATTCTCACAACTAACCATGTATGGCCTGTTTGTTTTACATTCTTGAAATGGGAAATCACGTTCAAGAATCCCGTTGGCCAAAAGTTTGTGTCTGGTAGCTTTTGAAAAAAGTGCCCTGGGACTCGGTTTTTCCTCGTTTGAGGTGGGAAAAATCTAAAACAAACAGGCCAAAGTCATCGTGGAGATGCTCGCACGGCAACTATTTTAGTCGATGTCAGCTTTCTTGATACTGATTAACAAAGAACTATCTTAGCAACTCAAGAAATTTGCTAGAATGATCCTATCTTTCTTACTATGAACATGAGTTAGTTCAGTTTATTTGTCAAAAAGGCAAAAAGAAAAAAAAAAGAACCTCCAATGTGTGCAGCTATTCCATTTTCTTCCATAATTATCGTGCAAGGCTAGTTCATGAAGATGACAGTCTACATTACATCTTCTACTTCAGTTATTTACAGTAACGACATGATAACAGTTCAACTACGCAATATCATCAGACACGTGGAGAGGATATCGATCTCTAGCAATGTTATAGAGTAAAACAGCAAACCGACAAAGACAAGGCCGTTAAATGCATGTAAGCCAGACGCCGAATCATGAGAACGTTAGCATAACCATAAATATAACAACTTGGCAATGATTGATAAACAACTTCATGAAGCCAGGCCAAACAGTGGAACAAGATTTGGATACTCGTTATCGACAAACCGGACAAATGGAATATTCAACATTGTATCTTACCAATTTGAAAGTTGCATAGCCATCACGCCAATCATGTAAATCATTGAATATTCAACACAATTACACAAAGCCATCCAACTTTAAAAATCATCTATCACCAAGAAGAGTAACAAAATAACAACACAGAAATCACACCAACACAATCAAAATTCAAAAAGGATCATTCCCTTCATCAATATATACACATATAAGCATTGTAGACACTCTAATAACAATCATCAGGATTAAAAACAAAACTATTGAAAGCATTTTCCATCGATTTTCAGCAGCATTAAACCAATTCCCAGTCATTGGTGGAATCAAAAAAGGAAAAGGGCAGAATGTTTTCACCTCTAGAGCGGCCTCCTTTTGAATCGCGGCGTCGGAATCAGCGGCCGCAGCAGAAGGTGCGCCCCAAACGGATTCAGGAGGAGCGGTGGTGGCATAATAGTCGTCATCATCTTCATCATCGACATCGGCCCACGACTTCGCCGTGAGAGGCGCCGGCGCCCAGAAAAGTTCCTTCTTCTCCTGTTCTTGAGCTCTGGTGTTGGAGGATCCTTGTTCCTTCTCTGGCTTCTTCTTCTTCTTCTTCAAGCTTCCGAGAGCAGCGAAAACGTTGTTGCTGTTAATGACTGGGGTTTCTTCCCTTCTACTACCTCCTCCCACCATTTCCAATCGCAGCACAATTGACAAACCCTAAACTCCAAAGCAGCGGTAGGTTTATCGGTGTTGACCGCAATCGAATTCCAACAGAGTAATTGGATGCGAGAGAGTGAGAAGATGAGAATGGTTGGAGTGAAGGGGCAAGATCGGGAACAGAGAAAGAGAGATTTTAGGGTTTGATTAGAGAGAGAGGGAGGGGAAGGAGGTGAGGTGAGGTGAGGTGAGGTGACGAGAAGAAAGAAAACGATGCGTTTCGAGTGAGGGAAGAGAGAAGAGGATAACGAGAGTGAAAGAATTGAGATGAGAAGCGGGGATCAAAAAACGATCCTCATATTTATCTCGATAACGTGTTTCGGGTTTTATAGGACACATATGACAATGTTTTTTTTTTCTTCGAGTGCGCTAAGGTCCGTGTGGATGTGCTGGGACTGCTCATGATGCTGGGCCTCCCTTCCGTGTCCAATTTGTACATTCATAATAAAAGTGAACATTACTAGATATGTCGTAAGAATCAGAATTTAATGGGTATCTGAGCATATACAAAAAAGAATTTAATTGGTATCCAATTTTAATATAAAGATATTTATATTGACGATTAATTATAAACTTAAATATATAAATTAAATAAAAATATTTAAATATTATGATAATTGTCATAAAAGTAATCGCGGAGGAGGAAGAATACTAACTCACAATGGAAGACAAGTATACAACCAGATAACTCACGACGGAGGAGTAACTTCTGTTGCGGCTGGAATGAATGATGGAAGAAGGAAATCAGGTGAAGGCAAAAACGAAAATGTAAGTATATGTGAGCACGTTAGTGTATAGGTGACTAAATCTGTACCATTAAAATTATGATAATTGTCTTAAAAGTCACTGCAGAGGAGGAAGAACAGTAACTCGCAGTGGAACACAAGTATACAACCAAGTGACTCACGTCGGAGGAGTAACTTCTGTTGCGACTGGAATGAAGGATGGAAGAAGGAAATCAGGTGAAGGCAAAAACGAAAACATAAGTATATGTGAGCACCTGAGTGTATAAGTGACTAAATCCGTACCATTAAAATTATGATAATTGTCTTAAAAGTCACTGCAGAGGAGGAAGAACAGTAACTCGCAGTGGAAGACAAGTATACAACCAGGTGACTCACATCGGAGGAGTAACTTCTGTTGCGACTGGAATGAAGGATGGAAGAAGGAAATCAGGTGAAGGCAAAAACGAAAACGTAAGTATATATGAGCACGTGAGTGTATAACTGACTAAATCCGTACCATTAAAATTATATTGAATGAATGACTGGGATTAGGTGTAAGTGGTGTAATTTTTTTTGGGTGTAATAAGACCCCTCCTATATATATGTGTGTCTATATATATATATATATATATTGCTCTGTTATCAGTTTACAATTTAAAAAATTGTACACCAACGCATTTCAAAATTAAACTTTATTTCTAATAAGTTTTTCATCTAAAATCTCTTCCTTTGTCATTGAATTAAAATTATTTTTTGAAGGATTGAATTAATATATTTTATTAAGCTTATGTTTGATATATAGTTAATATAAAGTTTTTTATATTGTCCATTAATCACAATTTATTATAGCTATGTACCAAAAGTCCGCTTGTGCCAAAAGAACTCTATACATATTTTACCGAAAACGTACATTGGTAGCTTCTTAACTAGAAATCAAACATACACTCTATATGTGACTTTTAAGACAATTATTATAAAAATTTAATTTTTTTAATAATATAATATTTTATTATTGATTAACAGTATAAAAATATCTATAACTAGTTTTGAACCCGTGCAACACACATACCATATTTTCTTTAAAAAATATAATATACATATATATATATATATATATATATATATATATATAATGTAATATTATTATATAATATAATTATAAAATAAATCATATAATACTTTTTGATTTTTTTCTTTGACGGGTGTAAGGTTAACCATTTTTAGAAAATATATTTATCTATCATATTATTTTTCTTCTATCTTCAAATTCTATTTGATTTAATTTTTCTCTATCCCCGTGCAAGTTAATCATTTTTAGAATATAAATTAATTTATCATATTATTTTTTATTCCCTTTTAAAAATCTATTTCATTTAATTCCCCTCTTTTTTTCCCGTGCAAGTAAATCATTTTTAGAAAATATATTTATCTAACATATCATTATTTTTCTTCTCTCTTGAAAATCTATTTGATTTAATTCTCTCATTTTCCCCGTGTAAATTAACCATTTTTAGAACATATATTTATCTATAAATTATTATTTTTCTTCTCTCTTAAGAATGTATTTGATATATTTCTCCTATTTTATCATGCAAATTACTATTCCCCTTGATAATTAATTCGGTTTTGTGCAGTTATCTCTAACAGTTTTTATTAATATGAGTACTTATACTTCTCATGTTTTAATAGAGGATTTGTTTTCCTTCATGTTAAATAAGAAAATGGAGTAGATTTTCTTTAGTGGTCAGATTTTTTATTGGCCCAATCTGATTTACTATATCTCGTAATAACATCTTAAATCATTTTTAGGAGTCTCACATTCCATAGATAAAAATGACTTTATCAGATTCCAAATCAACCAAAATAAAATGACCCTTGTTTAAAATTAAAGATATTTACTCTGTTAATTGTTACAAATGGAAACTTATACCACATGATCAAGATTATATTGCTACTTACACCAGTTACAAACATATATAGACACATGCACTTACTGAAATAAAAATACCACTACAGGAATTATAAACTCAAACCATCTTGGTCCAAATATCTTTAACTGGATTGGATCCTACACCAATTTCTGAATCAATTTTTTTCTTCTCGTGTCACTACACAACCACCCCAAAGTATGCACCTTTTGCAATGATTTTGACATGTCCACTGCAATATGATAATCTCTTGAGTGGTCAGATATTTTTATTCTTAGTAAGTAGAAAGCTAATGGAGCTAGTTTTGTACCTGATGCAGAAGGCATACGCAATGACTTGGTTGGTGCAACACCATCAATTATGTCTTCCTGCAGTATAAGAGGCGGAGAACAAATTGAAACTTAAAAGTAGGCTTACGAAACAAAAATCAAATAACCATTCCATGAGCCAATAATTCCATGTTTGATATTTGGAAAGTGTAGCTTTCATGGCCAAAGTCCTCAAATCTTCAGGACATGAAAGTGAGGCTTTCATTGCCAAAGTCCTAAAATTAACATATTTCCATATTTTCTTTTCCTAGTATTTCTCCAATTCCTATATTCAAATAAATTTGCACACTTCAATCTACTATATTCAAAATACTTGGGTTGAATGAAATCAACATCTAACATACACAAGTAAACAAATTAAATTTAAACTATTATTATTTTAATTTGTGGTATAACACAAATTTAATAAAACATACTTGAATGAAATGATTATAAATTAAGTATCAGCCCGTGCGTTGCACGGGTGAAGAAAGTATGGTAGAATTATGTATATAAATTCAATTTAAAAATTCCTTAAAAAAATTCAATTGACTACGACCAATGACTATATAAATTTTAAAATAAACCGATTAAGTGAACAAAGTATGTATAAGCATATCTTAGATATGGATGAATATGGATTTCCCAAAACTAAAATGGAAATAAATATATTTTTTCAACGGAAAGAAATTATCACCTAATCCAGTAACCTAGATAAAATAATTTAAATTAAATATTAATAACAACATATTTCTCCATGTAAGCTAAACATTTTTAGAAAATATATTCATATTATTGAGGCATCATAAGTCTGAAACACATTCAATATGTCTTTAAGTTTTGATGATTCCAAATAGATTAAGTATGATAATATTAAACCATATGAAATTACTGACATATCTGATAAGTATGCAGGAAAATAGACTTAAGGTCATTCATCTATTTTATGACCCGTCTACTTTTTGGTAGAGCTCGGTTTTTAGACTCGTCTAAAACCACTCGTCTAAAACCACTCGTCTAAAATTCAGTACACACAATCAAAGATCAAGTCAACGCTCAGTCAAGATTCGAATATACTTGATAACGTGGCAATGAGCATTTGTCTGGAAAAGACTCAGTGGTTCACCCATCTAGTTTTTGAACTACATGAGCACCCGTCTAAATTCTAGATTGCCTTTCACCCGTCTACTTTTCCAACACTGCTACAATGTCAGAAATGAAGTCCAAGTCAACTTATTCAAATCATATGCCTTCCTTAAGGATCTCAAAAACCTCTGGACAATAGCACAAAGGATAAAGAATAAAGAATGTTTGTTTTTAAGGTTTTAAGGAATAAACATGCAACCTCTGTACTACAGTAGTAACATTTTTGCTGTTTTAGTTAGGGGTGGACACCGGTCGGTCACGGTCGGATTCGGTCCGAAAATTGTCCATCCGAAGAAAACCGAACGGCATAAATATGCAACCATTTCCGTCCGCTTGAGCGTCGAGTAGGGCAGGTGGCGGGTTCGTCGGGTTGGCGGTTCCGACGAGTTGGTTGGTCCGGTTTTCAGCTTTTACACGCGTTGGCTGGTGGTTGGTGGTGGATCTTCTTCTCCTTCCCCTCTTTGGTAGTTTGTCTCCCTCAATCTACCTGTTGCTTTTTTGCGCGCACCGCCATTAACGATGATCTCCATTGCAGCACACCTATTAGCTCCTTGCAATTTAAAAAAATAAAATGAAAGGTTATTGTTATTTTAATTGAATGTTTCGTGTATCAGTTGACAAGCTTGCATTTTGCAGATAAAAGTTGCATTATGCAGTGTGGGTGATGGGACCACACACCGAACCCAGCGCATGTGACATTAGTTCATGCAATTATAATACTAATATATTTACCTTTTTGACTTTTTTGTTTAAGCCATAAAATCCTGGCACCAGCATGTATTGGCATTCATGTTGCGGGCGGGTTCGGGTATCACTGGGTTAGACTTTACAGAACCGAATCCGCTCGTATAAACCCATATTTAACTCTTTTGTCTCATGCAGATACCCGACACCCGTTTGGAACCACCCGCAAGACCAATATTCGAATCGGATATCTCGGTTTTCGGTCGGATATAAATTTTTGTCCAGTCCTAGTTTTAGTACAAAGTAAAAGTGATTTTCAGAAAGTGAACTAAGTGTTTCACTGAAAGAGGAAAGCTCTCTGCGGGAAGTACAAGAAGCCTGCTGCTGCAACTTTGAAACAATAGCTGCTCAGAATAAAGTGTACTTTTGGACAAACTTGTCAAAGCTCAATGTTCCCAAGCATTTAATGTTCTCTCAGAACGACTCTTTGGCATTAATGGTGTCTCAAAAGCTCAAATCAGAGGAACACAAATTCTGCAGCTGTGCCTAACGAAATTATTTGATTGAAGTCTTTAAATAGATCAAACAATCAAGATGAAGACAAGAAGTTGAATATCATTAAGAACACTGCACAAAAGCATTTACTCTCTTCATTCTTTCACTGAATACACATTCAATCATTTGATATTAATCTGCAGTCTTTCATACTTCATATTTATTTCACTCCTTGAGTGTGATCTGAAAGACTTGCAAGTTGTATTAATTACACAAAACCTTTATTCCTTACTGTTTTGAGCCTGAAGAGGTTATGTGAGAAAAGAATACTTGCTTGAGTGTTGAGCCTGAAGAGGCTAGGTGAGAATAGAATACTTGCTTGAGTGTTGAGCCTGAAGAGGCTAGGTGTGCAAAGAATACTTGTACTGTAATTTACTCAGTTATAGTAGAAACTTGGTGCTGCCAAGAAACTGGACGTAGCCCTATGGATTTTGGGGTGAACCAGTATAAATCTCTTGAGTGATATCTCTCTTCCCTTATCTATTTAATTTGGTTAAGTATCATTTGTTTAAGCTTTTAACCTGGGGAGTTATTTTGTGAATATCAAACTCGGTTTTACCCTTCTCTGTCTGCACGTGTGTTTTATATTAAATTTAGACGTATCACT
Organism: Sophora flavescens; assembly: GCA_030762895.1. Classification (NCBI taxonomy): domain Eukaryota; kingdom Viridiplantae; phylum Streptophyta; class Magnoliopsida; order Fabales; family Fabaceae; genus Sophora; species Sophora flavescens. The sequence continues at coordinate 32,075,825 of CM061068.1, forward strand.
CGTCTAAATTTCCGCTGTCTAAGGTTTGCTTGTTGTGCCTGCAAAAACTTTTTTTCAAAGTTTCCGAAAAAGTTAGTAAATACAATTCAACCCCCTTCTTGTGTTAACTTTGGTTATTTCGGTTGGTATCCGAGCTCAGCCTCTGGGTTGAGCACTTAACAGTGTAGAGGAAAAGATCTTGGAAATGGCAAGAGAAGCTAACATAAGCAAGAATCATGCTGGAGAAGGATCCTCGATGGCGAGACCTCCATACTTCAATGGAGAGGACTACATCTACTGGAAAGAAAATATGAAGTGGTTTTTACAATCCACTAACTCTGATCTTTGGGATATCATTGAAGAAGGTCCTTTTGTTCCTAAAGATGAGTAAGGAGCCGTAGTTCCTAAAGCAAACATGACCTCTGATCAAAAAAGAAAATGGCAGTTAAATGCCAAAGCTAGATATGCAATCATGTGTGCCTTGAGCAGAGAAGAATTTGAAAAAGTATGTGCTTGTGAATCTGCAAAAGAAATGTGGGGTTAATTAGCTGTTGCTCATGAAGGAACCAGCAAGGTCAAAGAGACCAAAGTCAGCATATTGGTCAGAAAGTATGAGCTGTTCAACGTGGAAGAATGAGGGACTATTAGCTAAATGTATGGAAGATTTCAAACTATAACCAATGGATTGAAATCTCTGGAAAAAGTTTACAAGACCGAGGAACATGTAACATCCTCCTATTTTCACTTCATTAAAAATTCATTTTAAGAAGGTTTGGATGAATTATTTGAGCATCTTCTTTATTTTTTAAAAGACATGATGAAAACATAAAATAAAACCAAAGGAAAATATAAATTATAGAAGCAAAATATTCTGGAAAAGAAACGGATCTAAAAATTAGAAAGACACTTAATTCTACCTTAATTATTTTAAACTTAAAAAAATTTAGCTTTTGATGTTATCATAGATAAGTTCTTATTTCAATTCTAACTTATCCTAGAATATTTAACATGCTTATTTTTAACTACACTATATATAAAAATATACTAGGTTAAATTTTGTACGTTATTACTTGATTTATTTGTGCAACTTTATAAATGTACTTATATAAGATAAACTAAATTAGTCAGTACCATGGTGTAAAAAATTAAAATTTATTTGTCAATTATTGTGTACATAATGATTGTATAGCTGCATTAAAATTTATCTATGATAAAAATAATACTTCAAATAATTTATTAGTTTCAAAAATATATCCACAAAATTAATTTAGATGACCTATAGTAACCAATTTATCTAGTAAATATCTACTAGCTAGCACCGAAATATATAATATAAGAATGATGGCAATATAACAATTATATGATTTACGAATATAAAACTTCGTCAAAAAAAAAAATACGAATATAAAATATATATTCATAAAAAACTTAATCAGGAAGTTTTCACCATAAAAGGAAAAAAAAGAAGATAATGATGCAAGTGAGATGTTGCAAGAAGGGAGAAGCCGTGTACAAGTGAAAATTTAGAAAGCATATGTGGTGTGAAAAATTACCAAGTGAAATAAAATTAATTAAAAGGAGAAAGAGATAACTTACCCATTAAGGGATAAAGTTCAGGGTATCATAAATAGTCAAATACCTTCTTCACTAACTTCTCATCACGCTAACTACACTACGCACTCCTCTTCTACTGAACCTTCAAAACAACTTCCTCTTCTTCCCTTTTCTGTTTCCTTTCAAACTCTCAGGTGATTCTTTCTCTCCAATACTTGTCATTCTATTCTTTATTTTCCTCAATCTCTTTCACCAGTTACCATTCATCCTTTGTTTTCTCTTTCCATGTTAAGGTGATCAAAGGAGTAGAAATAGACTTTCTCTTCTCAAAGAAAAACGTGAATCTGGACAATATTGTTGCTGCAACTGGTTCTTTCTTTTCTTCTGGTACATGCTTCTAATTTAGAACTTTTGTTTTAATTCTGGTTATTTTAATGTAATATACCCTTGCTAAATTTCTGGTTATAGAACACTGTTAATGAAAATCTTGGTTTAATTGTTCTGGCCGGTTTCTGATTTAGGTTGCTGCTATACTTTTATATATTCATTGTTTATCTTTTGGTTATGAAAAGGGTGATACGTTAAAGTGCTTATTGGTTTGTTGTTATAGCTACAAATTTCTTTAAGTACAATGAAGAAACCAAAAAGAAACAAAAGTGATGTTGAGATGTTTTTCAAAGTTCTTGTTAACGTAAGGAACAAAAAGAAATCACTGGGTATTGTTTTCAAATGCTCATTGAACTTGGCTGTGAATGGATATGAAGTAAATCCTTTTTGAAAATGGCATTTGAATATTTGATGGTTACTAATATTTACAACTTTTAATTAATCAGATTTAATGACTTTTAATTTGATTATGTTTTGAATGAGGAATTAATCCATTTCAATTGCTTTTACTATATTAATTTATGCTTGCAGATTTTTTTTCTTCTCCTTAAGTACAGTAACTGTAATCTAAACGGAAAACCATTTTTTGAAATTATTCATTGTTTTTATGGACCCTTGTTGAACCTGAGAGGATATAAGTGGATTCTTCTGATATTGGAATGGACTTATAAGAAGGAAAAAAAAATTATTAGAATTATATCCCTAAAATACCTACTATTTTATCCTCTTTTATAAATTGAACGAGACTCAGATTTTTTTACAGAATTGCTAAATGAACACACGTTTCTGACACTTACACCGTATATCACTGTAGCAAAATACTAATTCAATAATGAATGAGGTTTGCTAAACTGACACGGTTTTAGTGACACCGTATTGACACTTCAATAGTGTATACGTGCTACGAGCCGTTGGATCTATGATTCTTCTTGATCTATCCATAAATTTATTTTTTCGATCACAATTTTTATCAAATCTATTTTTCTCTCATATTCCCTACAATCACAGTACTCACAATGATATTCCATGTGTTTATTACATGTATCAGTTGCTTCATCTTTTAATTCTTGTACTAAGTCTTTTAATCTGTTCTGATTTATTAAATCTATCATACTTAGATAGTGAACAATTTTTTCTATGTATAGAGTACTCATGATTAATTAGCTAGTACTTGGCTCTGATACCAAATCGGTACCACTCTATCTTTTCCCAGGTAGTGGTAGTATTTAGACATAATCCGGATGATTATTTTCATGCATAATTTGGGTTACTAATAATTCATACCCATAGTCCATTATAGATTCATCTATTTCCATTATATCTTTAATTAATTGATCTCGTTCTTCTTCACAAAATGTCAATTGTACTCTTTGCACTATTTGTTTTAAATAGAGTTCTTCTTGCCAGTGTTGGTGTTTTATTTTGTTAATTATTATTTGCTTGCAGTCTTTGGGTATTTTCATCACCAAAATACTTAATATTTCTTGATCCATTTAATCATCTAATAAATCCCAATCTTCATATATATCGGATAATGATAGTCTATCATATTCAAAAGATAATCCTATTTCTTCCATATAGTTCCATTCTATATCTAACGAAATAATTGCAAGATAATAATCCTCTTGTCTAAATTGAGTCTTTATTTTTTCAATTATTAATTGTTTACAATCGGCAGGTAAATTCATAACTAAAACACTTAATATTTCATTTTCTGTTTGACTATCAAATTCAGAATATATTTTCATTATTTTATTCGTTATCTTCGAAAGATGGTGCAGTTAATCTAAAATAATTAGATTATGATTTTTGAGTTGAAGTTATTTTTTCTATTTTTTCTATTCTTTCTAATACTTGTCTTTTATATTTTTCTCTGTTATTTCTTATATTAATAAGATCTTTTTCTTTTTCTATAATATATTTTTCTATTTGTTCTTGTTTTTTATTTTCTATATAAGGGGTTATAAATTCTTTTATATTCCTATTATCTAGATTTATTTTATTCTGATATTTTTTATAAATATTTCTTAATTCTATTCCCTTATTCATATTCTATTTCTTAAATATTGTGCTAAATCTCTTACTTGATTTGACAATTTATTTATATTCTCGTCTTCCTTATTTTCCATTTCAGGGAAAGTAATTGGTTTTGGAATTTGTCTAAAACTTAGTGATTTTGGATTTCTTATAGAAATTCCTAATTCCGTTAAGTCATTTCTTTTAGGATAATAAATCTTTCCTATTTCTTCAAATAGTCTTGGTATATCTATTCTATCATTATTTCTAAAAGTAATACTATGATGTGAGTTTGTTAATGCATAATTGACACAATAAGTAATTGAGAAAATCTTGTCTCCTGTTCTCATCAGATTGTTTCTTAAAAATCTATGTTCCATAGTCAATGATTGGTCTAATCTTTGAGTATCTAATGGTATTCCAATATTTGGGTGTATTTCAAATTTTAATTTAACATAAGCTAAGTTTCCTTCGATTACTCCTAATATTTTATCCTTAGGATCTGTTATTCTATTATCTTTTAGAATTAATTCAATTGGTGAATCTATTCCTTCTTGAAAGGTTGCTTTAATTAAGACTTGTATTGCTCCTATATGAATGTATCATATTTTCTTTCTATGTGATTCCTTTTTTAAATTCCTTTTTAACTCAATTAATTTTTTCTTATTTAACAGTTGTATGCATGTGTTTCCTTGTGTTTCAGATATGTCTATTGGTGTTTCATTAATTATTTTTCCATAATATATTATATTTTCTTTCTGGTTAAATCGTTTCATTATGCCTCCTAATTTTTTCATGTTTGCATCTTTAGATAAATTAAGTCTTCCTTCTGAATCTTTTGAAAAAATTTCGGATCTATTAAGATACTTCCTTCATAGTTTCCGTCTTCTTCAGTAATTTGTAAATGTTCTACATCAGTATTATTAATTATTTCCTTTTCTATTTCAGACATAATTGATTTCTAGTATAAACCAAATGAATCTAAATAAATGATAAGTCATACCTGGTCTGGGCTTTTTAAAGTGATTCTGGGTTCTTTGGTCCACCACAGCTTCCGTCTAAGTCAAGTTGGAATTTCAACGAGTAGTTGGAAGTAATGAAAGTAAAGTAGTAATGAAGTAGAGGAATATATGAAGGTAGTTTATTTATAAACAGTAGTGAAGTACATAGGACTGGGTGATTCCACACTCAAGGAATCGCTAAGCATAGCTTAGAACTTCTCAGAGAGAAGAGAGATTGAAATTTTCTTTCAGATGCTCTACTTCTATTGCCTCCGAGGGCTCTATTTATACAAGTAGAAGAGCATAGTAATTTACAAAAAAGTCCCTGAATTATTACAATCAATCAGACATTCTAATAATTCATGATGACGTCATTGCTTACGTCATCCTTCCAATAATGCTTGATGACGTCAGTGCTTACGTCATTCTTCAATAATGGCTTCGTCTGAATCCTTGTCATCTTGCCGACAGTCTTTCTGCTTTTCACGTCTTTCGCATGCGTGATTGCCATTTTCCTTAATCATTGAGCACAACAAGTCAAGGACAGCTGGTTGGTAATTCATTGAAAGTCCTTGTAACGTGTAGAATGGTAATTCAAAGTTCGTTAGTAGTGCTAGATCCCTTTCTCTAATCAATTTCCCACTAGTCTTGCTGAGTAGCAAAGTATGTGGACCTTTGTACATGGCTTTTATGAAAGTCTTTACCAATTATTTGACATTGAGTAAAGATACTCGCCAGTTGATTTGCTAGAATTGTGACAATCTTTTCTTCGTTGTATTCTTCTCCAGTAGGTTCATCTCGCATGGAGAAACTATTATTACTTACTCCAATGAAAATTAAATTCTTTGTGGGTTGTTTGGTGATAAAGTCTGGGTAGGTTGAATAGAACTTCAGAAAGATGGTTCTATCCTTTGCGACATTCTTTTGATAGTTCTGGATGGAGAAGAATACAGCGAAGAAAAGATTGTCACAATTCTAGCAAATCAACTGGCGAGTATCTTTACTCAATGTCAAATAATTGGTAAAGACTCTTTCATAAAAGCCATGTACAAAGGTCCACATACTTTGCTACTCAGCAAGACTAGTGGGAAATTGATTAGAGAAAGGGATCTAGCACTACTAACGAACTTTGAATTACCATTCTACACGTTACAAGGACTTTCAATGAATTACCAACCAGCTGTCCTTGACTTGTTGTGCTCAATGATTAAGGAAAATGGCAATCACGCATGTGAAAGATGCGAAAAGCAGAAAGACTGTCGGCAAGATGACAAGGATTCAGACGAAGCCATTATTGAAGAATGACGTAAGCACTGACGTCATCAAGCATTATTAGCATTATTGGAAGGATGACGTAAGCAATGACGTCATCATGAATTATTAGAATGTCTGATTGATTGTAATAATTCAGGGACTTTTTTGTAAATTACTATGCTCTTCTACTTGTATAAATAGAGCCCTCGGAGGCAATAGAAGCAGAGCATCTGAAAGAAAATTTCAATCTCTCTCTTCTCTCTGAGAAGTTCTAAGCTATGCTTAGCGATTCCTTGAGTGTGGAATCACCCAGTCCTATGTACTTCACTACTGTTTATAAATAAACTACCTTCATATATTCCTCTACTTCATTACTACTTTACTTTCATTACTTCCAACTACTCGTTGAAATTCCAACTTGACTTAGACGGAAGCTGCGGTGGACCAAAGAACCCAGAATCACTTTAAAAAGCCCAGATCAGGTATGACTTATCATTTATTTAGATTCATTTGGTTTATACTAGAAATCAATTATGTCTGAAATAGAAAAGGAAATAATTAATAATACTGATGTAGAACATTTACAAATTACTGAAGAAGACGGAAACTATGAAGGAAGTATCTTAATAGATCCGAAATTTTTTCAAAAGATTCAGAAGGAAGACTTGAATTTATCTAAAGATGCAAACATGAAAAAATTAGGAGGCAGAATGAAACGATTTAACCAGAAAGAAAATATAATATATTATGGAAAAATAATTAATGAAACACCAATAGACATATCTGAAACACAAGGAAACACATGCATACAACTGTTAAATAAGAAAAAATTAATTGAGTTAAAAAGGAATTTAAAAAAGGAATCACATAGAAAGAAAATAGGATACATTCATATAGGAGCAATACAAGTCTTAATTAAAGCAACCTTTCAAGAAGGAATAGATTCACCAATTGAATTAATTCTAAAAGATAATAGAATAACAGATCCTAAGGATAAAATATTAGGAGTAATCGAAGGAAACTTAGCTTATGTTAAATTAAAATTTGAAATACACCCAAATATTGGAATACCATTAGATACTCAAAGATTAGACCAATCATTGACTATGGAACATAGATTTTTAAGAAACAATCTGATGAGAACAGGAGACAAGATTTTCTCAATTACTTATTGTGTCAATTATGCATTAACAAACTCACATCATAGTATTACTTTTAGAAATAATGATAGAATAGATATACCAAGACTATTTGAAGAAATAGGAAAGATTTATTATCCTAAAAGAAATGACTTAACGGAATTAGGAATTTCTATAAGAAATCCAAAATCACTAAGTTTTAGACAAATTCCAAAACCAATTACTTTCCCTGAAATGGAAAATAAGGAAGACGAGAATATAAATAAATTGTCAAATCAAGTAAGAGATTTAGCACAATATTTAAGAAATAGAATATGAATAAGGGAATAGAATTAAGAAATATTTATAAAAAATATCAGAATAAAATAAATATAGATAATAGGAATATAAAAGAATTTATAACCCCTTATATAGAAAATAAAAAACAAGAACAAATAGAAAAATATATTATAGAAAAAGAAAAAGATCTTATTAATATAAGAAATAATAGAGAAAAATATAAAAGACAAGTATTAGAAAGAATAGAAAAAATAGAAAAAATAACTTCAACTCAAAAATCATCATCTAATTATTTTAGATTAACTGCACCATCTTTCGAAGATAACGAATAAAATAATGAAAATATATTCTGAATTTGATAGTCAAACAGAAAATGAAATATTAAGTGTTTTACTTGTGAATTTACCTGATTGTAAACAATTAATAATTGAAAAAATAAAGACTCAATTTAGACAAGAGAATTATTATCTTGCAATTATTTCGTTAGATATAGAATGGAACTATATGGAAGAAATATGATTATCTTTTGAATATGATATATTATCATTATCCGATATATATGAAGATTGGGATTTATTAGATGATTAAATGGATCAAGAAATATTAAGTATTTTGGTGATGAAAATACCCAAAGACTGCAAGCAAATAATAATTAACAAAATAAAACACCAACACTGGCAAGAAGAACTCTATTTAAAACAAATAGTGCAAAGAGTACAATTGACATTTTGTGAAGAAGAACGAGATCAATTAATTAAAGATATAATGGAAATAGATGAATCTATAATGGACTATAGGTATGAATTATTAGTAACCCAAATTATGCATGAAAATAATCATCCGGATCATGTATAAATACTACCACTACCTGGGAAAAGATAGAGTGGTACCGATTTGGTATCAGAGCCAAGTACTAGCTAATTAATCATGAGTACTCTATACATAGAAAAATTTGTTCACTATCTAAGTATGATATATTTAATAAATCAGAACAGATTAAAAGACTTAGTACAAGAATTAAAAGATGAAGCAACTGATACATGTAATAAACACATGGAATATCATTGTGAGTACTGTGATTGTAGGGAATATGAGAGAAAAATAGATTTGATAAAAATTATGATCGAAAAAATAAATTTATGGATAGATCAAGAAGAATCATAGATCCAACGGCTCGTAGCACGTATACACTATTGAAGTGTCAATACGGTGTCACTAAAAACGTGTCAGTTTAGCAAACCTCATTTTTTTAAGCCGTGCTATTTGGACACGATTTTCGCGACATCGTATGCTATACTCTACAGTGGCATACATGTTGTGAGCCGTTGGATCTATGATCTTTGTTAATCTGTACATATATTTAATTTATTAATTATGATTTTTATTAAATCTATTTTTCTATCATATTCTTCACAATCACAATACTCACGGTGGTCTTCCATATGTTTGTTACATGTATCAGTGGCTTCATCTTTTAATTCTTATGTTAGTCTTTTTAATACTTCTTGGTTTGTTAAATCAAGCATACTTAGTTTATGAACAAATTTTTTTATATTTTGAGGATTCATTAGTACTTAGCTCTGATACCAAAATGGTACCACCCTATTAATTTTTTTTAGGTTAAAGTAATATTTTGGTCCCTATACGTGTCATTGATTTTCAATTTGGTCCCTATACGTAAAAAGTTATCAATTTGCTCCCTATACGTGACACCGGTTTTCAATTTGGTCCTCACAGCTAATTGGTCCCTATATAAGAGGACCAAATTGCAAATGATTATCACATATAAGGACCAAAATGAAAATAATTGTCACATGTAGGGACCGATTTCAATTTTTTTTTGTTGAATTGGTCCCTACATGTGACAATAATTTGCAATTTGGTCCTCTTATATAGGGACCAATTAGCTGTGAGGACCAAATTGAAAACCAGTGTCACGTATAGGGACCAAATTGATAACTTTTTACATATAGGGACCAAATTGAAAATCAGTGACAAGTATAGGGACCAAAATATTACTTTAACTTTTTTTTATTGTTTTATTTTTGTATTCAGGGTAGTATTTATACATAATTTGGGTAGTGTTCATGCATAATTTGGGTTACTAATAATTCATACCCATAATTAATTATAGATTCATATATTTCCATTAATTCTCTGGTTATCTGTTTTCGCTCTTCTTTGCAAAATGCTAATTGTACTCTTTATTGTATTTGTTTTAGGTAAAGTTTTTCTTGCCAATATTGGTGTTTTAATTTGTTAATTATTATTTGCTTACAATCTTTGGGTAATTTCATAGTCAAAATACATAATATTTCTTGATCCATTTAATCATCTAACAAGTCATGTTCTTCATATATGTCTGAATCAGATAGTATATTATGTTCAAAGGCTAATCCCAGTTCTTCCATATAATTCCATTCTATGTCTAATGAAATAACCGCTAGATAATAATCTTCTTGTCTAAATTTGGCTTTTATTTTTTCAATTATTAATGGTTTACAATCAGTAGGTAAATTCATTACCAAAACACTTATTATTTCTTTTTCAGTCTGGTCATCAAATTCAGAATATATTTCCATTTGTTTATTCGATGTCACTATCCTCAAATGGTGGTGCAGTTAGCCTAAAATAATTAGATGATGATGGTTGAGTTTTTATTGATGTTATCTTATCTATTTTTTCTTTTATTTGTCTTTTATATTTTTCTCGTTTATTTCTTAGATTAATAAGTTCTTTTTCTTTTTCTATAATATGTTTTTCCATTTGTTTTCGATTTTTATCTTCTAATCCTTTTTTAAGATATTAGTCATAGATATTCATGAAATCTTTCATATTTCTTTTATCTTGTTTTATTTTATTATAAGATTCTTCGTATATCTTTCTTAATTCCTTTTCTTTATTCATATTCTATTTCTTAAATATTGAGCTAAATCTCTTACCTGGTTTGATAATTTATTTATATTTTCATCTTCATTTTTTCTTTTTATCTCAGGAAAAGTAATTGGTTTAGGAATCTGTCTAAAATTTAGTGATCTTGGATTTCTTATAAATATTCCTAGTTCAGTTAATTCATTTCTTTTGGGGTAGTAAATCTTTCCTATTTCTTCGAAAAGTCTTGGTATATCGATTCTATCATTATTTCTGAAAGTAATACTGTGATGAGAATTTGTTAGTGCATAATTGACACAATAAGTGATTGAGAATATTTTATCTCCTGGTCTTATTAAAATATTTCTTAAAAATCTATGTTCCATAGTTAATGATTGATCTAATCATTGAGTATCTAATGGTATTCCAATATTTGGATGTATTTCAAATTTTAGCTTAACATAAGCTAGATTTCCTTCAATCACTCCTAGTATTTTGTCTTTCGGATCTGTTATTCTGTTGTCCTTTAAAACTAGTTCTATAGGTGAATTTATTCCTTCCTGGAAAGTTGTTTTAATTAAAACTTGTATAGCTCATATATGAATATAACCAATATTCTTTCTATGTGCTTCTTTCTTTAAATTTCTTTTTAGATCTATTAATTTCTTTTTGTTTAATAATTGGATACAAGTGTTACCTTGTGTTTCTGATATATCTATTGGTATTTCATTAATTATCTTTCCATAGTATATTATATTTTCTTTTTGATTAAATCGTTTCATTATTCCTCCAAGTTTCTCCATATTTGCATCTTTTGCTAGATTTAAGTCTTCCTTTTGTATTTTCTGAAATAATTTTGGATCTATTAAAATACTTTCTTCATAATTTCCATCTTCTTCAGTAATTTGTATATGTTCAATATCAGTATTATCAATATTTTCTCTTTCTATTTCAGACATGATTAATTCCTAGTATAAACTGAATGAATTTGAATAGGTGATGAGTCATACCTGATCTGGGTTCTTTAAAATTATATCTGAATTCTTTGGTCCACCGCTGCTTCCGTTCAGTTTAGTTGAGATTCGATCGCAACAAGTAGTTGAAAGTAATGAAAGTAGAGAAATATATGAAAGTAGTGTTTATTTATGATCAGTGGTTGAAATACATTTTTGAATCCACTCTCAAGGATTCGAACTAGCAGAGCTAGAGAACTTCTCAAAGAGAAGAAGGGTGAGAATTGAAATTCTGATTTGCCTCAGCATAAAAGGGCTTATTTATGCACGTAAGAGGGTTAAGTAATTTACAAGAAAGTCCCTACATTATTACAATCTATCAGACTTTTAATAATTCATGACGACGTCAGTGCCTACGTCATTCCTCTATTATTGCTTCATTTGAATCCTTATCTTCTTGCCGACAGCCCTTTTTTACTACGCATCTTTCACATGCGTGGTTCCCATTCTCTTTAATCATTGAGCAGAGTAAATTGAGTACAGCTGGATGATAGTTCATCGAAAGTCCTTGAAATGTGTAAAAGGGTAATTCAAAGTTTGTCAGTATTGTCAAGTCCTTTTCTCTGATCAGTTTTCCACTAGTCTTGCTTAAAAGCAAAGTATGTGATCCTTTGTATAGTGCTTTGATGAAGGAATCTTTCCCAATAATTTGACATTGAGTAAAAATACTTGCCAATTGATTAGCTAGTATTGTAGTCATTTTTTCTTCATCATAGTCCTCGCCAGTTGGTTCATCTCTCACGGAAAAGTTGTTATTACTTACTCCAATAAAGATTAAGTTCTTCGGTGGTTGCTTAGTAGTGAAGTCTGGATAGATCGAATAGAACTTTAAGAAGATAGTTCTATCCTTTGCAACATTTCTTCAATAATTTTGGATGGCTTCTTTGAGATTATACGGGAACAAGCTAATTTCTTCTAAGTCTTTGTTTAAGTAAAGACATTCAATAAGTCCAAATTAGAACATATTAAATGTAAGAATCGTTGATGCTCCGGGAGTAATTATGACTTTAACTCCGAAAATGTTTCAGTTAACCATGTAGAAACAGTTAATTTTTTCTTTTTCAGACCAGTTGGTCAATCTTTTCAAGTTTTCATGAAATTTTTCTTTGGAAAATTGGATTTGCAGTTCATGGTCTCTTTTCTTTAAGTAATTGGGTAGTCGTCAATGGAAGAAGGAATTCTTCCAAGTATTTTTAATGAAGTTTTTGGTTCTGGTGGAATTCTTATTGTTTCGGAGAAAGTTCTTGGGCCAAGATAAACTTCTTTGCCCTTATGATGTTCTTTTTGATAGTCTATCAAAGCTTTTTCAGCTTCTTCCTTGGTGCGAAATCCTTTGTGATGAACTCCGGGGAGTCCAATGCAGTGAGGGGCTTCTTTGTGCCATTCATCATAAACACCTGGGTGTGGTCCATTAAAAATGGCGTACCACTTGCCTTTAGTATTCTCCTGTATTTGTTATTTTATATTCTTCTTAGGATCTTCTTTCACAGATTCTCCTTTTGCTTGTAATTGGAATTCCAGTACTTCAATGTTGGCTTTGATTAGGTCGAGCTCCATTATTTTCTGTTTCTCTAGCATCCTTTGTAATTGAATCTGCTTCTTTATATCTTCAATTGTTTGCGGCTCCATTCTCTTGATAATATATCTGCCAAAACATTTTTATCTCCCTTAATGTGAGAGATTGAGTAATTATATTCGGCAAGTTTCATTTGCCATCTAATCAATCGTCCTTGTTTGTAAGTGCCTTTATGATTTAATTTCTTAAAACTTGCAACATAAGTAGAATCGGTTCGGATAATAAAGTCCTTATCCAGTATATAAATCCGATGTTTTTCTAACATACGGATCAATGCCAGTGTTTCCTTTTCATGAGTAGGATAATTAATTTCATTGTCTGAAAAAGTTCCAGACATCTATCGATACAGTAATTCATTTTTGTATCCGGGGGAGTTTGGCTTTCATCACACCTCCCCAACAGTCATTTGAGGCGTCAGTCTCAATAATTATTATATCATCATCCGATGGATGATAAAGCTCAGGAAGATCCTTGCATAATTCTTTCATTTTTATAATAAGTCTATCGTCTTCATCACTCCATGTCCAAGGGACATCTTTCTTCAGCTTTTGTTGGAGTATCTTTCTTTCTGCTGCAAGATTCCTGATGAAACCTTCATTTGAAATATATGTTAATAGTCCAATAAATCTTTGTAAATCCTTTTTATCCTTTAATTTTGTTGGAAAATTCTGAAGTTTTTCTAATACATATCGCTGCATTATTATTTTTCCTTTTTCAATTTCCAAACCTAAGTAATTAATTCTATTTTGAGCTAAAACAACCTTTTTCTTACTTAAGATTATTCCATGTTCATAACATTTATTAAGAACTAATTCTATTTTTTCAAAATGATCATTTAATCCTTTATTAGAAAAGATTAATATATCATCAATATAGATAAGACAAAAGTCTTTTGAGTTCTTTGAGAATTGAGTTTATTCTTCGCTGGCATATTCCCGGCGATTGCTTCAATCCCATTGGAAGTACATTCCATTCATATTGACCTTGAAGACAACTAAATGCTGTTAGTGCCTTTGATTTTTCAGTCAATCTAATTTGATAAAATCCTGATTTACAGTCAAAAGTGCTGAACCAATCCATATTTCTAATTCTTTCAATAATTAAGTCTTTTCTTGGGAAAAAAATAGGCATATCCTTCCATGACATCATTGATTTGTTTATAATTAATTACCATTATTCTTTTTCTTCTTTTTATTTCATTGTGGTTTTCTACATAAAAAGCTGGTGCAGAATGTTTGCTATTTGATGGTCTAATTAATCATTTTTTACACATTTCTTCAATATCTTTTGGAAATTCATCTGTATATATTTTTGTATAAATCATTGGTTTACATTTTACTTCCTTTGTTGGGTCCTTTTATTTTAATTCAACTAATTCAGTATTTTTATTAATTTTTGGGTCTAAAGGGTTTTCACTACAAACCTTGTCCAAAAGTTCTTCTATATGAGCTGGAATTATTCTATTTGGTTCTAAATTTATTAGTGCATGGCGAATTTTTGTACAAATTAAGCTAATAATCTCACCACGTTTCAGCTGTTGAAACTTTGATGAATAAGTACATGCAGAAAAATGAATAATCGGAATAGAGAAACAATAAGACAATTGAATAGAGGAAGTACTGTCATTTGTTGTGACATTACAGAAATAGAAAAACCAGGAAAATATGAATGTGACAAAATAATAAGAAAAAGAAAATACTATAAGAAAACAAACTTACGAAAAACTTATCCTAGAAAGAAGAATTATTATAAAAATAATAAGAAGAAACATTTTAGAAGAAAGAAATCAACACCAAGAAAATACTGCCCAAAGGGAAAAAAGAAATGTGTTTGTTGGATATGTAATGTTGAAGGACATTATGCCAACAAATGCCCTCAAAGAATGGAAAAAGATTTTAAAGACAAATCAAAATTAATAAAACAAGTTTTCCAGATTTATGAACTCGAACCATTAGAGGAAGAACTAAGTGATTCAGAAATAAGTATATATGAATATACAGAAGATGAATTATCTTCAGAAGAAAGAGAATTCGAATAATACTTATATAAAAATAATAATAGAAAATAGTGATAAGGAAACAGAAGCACACATAGATACTGGAGAAAGTCTTTGCCTTGCGACAGAAGCACTTTTTGAGAAATGGGAAAGATCGGAAAAACCACTGAAAATACAGATTGCAGATGGATCAATACATCATCTGTATTGGATGGCCAAGAGAATTACTTTAATAATAGAAGGAAAGATATTTATAATACCTACGATATATAAACAAGAAACTGGAATAGATATAATTATTGGAAATAATTTCTTAAGACTTTATGCACCATTTTGCCAATTTTTGAAATATATTACCTTGAAAACACCATATATTTATCAAAAGCAAAACCGAGAAATTATCAAAATTCCGATTATTCATTTTTCTGCATGTACTTATTCATCAAAGTTTCAACAGCTGAAACGTGGTGAGATTATTAGCTTAATTTGTACAAAAATTCGTCATGCACTAATAAATTTAGAACCAAATAGAATAATTCCTGCTCATATAGAAGAACTTTTGGTCAAGGTTTGTAGTGAAAACCCTTTAGACCCAAAAATTAATAAAAATACTGAATTAGTTGAATTAAAATTAAAGGACCCAACAAAGGAAGTAAAATGTAAGCCAATGATTTATAAAAAAATAGATAGAGATGAATTTGTATTGAAGAAATGTGTAAAAAAAGGATTAATTAGACCATCAAATAGTAAACATTCTGCACCAGCTTTTTATGTAGAAAACCATAATGAAATAAAAAGAGGAAAAAGAAGAATGGTAATTAATTATAAACAAATCAATGATGCCATGGAAGGAGATGCCTATTTTCTCCCAAGAAAAGACTTAATTATTGAAAGAATTAGAAATATGGATTGGTTCAACACTTTTGACTGTAAATCAGGATTTTATCAAATTAGATTGACTGAAGAATCAAAGGCACTAACAGCATTTAGTTGTCTTCAAGGTCAATATGAATGGAATGTACTTCCAATGGGATTGAAGCAATCGTCGGGAATATTCCAGCGAAAAATAGACTCAATTCTCAAAGAACTCAAAAGACTTTTGTCTTATCTATATTGATGATATATTAATCTTTTCTAATAAAGGATTAAATGATCATTTTGAAAAAATAGAATTAGTTCTTAATAAATGTTATGAACATGGAATAGTCTTAAGTAAGAAAAAGGTTGTTTTAGCCCAAAATAGAATTAATTACTTAGGTTTGGAAATTGAAAAAGGAAAAATAATAATGCAGCGATATGTATTAGAAAAACTTCAGAATTTTCCAACAAAATTAAAGGATAAAAAGGATTTACAAAGATTTATTGGACTATTAACATATATTTCAAATGAAGGTTTCATCAGGAATCTTGCAGCAGAAAGAAAGATACTCCAACAAAAGCTGAAGAAAGATGTCCCTTGGACATGGACTGATGAAGACGATAGACTTATTATAAAAATGAAAGACTTATGCAAGGATCTTCCTGAGCTTTATCATCCATCGGATGATGATATAATAATTATTGAGACTGACGCCTCAAATGACTGTTGGGGAGGTGTGATGAAAGCAAAACCCCCCCGGATACAAAAATGAATTACTGTGTTGATAGATGTCTGGAACTTTCTCAGACAATGAAATTAATTATCCTTCTCATGAAAAGGAAACACTGGCATTGATCCGTATGTTAGAAAAACATCGGATTTATATAATGGATAAGGACTTTATTGTCCGAATCGATTATACTTATGTTGCAGGTTTTAAGAACTTAAATCATAAAGGCACTTACAGACAAGGACGATTGATTAGATGGCAAATGAAACTTGCCGAATATAATTACTCAATCTCTCACGTCAAGGGAGATAAAAATGTTTTGGCAGATATATTATCAAGAGAATGGAGCGGCAAACAATTGAAGATATAAAGAAGCAGATTCAATTACAAGGATGCTGGAGAGACAAAATAATCGAGCTCGACCTAATCAAAGCCAACATTGAAGTACTGGAATTCCAATTACAAGCAAAAGGAGAATCTGTGAAAAAAGATCCTATGAAGAATATAAAACAACAAATACAGGAGAATACTAAAGACAAGTGGTACACCATTTTTAATGGACCACACCCAGGTGTTTATGATGAATGGCACAAAGCAGCCCCTCACTGTATTGGACTCCCTGGAGTTCATCACAAAGGATTTCGCACCAAGGAAGAAGTTGAAAAAGCTTTGATAGACTATCAAAAAGAACATGATAAGGGCAAAGAAGTTTATCTTGGCCCAAGAACTTTCTCCGAAACAATAAGAATTCCACCAGAACCAAAAACTTCATTAAAAATACTTGGAAGAATTCCTTCTTCCATTGACGATTACCCAATAACTTAAAGAAAAGAGACCATGAACTGCAAATCCAATTTTCAAAGAAAAATTTCATGAAAACTTGAAAAGATTGACCAACTGGTCTGAAAAAGAAAAAATTAACTGTTTCTACATGGTTAACCGAAACATTTTCGGAGTTAAAGCCATAATTACTCCCGGAGCATCATCGATTCTTACATTTAATATGTTCCAATTTGGACTTATTGAATGTCTTTACTTAAACAAAGACTTAGAAGAGAATTAGCTTGTTCCCGTATAATCTCAAAGAAGCCATCCGGAATTATAGAAGAAATGTTGCAAAGGATAGAATTATCTTCCTGAAGTTCTATTCGACTTATCCAGACTTCTCTACTAACAACCACCGAAGAACTTAATCTTTATTGGAGTAAGCAATAACAACTTTTCCATGAGAGATGAACCAACTGGCGAGGACTATGATGAAGAAAAAATGACTACAATACTAGCTAATTAATTGGCAAGTATTTTTACTCAATGTCAAATTATTGGGAAAGATTCCTTCATCAAAGCACTATACAAAGGACCACATACTTTGCTTCTAAGCAAGACTAGTGGAAAACTGATCAGTGAAAAGGACTTGACAATACTGACAAAATTTGAATTACCCTTTTACATGCTTCAATGACTTTCGATGAACTATCAGCCAGCTGTACTCAATTTACTCTGCTCAATGATTAAAGAGAATGGGAACCACACATGTGAAAGATGCGTAGCAAAAAAGGACTGTCAGTAAGAAGATAAGGATTCAGATGAAGCAATAATAGAGGAATGACGTAGGCACTGATGTCATCATGAATTATTAAAAGTCTGATAGATTGTAATAATGTAGGGACTTTCTTGTAAATTACTTAGCCCTCTTACGTGCATAAATAAGCCCTCTTATGCTGAGGCAAATCAGAATTTCAATTCTCACCCTTCTTCTCTTTGAGAAGTTCTCTAGCTCTGCTAGTTCGAATCTTTGAGAGTGGATTCAAAATAGTTCTATGTATTTCAACCACTGATCATAAATAAACACTACTTTCATATATTTCTCTACTTTCATTACTTTCAACTACTTGTTGCGATCGAATCTCAACTAAATTGAACGGAAGCAGCGATGGACCAAAGAATTCAGATATAATTTTAAAGAACCCAGATCAGGTATGACCCATCACCTATTCAAATTCATTTAGTTTATACTAGGAATTAATCATGTCTGAAATAGAAAGAGAAAAGATTGATAATACTGATATTGAACATATAAAAATTACTGAAGAAGATGGAAATTATGAAGGAAGTATTTTAATAGATCCAAAATTATTTCAGAAAATACAAAAGGAAGACTTAAATCTAGCAAAAGATGCAAATATGAAGAAACTTGGAGGAATAATGAAATGATTTAATCAAAAAGAAAATATAATATACTATGGAAAGATAATTAATGAAATACCAATAGATATATCAGAAACACAATGTAACACTTGTGTCCAATTGTTAAACAAAAAGAAATTAATAGATCTAAAAAGAAGTTTAAAGAAAGAAGCACATAGAAAGAAGATTGGTTATATTCATATATGTGCTATACAAGTTTTAATTAAAGTAACTTTCCAGGAAGGAATAAATTCACCTATAGAACTAGTTTTAAAGGACAACAGAATAACAGATCCGAAAGACAAAATACTATGAGTGATTGAAGGAAATCTAGCTTATGTTAAGCTAAAATCTGAAATACATCCAAATATTGGAATACCATTAGATACTCAATGATTAGATCAATCATTAACTATGGAACATAAATTTTTAAGAAATAATTTAATGAGACCAGGAGATAAAATATTCTCAATCACTTACTGTGTCAATTATGCACTAACAAATTCTCATCACAGTATTACTTTCAGAAATAATGATAGAATCGATATACCAAGACTTTTCGAAGAAATAGGAAAGATTTACTACCCCAAAAGAAATGAATTAACTGAACTAGGAATATCTATAAGAAATCCAAGATCACTAAATTTTAGACAGATTCCTAAACCAATTACTTTTCCTGAGATAGAAAGAACAAATGAAGATGAAAATATAAATAAATTATCAAACCAGATAATAGATTTAGCTCAATATTTAAGAAATAGAATATGAATAAAGAAAAGGAATTAAGAAAGATATACGAAGAATCTTATAATAAAATAAAACAAGATAAAAGAAATATGAAATATTTCATGAATATCTATGACCAATATCTTAAAAAAGGATTAGAAGATAAAAATCGAAAACAAATGGAAAAACATATTATATAAAAAGAAAAAGAACTTATTAATCTAAGAAATAAACAAAAAAAATATAAAAGACAAATAAAAGAAAAAATAGATAAGATAACATCAATAAAAACTCAACCATCATCATCTAATTATTTTAGGCTAACTGCACCACCCTTTGAGAATAGTGACATCGAATAAACAAATGGAAATATATTCTGAATTGATGACCAGACTGAAAAAGAAATAATAAGTGTTTTGGTAATGAATTTACCTACTGATTGTAAACAATTAATAATTGAAAAAATAAAAGCCCAATTTAGACAAGAAGATTATTATCTAGCGGTTATTTCATTAGACATATAATGGAATTATATGGAAGAACTGGGATTAGCCTTTGAACATGATATACTATCTGATTCAGACATATATGAAGAATATGACTTATTAGATGATTAAATGGATCAAGAAATATTATGTATTTTGACTATGAAATTACCCATATATTGTAAGCAAATAATAATTAACAATTTTTTTTAATAAAAGGCTAAGGCATGCATATGCATCACAATAGAGAAGGTAATCCCAACTAGATTGGCACCACCAGCCCTACCCATCATCTGCAGCACACCTCAATATATTAAAAAGATAAAAAGAGTACAAAAACATGGGGGGACAATGGCCAAAACCCATGAGAGAATTAGCAAAATCTATAATTAGGAAGACCCTGTCTATTCCTAATGAAGTCATCCTTAATAAAAGGAGGGGGGAGATCCCACCAGTGGAAACCATGGTTTGATGATCCAAATGAGGCTAATTTGTCAGCGCAAGCATTGCCCTCTCTGAAAATGTGAGAAACTGAAAATTGCATCTGTGACACATACACCAAGCAGTTTCTCCATCTATTTCTCAGCCTCCAAGGAATGGCCTTATTAGAACTGAAAGCGTCCACTACAAACATAGAATCACTTTCCAACCACAGTTTGACCCAACCTTTGCTAAAGGCAATCTCAATGGCAGTCATGGCTGCCATAAGCTCAACTGTAAAAGCATAATTTATGCCAATGTAAGTTGAGAAGCATCCAAGAATAGCACCACTTGAATCCCGAAAAATACCCCCACTAGCAGCATGACCCGGGGAGCCCTTAGCCGAACCATCAATGTTACATTTAATCCAAGAGCACTTAGGAGGAAACCGATCCACCTGTTTAATGGTAGGATCCTTGCAGCATTTACCAGAGATTGAGAAATGCTTAAGAATCTTAAACTCCTCTATTAAGGAAAACATTGGACCAGGAGATTAAGGAGCCAGAAAGGTTGGTAGCTGCTAAAATAGCACCAACTTCCCTCGAAGGAGGAATGGAGACGTTATCGAATCTGCAGTGATTCCTGCAGCTCCAAATCATCCAAACCACATTGATGATGGCAGCCTTGATGACCAAATTAAGCTGTCTGCTCCAATTTCTGTCCAGAACCGAGAAGATTGCAACAATTGAGGACAGATCTAGAGGACATTGCAGCGCGTGGCTCAACCAGTTCCATAAGTGGGTTGCGAATTTACAATGTAAAAACAGATGCTCAGCTGTTTCATCTGATTCTCCACATAAAGAACACATAGAGACTATGATAACACCCCTTTTCCTAAGACAATCGTCAGTTGGCATTTTGCAATGGAAAATTCTCCAAACTAAAAAAGATCTGGATGGAGGGATATAGTTAGACCAAAGAACCTGACACCAATTCTGAGAAGCAGCAGGGTTGAGAAACAGAAAAGCCTCTTTGAGAGACAGTGCACCCGAATCTGAATTTTTCCAAACTAGCTGGTCTTTCTCATCAGCACAAATTGGAATCACCATTTTGCCAATGTCTTCACAAAGATTAGGGAACTTTTCGCATAATTCAGGGGGAAGCAACCAAGAGCCATTACTTATGAAATCATGAACAGTAGCCCAAAGGGATTCATGAAGATTGGAAGGCAAATGAATGGCATCTACAATAGGGAGATCAAGCCAACTGTCCCTCCAAAAGTTAATGCTTTTTCCATCCCCAATAATCCAAGAGGAATTGTCATAGACCAAGAACAAGAATTTCCTAAGACCAGGCCAAATGGATGACTTGCAATAAGTGGTAGGATACTTTTTGTTTATGAAAAATCTAGCTCTCAAGAAGGCCGCCCATAATTCATTTGATAAGTTAGCTTTATCAAGGCAGAATCATTGATGGCACGGATTGATCTAAGGCCAAGCTCACCTTCCTTTATAGGAGTGCACACTCTCTTCTAAGAAACTGTGACAAGCTTCTTAGAATGAATATCCCCTTTCTAATCCATCTATCAATAGACTTTAGTAAAGAAACAGGCCAGGAGTATATGTGGAAGCTTTAAAGCAACATGCCATTAATAATAGAATTCACCAACTGCACTCTACCTATAATGGACAAAAGAGAACCTTTCCAAGCACTCAACTTGGCCTTGATTCGATCTGCAATAGGCTGTAAATGAAATACTTTGGGTTTTCCCTTGAAGATTGGAACACCCAGATAAGAAAAAGGCATACTGCCTGTAGGGAAACCAAGAATGGACTTAATCTCCTGCAATCTTCTGGAAGAGACTGACCCGGCAAAGAACCTACATTTACCAATGCAAAGATGCTGACCAGAAGACTCAGCATAGTCAACAAATAGAGACATCAACGTGGAAAGGTTTGTTTTGGTTCCCTTGCAAAAAACCATAATATCATCAGCATAAAGGACATGGGAAGGAGTTTGGAACCCCCTAGGACCTGCCATAGGCAAAAGCTTCTTGGATTTCACTAATAGGTCAATGCTCCTGCTTAAAACATCTTCAGCTAAGCAAACAAGAAGAGGAGAAAGAGGATCACCTTGTCTCACACCTCTCTTACAAGATAAATAACCAACAGCACGACCATTAACCATGAAACATAGTTTAGCTGATTTTAAGATTGTGAGTATCCAGCTGCAGAACTTAGGAGCAAAACCAAAAGCATCCAGCACTTTAAGAAGAAAAGCTGACTCATGTGCAGACAAAAGGTGCGTAGTTCACTTGGTGTAATAGAAGATCTGGGAGGGCTTACACTGAACTCAGGCTTGACAGGGTCATTCTAAATGATAGCTCCTTAACCTTTTGGGACAAAATTTCCTGCACCACTCTAACCAGGAATAAATCTGACCACTTCCCAATTCTTCTTTCGCTGACCAAAGGTTTTGTTCCTAAACCTTCCTCTTTTAAATTCTTCAATACGTGGTGTGATCATGAGGACTGTGGTAGGATCGTTAAGGAGGTCTGGAATAGGCATGTAGTTGGCTGCCCCATGTTCATCTTAACTCAGAAGCTGTGATTTCTTAAAGCTGAATTAAAAAGCTGGAATAAAAACATTTTTGGGGATGTCACTCAAAATGTTGAGAGGGCATTTGCTGATCTAAACTTTGTGCAGCAACAAATTCAGGATGTTGGTTACTCGGATTCCCTTCAAGAACAGGAAAATAAAACGCAAATTGATCTGCAAAAAGCTTTGTCTTTTGAGGAGGCCTTTTGGAAACAGAAAAGTCAGTTCAACTGGTATTCAAAAGGAGATAAAAACACTGCTTTTTTCCATAAAATGGCTAAAGTCAAACACACTACAAAACAGTTGACAGTTCTGAAAATGGGGGACATGGTGATTGACTCTCAAGCTGATATCGAGCAACATGTTCTTGATTTCTATTCCAACCTCTATGTCTCTGAGAATGAGTGTTCTGATAACGGCTTGATTGATAGAGCCATTCCCAAACTGGTCTCCACCGCGGACAATTGCATGTTAACCAATCTTCCGTCTATGGAAGAGGTAAAGACAACCGTTTTTGCTATGAATGGATCTGGCTTTCCTGGTCCTGATGGTTTTGGGGGCTGCTTCTACCAATCGTTTTGGGACATTGTTTGTGTTGATGTTCATAGATCAGTTTTGCAATTCTTTACTCAAGATTGGTTGT
Source organism: Sophora flavescens (assembly GCA_030762895.1). Classification (NCBI taxonomy): domain Eukaryota; kingdom Viridiplantae; phylum Streptophyta; class Magnoliopsida; order Fabales; family Fabaceae; genus Sophora; species Sophora flavescens. The sequence goes on from CM061068.1 coordinate 32,099,537, forward strand.
TGCCTTGGCTGAATTCAAATTCTGTGGCTCTTATTCCAAAGTTCCCTGAAGCTATTAAAATTGAAGACTATTGGCCTATTGCACTTGCTAATTTTCAATTCAAGATCATCACCAAGGTTCTGGCAGACAGGTTAGCTTTAATTGCCCCCAAGATTATTTCCATTCAGCAAAGAGGTTTCATTAAGAGCAGGCACATATCTGATTGCATTTATTTTGCCTCCGAAGCTATTAACCTCTTAGACTCTAAATATTTTGGTGGCAATGTGGCTTTGAAGTAATTAACAAATTAAAACACCAATATTGGCAAGAAAAACTTTACCTAAAACAAATACAACAAAGAGTGCAATTAGCATTTTGCAAAGAAGAGCGAAAACAGATAACCAGAGAATTAATGGAAATAGATGAATCTATAATTAATTATGGGTATGAATTATTAGTAACCCAAATTATGCATGAACACTACCCAAATTATGTATAAATACTACCCTGAATACAAAAATAAAACAATAAAGAAAATTAATAGAAAAATTAATAGGGTGGTACCATTTTGGTATCAGAGCTAAGTACTAATGAATCCTCAAAATATAGAAAAATTTGTTCATAAACTAAGTATGCTTGATTTAACAAACCAAGAAGTATTAAAAAGACTAATATAAGAATTAAAAGATGAAGCCACTGATACATGTAACAAACATATGGAATACCACTGTGAGTATTGTGATTGTGAAGAATATGATAGAAAAATAGATTTAATAAAAATCATAATTAATAAATTAAATACATGGACAGATTAGCAAGGATCATAGATCCAACGGCTCACAACATGTATGCCACTGTAGAGTGTAGCATACGATGTCGCGAAAATCGTGTCCAAATAGCACGACTCATTATTAGAAACCGTTTTCTAATCATAGAAATTTAAAATAACTTTAAGGTTAGAAGTTATTGTTTGAAATTTTTGCAATAACATGTAGTTTCTTTAATGTTAGAATGGATCAAGTACTATATAATAATTCTAAGACTTGCATAAAAGAACGAAGTATTCTCAAACATACGTGATTCTGATAAATGATGACTATGTTATCTAGTTGCTGTTGCAAATAAAGGAATTAATGAGAAACAACTAGGAAAAGAAACAAAGACCTAGCTTCAACATCGAGAAAGGAGCTAGATTTTGAGATTAGCTCTTGTCAAAAAGATTCAAGGGAACAATAGAATTCCCCAAAACCTCTCTTATTGGTGTGATTAATTATTTGGATTGGTGTGATTACATACTTGTGGACATGCTTTGTTTGAATGGTTTATTCACATGCCTTGGCTTCATTGATTTGTTTGGATTGAAATAAATCTATATGTCGAGAATATGTTATAGTCTGATGATATGTAATTGTTGCATTTGAGACAATGCATTTGACATGTGACTTGTATGATCGACTGATAGGATGAGTAAGTATCTAACTTTATATTACGATGATATATTGATTGAGATTGGAAAGATATTCTTGTCGAACATGGATCACTGTATGTGGTGGACAGAGGTTGAGATACTAGACTTAGAGACTAGAACATAACGAGATGATTTTGCATCATGGCATATGCATTGTTGCATTTATGGCCTTCGGGCGGTATTGTGGCCTTCGGATGGTATTGTGGCCTTCGGGCAAGATTATGGCCTTTGGGCAAGTTTGAATCGGTCGGCATGCATTTAGGGACAGTACCATATATAGCAAAGGCTTTTGATCCTTAGATTGATAATTTGACGATGATTGAATAATAACGCAATGAGGTGAATCATGTATGGATGTTAGTTCTTTTACATATTAAAATACCATTTTTTTGGTTTTATTTTATCCTCATTGTATTATGTGTTGTGTTGTGAAGAGAGGATTTTCTATACCTTCCACACCAGGTATGGCTGGAAATGTCAAAAGTTCAAACTGTTTTAATGCATTTACTATTGTCACTGAGTTTTACTCATTTTTGAGATTTTTGATATTTCCAGGTCTTAAATGTGGCATTGGGTTCTTGATAGCATTTTCGGGATGGTTGATAGATCCCAATGAGGAAAGTCTTTCAGTCGGGTCGAGCCGGATCAGAGTCTATTAAATAAGTCCACTTAATCTTATTAAAAATTTTGTAAATGATCAACTATGTTATTGTTAAGTCACTATTGCATTTTCGGATCCAATGATTGAGTATTGAAAGACACTAATGACCATGAAGTTTTTATACTGTGCTACAAAAATCAAATTTTGGTAATTATAGTTTTCTATAAGTTTCTTCAATATTTACTTTAAATAAAAGAAGATAATTTTTTTTACTAAATTTTGTGTATTACGTTAATATTATTTTTGGGTGTTACAGAACATGGTCAAAAGATTCTCAGAAGTCTTCCAAAACAATGGAGACCACTTGTAACTGCTGTATCCCAGGCTAAGGACTTAACAACAGTGAAGCTTGATGAGCTTCTTGGTACTCTTCAGATCTATGAATAAGAGCTGATTGAAGAAAAAAATGGAAAGAAAAACAAATCCATTACACTCAAGGTTGACAAGAAGTCATACAAGGGAGCAGTCTCAAAAGCTCTTAAAATAGATGAATCTTCAGAAGATTCTAACGAATCAAATGAGGATGACTCTGATGATGAAGATGATGAACTTTATCTTTTCACCAGAAAGATGAAAAAGCTTTGGAAGAAAAGAAACTTTAGAAAGGATAAACCTTTCAGGTGTTTCAATAAAGAAAAGCACAACAAAGATGGTGGATCTAATGATAGAAATGTCATTGTGTGTTATGAATGCAAGAAGCCCGGTCACATCAAAGCAGAATGTCCTCTACGCAAGAAGCAACCTCCCAAGAAGTTCTTTGTAACACCCCCCTTGGGTCATTACATGGATAACTCGTTGCGGAAAATAAAACTTTATATTAATTCGCTGATTGCTTTTGGAAAATAATATTTTCTTAAGTTGTAATCATTTCTCAAAACGGTGATAAATTTTTTTCCATTTTCTTTTTCTTTTCGACAACCACAACAACAAAGCAAACATGAATGTATATGGATAGATATGTATATATATATCCTCATGTAACTATACTGCATCATAATTGTTCACACAACAATACCTTACTAAGTATAGGTTCTTCCAAAACATAATATAATTCAAAACCTAAGCCGGTCGAAACTAACAATAGCTATCACAGCAGAAACGAACATCAACCTGCTCCGAACTAAGAAAACTTCTTCCTGTAGTCGTCAATTCCCTTGAGTGGTTCATCTGGACTCGGATATAAATATATGCACAAGTAGAAAAACCAGCAATAAAACATGCAAGAGTGAGAAACCAATATATGGATTTACCTCGACAACTACATGCATGACAAAACAGAAAACACATACATATTATGTCAAGATAAGCATTCATATCAAAGCAAATAGTTTATCAATGAGTTTCACACCCCAAACATCATCATTTGAAGATTATGCATGGACACTTCATATACATTGTCCAAACCCATACTGAATCTCTGGAATTCCCAACACCATATAAAAATGAGTTGATCAAGCTCCATTGCCAAATAAGGCACACCATCTTGAATACCTTGCCATTAGGATATTCGAATTAACCTTCTTGAATACCTTATCTTATTAAGATATCCAGATTCACCTTCTTGAATACCTTACCATTAAAGTATCCAGATTAATGTCGTAGGCATGTCTGTCGAATGAATGCATGTAAAAACACTTTGTTCTTGACACTTTTCTTTGTGTTCAATATTCCCTTGCCGAAGCTCAAAAGCTTACGACCAAACATAGATTTAAACATCTTAAAAACTTCCATTAAAACACAGGACCTCAAAGTCCGAGTGCTCAATCACGAAACCCCTAGACCGATGCACCAGGCTTAGGGTCGTGGTAATAGAAAACATCTCAAATGTTTAACACCTTTAATAAACCGTAAAGTAGACACCACGTCTATAGGACATCAACTCCAAAGGACACCACATCCAAAACACTGTAAGAACATTAGTACCCCGACGTCTCGGTTACTAAGTTATTTAACACCTTTAACACCTTTAAGAAAACTTGGTTTCGGAAAATCATTTCAGATGGGTAAAAATCTTTTCATAAAATCATCAGATACCAAAAACTTAGTTTTCAGAAAAGAGAGTCACTTGAGGCTCAAACTTGTTTAAAATACGTACTGCCGTCTTAGAAACATTTGCCGTCAACACTTTTTCAATTTGTCATCAATTATCCTTTTTAAAGCCATTTATGCCAAAACTTAGCATTTTCCACTTATATCATTTTCTAAAATCTTAATTAAATTATTTTCGGCAATTAATTTCATAAAATAACTTTTTATAATATTACGAAATTTCTTACGTAAAAATTAGCAGTACAAAAATAATTTCACGATTATGCCCTCACTGTGACTCATAGTTCACTCTTACAGCAATAAATCATTAAAATAATGATATTTTTCAATATTTTTTATTTTTCCCAAATAAAATATTCCATAAATAAAATATTCCAATATTTTTCTGTTATAACATTAAGTATAGTTTATAAAGCTTCTTAAAGCTTTTATCCAATTAGTTGAAATTGGGCACTGACCACTATCAGGCTTCTCAAACAACTTTCAACATCAGAGCAATTATTTCCAGGCAGATCATGCATCACAACATCATAATATATAACTGCAAATAAATAATTAAATGCGGATAAACAAACACAGATAAATAACACACTTTAATCAAACACCACAACCACAGGTAAATCATACAGACCAACACAGATAGCATGTAGCCATCGGAAAAATCCCCCAGGCAATCCCCTCTTACCTCTCGTAGAATTTATCTTCCGATCTCCTTCCTCGAATGTACGTCAAACTCCGGTTTCACGACTCAGTATAATCGATACACTTAACCTTCAACAACCACAATCAACCAATTACAAACAAGCAAATAAAATAACCTATTCCCTAATGATAGGTCACGGCCTCAACAATATTTTGTGGCTAAAATTTCTAAAATTGCTTAAGTCACTGGATTAATGATCCTAAGTACTTAAGACAATAGATTAGTGATTAAACAACAAAGTTTGAACCAAAAACTTCCAAACTCCCAAAGAGCTAGATTCGGCCATGATGAGTAAATGGAGCAAATGAATTTTGTTTGATACATATGCTTGGATTCCACATGGATATATACTATAAAGATAATAAACAAGATCATTTAGAAAGAATATGAACAAAAACATTTCCTCCAACCTTATGTATAGGTTCGGCCTTGTCAAGAAATTTGAGGAGGAAAACTTTGTTTGCAACAAACTCTTAGGTTATGATTATAAGGATGATAATAGGAACATAGATATTGGTTTCACATTTTTAGGATTTTTCTATGATTTTCTATGATTTATCAAAGTTAAGAAGATAAGCTTAGAACATGGATCAAAAGTGATGATCAAAGTTTTAAAACATGAAATAACTTGAAAAGACAACAACTTAAAGATAATGAGAAGCATGAATCACCTCTTGGATCTTGAAAAATGGCAAGGAATCACACACTTGCTTCACAAACTCAAGCTTTTGAGTTAGAGAAAATGGAGAATGTAGAAGATGATGGAAGAAATGAGAAGAATGGAGAAGATCGTGACTCATAAAAATGGATGAAGCCAAGCCTCATGGGCCTTGGGCCATGTACAATTGGGCTAAGGAAAGTCCAAGTCAATTACTTGAATTTTCAACATAAAAATGCTTAAGGCATTTAACAAAGGCATGGGAAAGTTAAGAGCAGGAAAATTGGTCTCATGAAATTGAAGTATTGGCAATGATATTGGGTCATAAGGCCGCAGCCCAACTTGGGTTTGGATGGGTCAAAATTGATCCATTTCACTTGGAAGATCATGGAAACTAGTTTAGGGACCAAAATGCAATTTAGAGAAAGTTTAAGGATCAAAATGAAATTATTAAAAATTGCTAACATAACCCTAAGCCACCTTAAACATCTCACATGGATGACTTATTCCTAAGAGAATATAGGGTTTATCCACCTATCGAGTCCCGAATCTCCCGTAATTAGTTCCATCGTTCGTCCGATTGAATATAATGCCCGGATAAAATATAATATTTCAATTTTTAGTGAAATATTTCAAAATAACCAAAATCGTAGGAAATTAAATAAAAACCTTAAGTTTCTCGTTCACGAATTAAAATTATATCTTCTGATCAGTATAATTATACTGCCAATGAAATTCGCAGGCCGGGTTTCGCCCGACTTTTCAACCTAAATTTTAATCGTAGCTTTCTACTATCAAGTAGAGTATGAATAAGGTTTCGGTTTATTTAAAAGAATTTTCTAAGTCTCGGATAAATATATAAACGTATTTATATAAATTTCCGATATTAGAAAGCAGTGAAAAATCGGGGTGTTACTTTCTTTAACAAAAAGAAGAAGGGAATGATGGTCACTTGGGAAGATCTTTATGAAAGCTCCACTAAAAGTGAAGGATAAGAGCTTGAAGCAAATCTCTGTCTTATGGCTGATACTGATTCTGAATCGGAAACTGAGGTACATTCTGAATTTGAGAAATTGAATGATGCCTATGATGAACTATTGGAAGAATCCAACTATATGTCTAAAGCTTTCAAATCCATCAAGAGATAGTATGTTAAACTCTCAAATGAGTTTACACATAAATCTCAAGAGTGTGAAAAGTTAGTTGAAGAAAATAGTATGCTTAAGACTGAAAAGTCTAAAGCAGAGATCTTAGTTGAAACTCTATCTTCTGAAGAAGTTAGTAAACTTCAACAGAAAATAGAAGAACTCACTTTAGATCTTGCCAAGTTTGTTAATGGTAGAGATAACCTAACTAAACTTTTAGGAAGTCAGAGGCACTCCTTTAAGAAAGAAGGATCAACAAAGTTCTCAAAAATAACTGTCAAATTTGAGTCAGTTAGTTTAAATAAACCTATATGCACCTATTGTGGAAAAGCTAGACATATCACGTCTAAGTGTATCCACAAAAAGAGAAGGAAGTCTTCACAGATTCCTCATACTAACAGAAAAGGACCCAAGAAAATATGGGTACCTGAGTCCACGGTCATTCCTGTTGCAGACATGCTTAACAGGACAAAATAAACACCTATCATGGTACCTGGCTAGTGAATGCTTGCGACATATGACAGGAGAAAGGTCTATGTTCCTAGACCTCCAACCTAAGAAAGGTGGACATGTAACCTTTGGTAGCAACCAGAAAGGAAAAGTGGTTGGTAGGTAAAATTGGTGGTAAACCTCCCTTACCTATTATCTGTGATGTCTTATATGTGAAAGGGCAGAAACATAATCTGCTTAGCATAAGTCAATTCCGTGATAGTGGATTTTCTGTATCTTTTTCTAAGAATGCATGCATAGTCAATGACAATAGTGGAAAGACCCTCTTTTCAGCTAAAAGGTAAAACAGTCTGTATAAGATTGACTTGTTTGAACTTTCAGATCAAGGTGTAACATGCTTTATGTCTAAAGAGGATGAAAAATGGCTATGGCATAAGAAACTAGGACATTTTAGTATGAAACAAATTTCTAAATTGAAAAAGCATAACCTTGTGAGAGGATTGCCTGATATTTCTTTTAAAAAAGATGTTTTGTGTGATGCATGTCAGAGAGGTAAACGAGTAAAATCAAGTTTCAAATCTAAGAAAGAAGTCACCTCCTCTAGACCTTTGCAACTGTTACACATGGATTTGTCTGGACCAGTCAGTGTAGCTAGCCTAGGTGGAAAGAAATATGGTTTTGTCATAGTTGATGACTATTCTAGATTTATATGGGTACTCTTATTAACCCACAAGGATGAGTCTTATAAAGTATTTACAGTATTCAATAAAAGAGTACAAAATGAGCAGGGTTTTTGTATTTCTGCTATTAGAAGTAACCATGGGGGTGAATTTGAAAATGAGCAATTTAAACTGTTCTGTGAGGAAAATGGTATTTCTCACAATTTCTCTGTCCACAGCAAAATGGAGTAGTTGAGAGAAAGAACAGATCTCTTCAAGATATGGGAAGGACAATGCTCAATGAAAATAATCTCCCTAAGTACTTCTGGGCAGAAGCCATTAACACTGCTTGTTATGTAAAAAACAGAATTCTGGTTAAACCTATCCTAAATAAGACTCCTTATGAATTATGGAAAGATAGAAAACCCAACATATCATATTTTCATGCATTTGGATGTGAATGTTATATTCTTAACACAAAAGATCATCTTGGTAAATTTGACTCTAAAGTAGATAAAGGCATATTTATTGGATATTCTAAAATGTCTAAAGGTTTTAGAATCTTTAATTCTAGAACTTCTATTGTAGAATAATCAATTCATGTAAAGTTTAATGATGATTTAAAGATTTATAGGGAACTATCAGATCTAGAGGATGATGTTACAGGTATTGAACTGAATCCTGCAGTAGAGGAATCTTCAGACAAGTCAAAAATAGACGTGTCTAAAAATCAGACAAGTGCTGATACATCTGAAACTCAGAATTTGAAGAAAGATTGGAAATTCAAGACCTATCATCCAGAATATCTTATCATTGGAAGTCCATCTCATGGAGTTAGAACTAGGTATGCTTTCAAAGAAATCAATAATATGGCCTTCATATCAGATTTAGAACCCAAAAAGATTGAAGAAGCACTACAAGATGAAAGTTGGATTCTAGCCATGCAAGAGGAACTGAATCAGTTCAAGAGAAATGATGTTTGGACTTTAGTTTCTAAACCAAAGGATAAATATGTTATGGGAACCAGATGGGTATTTAGAAACAAACTAGATGAAGATGGAAGAGTGGTAAGAAACAAAGCAAGACTAGTTGTTCAAGGGTATAATCAACAGGAAGGTATTGATTCCACTGAAACCTTTGCACCTGTAGCTAGATTAGAATTAATTAGAATTCTCATGTCTTATGCTGCACATCATGATATAACTCTTTATCTAATGGATGTTAAAAGTTCTTTTCTAAATGGAATCATTGAGGAGGAAGTTTATGTCAAGCAACCTCCTGGGTTTGAGGATTATGAAAATCATCACCATGTCTATAAGCTTAAGAAAGCTTTATATGGACTCAAACAAGCTCCTAGAGCTTGGTATGATAGGTTAAGCACATATCTAATGGAAAATAATTTCATTAGAGGAAAAGTAGACACTACACTTTTCAATAAATGCTCAAAGAAAGATTTCATAGTAGTACAGATTTATGTTGATGATATTATATTTGGTGCTACAAATGAAAAGCTCTGCAAAGATTTCTGAGTTGATGCAGAATGAATTTGATATGAGTATGATGGGAGAATTGAATTTCTTCCTTGGTCTTCAAATAAAGCAGGCAAGTGATGGAATCTATATCCATCAACTGAACTACACCAAGGAGCTTCTGAAAAAGTTTAAAATGGAAAATTCAAAGCCTATAAGTACTCCTGTGCATCCATCAGTTGTTCTAAACAAGGATGAAGAAGGTGAAAAGGTAGATCAAACTGTCTACCGAGGTATGATTGGATCTCTTCTATACTTAACTGCTAGCAGACCTGATATTCAATTCAGTGTTTGTCTTTGTGCTAGATTTCAATCAGATCAAAAAGACTCTCATCATAAGACTGTTAAAAGAATTTTCAGATACTTAATTGGAACCACTAACCTTGGTTTATTATATAAGAAAACAGAAGATTTCAAGTTAGCTGGATTTTGTGATGCAGATTTTGCTGGAGATAGAATTGATAGAAAAAGCACCAGTGGATGATGTCACTTCATTGGAGTAAATATGATCTCTTGGTCAAGCAAAAGGCAATGTACTATTTCTCTATCAACTGCTGAAGCTGAGTATATATCTGCAGCCAGTTGTTGTTCACGACTGCTTTGGATAAAATATCAACTTGAGGATTTTTCAATGTTTGAACATAATATACCCGTTTGGTATGATAATACTGGTGCTATCAACTTATCTAAAAATCCCATACAGCACTCTAGAGCAAAGCATATAGAAATAAAACATCATTTTATTAGAGGTTATGTTCAAAATGGTGTTTTTGAAATTAAGTTTGTTAACACTGAATATCGGTGGGCAGACATCTTTACAAAACCTTTGAGTGAAGATAGATTTGTTTTTATTAGAATAAATCTTAATATGCATAATGTGTGTGAATGAGTGTACACTGATATGTCTGAAAATTTACTTGTCTAATTTTTTTTTATATCTGGTTGACTCATCTATTTTTCTCTATGCTTCACTCGTCTACTTTAGCCAAGCATCTGATGATGTGGCTAAAAGCACTCAGTGCTAAACCCTGACTGAGACATGTTTACATTGCGTTTTCCCTCCTTTTCTGAAAAACGTTTCATTATATTAACAACTGTCTTTTCAAAATTTATTGCGGTTTATGGCAATAATCTCTCTCCTTGTTCCCAACGTAAAAAGCACTCAAGCGTTTTAACAAAACAACCTGTGTCGTTTGAAGACTACCCACTCACAATCTTTGCTCTCAAGTCTCAATCTCTATGAACTCTCTTCGTCTTCAACCTCTCAAAACTCTTCGTTACCAAAAAACCTAACTTTCACTTCTCTGAATCAATGGCACCCAAAAGTCTTCTTGAATCTTTGGCAGAGAGTACTAAGCTTCCAATCTCTGAATTGAAAAAGGTGCACCCTGGGAGGGTCCCTACTTTGACGAACTCAGAACCAAGGGTTTGGATGTTCTTCCTGAACTCAACCATGCTGGATGATTACCCTTCTTTCAACTACAAGAGCTTGTCTTCCCTGCTCTTGTTAGTGATTTCTGGACCACTGCAAAAATCACCAAGGACAACTCAACCTCCATGATTTCTGGAGACGTGGGTGAAGATCACGTTTTCATAACTCATGAGGTACTTGCTGAAGTAACAAAATGCCTAAGGGAAGGCGCTGGGCATTACAAAGAATGGCTGAAGGACCAAGGAGAAGCCAACGTGAATCTCGTTCTGTATGGAGTTGTAAAACTTGCAAACAAAGACTCCAATTACTTATCTCCTAAGGCAAGATTTCTACATGTCTTAATCATAAACTGTGTCATACCTAGAACTGGGTCTAGGAATCATGTCAGTAAAATAGAGAAATTTGCTCTATTTCATCTAGTCCAGAAAATTAGGATGGATATTACTGATTTGATTTTCATTCACATGGAGAAAGCTGTTAGAGGAAAGGAAAAGGATTATCCTTATGCTATGATCATGACAAGGATTTTTAGGGCAAGCAAGTTGGATTTGAGGAGTGTTGTCTATGTTGATCTCTGCACTGAGATCACCACAAAGACTCTGTCTTTGATGAAGATTTCTCTGACCCCCACTGTTGATCTTTCTGCTTAAGCCTCATCATCTGTTGCTGCTGACCCCTCTCAAGAATCTCTCTCTATTCCCATTGTCTAAACTGACCCTTCGAGGAACCAGTTTAAGAGGAAAGACCTCAACTGCAAAGGAAGAAAAGAAAAATTGTCGAGTTATCTGCTCAGGCATCTGATGAAGCTTCTATATTTCAGAATGCTGCTGAAACCTTCTCTCAGGTTACTAAACCTGTTGTTCAAGATGATACCTCTGTCCCCATCAGACCAAGTATTACCAAGGTATTCAAGAGAAAAAGAGCTGTACAAGCTGAGGGGGAGTTTCAACCAGAAGAGACTGTGATCCTTAAGAAAAATAGGACCACTGTGACAAAAAGAAAACTTGTTCTTCTTCCTACTCCCTCACCATCACCATCACCCTCACCTCAAAGAATTATCTTTTTCACGTCAACAAACAGCCACAACAACTTCCATTCCACAACCTTCATCACCATTACCTGCTATGTCACCACAAAGAGCACCAACACCACCACTACAAAGAACACCATCACCACAACACAACAAAAAATCCCCATTCCACTAGCTTCACCAAAAATTCCAACTCCTCCACATATATCACCTATTAGACAACCAACACCTCCTTTATCATCACATGTCCATGAACCTTTACCTTCATTCTCTGTTCCTGAACCACAAACACTTGAAATCCAAGTTTCTGAACCTAACCCTACTATCTCAGAAACTCACCTGTCGGAAACTCACTCATCCAAGCCTTCCACACCACAAACATCTCACTATTCTGATACCATTCTCACTGAGGATGTCAATGACTTTGCATATTTTGACAATCTCACTCCTACTCCACCCTCACCTAAAACCCAAATCCCCGACCATATCAGAAACCATAACCAAGTCCCTCTGAGAATAGTATTTCCAGACTTATTCTCTGAAACCAGACACAACTCACTCCCTTTAGCCACCTTATCTCCCTATCACCCCACTTCCAGAACCACCCATTTTTCTGTCACGGATGAATCATGCTCCAGCTTCCTAAATGGCAAGGACCTGGATGTCATTGCCTCTCTTGAAGCTGAAAGGCAGCTTGTAAAGTTAGACAGAAAACTCAAGCATGTAAACAAATTAAATTTAAACTATTATTTTTTAATTTTTAAATTATTGGGTACCCATTTTAATTTATAAATAATTGGTATAACACAAATTTAATAAAACATACTTGAATGAAATGGTTATAAATTAAGTATCAATGTGTTAGCCCGTGCGTTGCACGGGTGAAGAAAGTATGGTAGGATTATGTATATAAATTCAGTTTAAAAATTCCTTAAAAAAATTCAATTGACTACGACCAATGACTATATAAATTTTAAAATAAATCGATTAAGTTAAGAAAGTATGTCTAAGCATATTCATGTAAGATACGGATTTCCCGAAACTAAACCGGAAATAAATATACATAAGATAAATATTTTTTTTCAATGGAAAAAAATTATCACCTAATTCAGTAACCTAGATAAAATAATTTAAATTAAATATTAATAACAACATATTTACCCATGTAAGCTAAACATTTTTAGAAAATATATTCATATTGTTGAGACCTCATAAGTCTGAAACACATTCAATATGTAAATTCTCTAAGTTTTGATGATTCCAAATAGATTAAGTATGGTAATATTGAACCATATGAAATTACTGACATATCTGATAAGTGTGCAGGAAAATAGACTTAAGGTCATTCGTCTATTTTACGACCCGTCTACTTTTTGGTAGAGCATAATTTTTAGACTCGTCTAAAATTCAGTACACACAGTCAAAGATCAAGTCAACTCTCGGTCAAGATTTGAATATACTTGATAACGTGGCAAGAAGCATCTGTTTGGAAAAGACTCAGTGGTTCACCCGTCTAGTTTTTGAAGTACATGAGCACCCGTCTAAATTCTGGATTGCCTTTCACCCGTCTACTTTTCCAACACTGCTACAATGTTAGAAATGAAGTCCAAGTCAACTTACTCAAATCATATGCCTTCCTTAAGGATCTCGAAGATCTCTGGACAATAGCACAAAGGATAAAGAATAAAGAATGTTTGTTTTTAAGGTTTTAAGGAATAAACACGCAACCTCTATACCACAACAGTAACCTTTTTACTGTTTTAGTACAAAGTAAAAGTGCTTTCCAGAAAGTGAACTAAGTGTTGCACTGAAAGAGGAAAGCTTTCTGCTGGAAGTACAAGAAGCCTACTGCACTGCAACTTTTAAACAACCGCTGCTCAGAATAAAGTGTACTTTTGGACAAACTTGTCAAAGCTCAACGTTCCCAAGTATTTAATGTTCTCTCAGAACGACTCTTTGGCGTTAATGGTGTCTCAGAAGCCTAAATCAGAAGAACACAAATTCTGAAGTTGTGCCTAACATATTTATTTGATAGAAGTCTTTAAATAGATCAAACAATGAAGATGAAGACAAGAAGTTGAATATCATTAAGAACACTGCGCAAAAGCATTTACTCTCTTCATTAACTTCTTCATTCTTTCATTGAATACACATTCAATCATTTGATATTAATTCGTTGTCTTTCATATTTCATATTTATTTCACTCCTTGAGTGTGATCTGAAAGACTTGCAAGTTGTATTAATTACACAAAACCTTTATTCCTTACTGTTTTGAGCCTAAAGAGGCTAGGTGAGCAAAGAATACTTGCTTGAGTGTTGAGCCTGAAGAGGCTAGGTGTGCAAAAAATACTTGTACTGTAATTTACTCAGTTATAGTGGAAACTTGCTGCCAAGAAACTGGACGTAGCCCTGTGGATTTTGGGGTGAACCAGTATAAATCTCTTGAGTGATATCTCTCTTCCCTTATCTATTTAATTTGGTTAAGTATCGTTTGTTTAAGATTTTAACCTAAGGAGTTATTTTGTGAATATCAAACTCTGTTTTACCCTTCTCTGTTTGCAAGTGTGTTTTATATTAAATTTAGACGTATCACTCGTCTAAATTACTGTTGTCTAAGTTTTGCTTGTTGTGCCTGCAAAATTTTTTTTTCTCAAAATTTCCGAAAAAGTTGGTAGACACAATTCATGTTAACTTTGGTTATTTCACATATATCATATCATTTTTATTCTTTCTTAAACATTGGTATTATACTTCTCTCAATATCAATATTATAGTGAATTTGTTTTTCTTTTTTAAAGCAAGATTATAAATTACCACCATGCATGTTCCAGTTCATCAATGGTTTAGTATTATATTATAATTGAATTTAGTTTTTAATTAATCTATTTTTTTTTTTGATCAGTGGGAAAAGAAAGAAAAACAAACACAGGAAAAAAAAACTAAGGCCTCAGCCTTATAACACCCAAAGCATCTGCTGGAATGGTAGAACTAAGTTGAGGAGGACAAGCTTCCCAAATCTAAAGGTCATCATCCATAGAAGCACCTGTTTTGGCCAACCAATCTGCACACTCATTACCCTCTCTCAATATGTGTTGAAGAGTAAAGGACCACTGCAAAGATCTCAAGGTCTGAATCCCTTTGATGTTGGGAGCAAAAGGGTGGAACTGATCTACACCTTCATTTATCAATGAAATGGCTGAGAGGGAGTCAGATTCGCAGATAACATGTCTGTAACCTGCCTCCCAATCATTCACAAGGCCATGATAGATAGCAAACCATTCTGCATTTAGATTGGTAGAAACACCACAGCTACCAGTGAAACCCGAAATCCACTCACCACTAGAATTCCTGAAAATTCCTCCAAAGCCTGATCTGCCAGGATTCCCAAAGGAGCTCCCATCCACATTTAGCTTAATGTAGTTGTCTAAAGGTGAGCTCCATTTAACTTCTCTGGCTGATTTTGCGTTCTGAGATGAACCAAAGGCCTTAATGATAGAATCGTAAAGACTCTGAACGCAATTAGTCTTGTACCAATCACTCCACACTGTGCCAGTAAATATCTCAGAGTTTCTAGATTTCCAGATGCACCAACAGATAATGACAAATAATTCACCATTAGCTTTTGTTACAAATTTTCGAAACCAGCCCCTGTGGTCCAAACTATAAAAATCTTGATCATGATCCATAGCAAACAATGACTACACCTTCTTAGCTTTATCGCAGTCTCTTAAGCTGTCCAGCAACGTTTCCTGGTAAAGACCACATATTTGGCAAGAAGAGTCCAAAGAAAGATGTCTAAAAGTTCTGAAAGCATTTGTTGAAAGGCAATTATGGAGACTAAGCCATAGAAAATGTTTTATGTTTTCTGTGACCTTTAGCTTCCAAACCCATGACCAAGACACAAAATCAGTAGGGTGCTATCTCATCTGCTGCACAATCCATTTGTAGCCATCCTTAGCTGAATAGATTCCTGAATTAGCACTTGACCAAATCAACACATCTTCTGAATCATCATCAATGAAATGGCTTTGCATTTGCATCCTAAGAAGAGGAGGAATTTGTGTTGCCAATTTCTCCCAATGCCAAGCATTATCATAATAAATATCCTTCGTAGTGAGTTGAGTGTCTTGAATATCCACAAAAGGTACCATGTTGCATATTAAATCATCATCTTGCCACTTATCATGCCATATAGAAATATCACCTTTGCCAATTTTGTATTTGAAACTATACTTTATGAGGTTAGCTGTTTTCAAAATAGAATTCCATATGTAAGAAGCTCCCACAGCATAGTTGACATCCAGAATATGAGCTCTTTTCAAGTACTCAGCTGACACTAGTGCAGGAAATGTTTTTTACGTCAAAAGTGTAACTTTTTATGTCAGTTGTTTCATTCAACTAACGTTAAAAGCTTAACTTTTAACGTCAGCTGTACTAAACAACTAATGTTAAAGGCTTTGTTTTTTTTAAAAAAATTCTGTTACAATATATCCCTTCCCCCAGCTATCCCTGCATTCAGTAAACAGTCTAGTAACAGTCCAGTATTTCACTTAAATTTCATTAATAAAATAAAAGTATATATATACAAATTAAGGAACAAATGGGGGCGGTGGGGGATAAAAAACATACTAATTACTACACACTTACATATGAGTTTCTATACTAATTGATAACTACACATCTTCGATATACTCCTGAGGTATACTTGCGGGCAATCCTTTCTCTTTAGCATAGTTGAAGAAAAATTCTGCAAACCAAGTCCTCAAGTCTTTGAACTCTTTTTTGTTTAGAGGAGATTGGTCGCTGTTAAAAGCCTGCACGCGTTCAAATAAATGACGGTAACATTAATTAATGCAATGAAAATGAAAACTATAATATATAATTAAATAAGTTGATTAATTAAGTATTATTACCCTCTTCAATCCTTCAGTAATAAATGCGGAGACTACGAAAGAAATGAAATTTAATGTCATTTAAATAAACATATATATTTGGAATTAGTAATTCTAATATTATATACTATTTAACAAACTACCAACCTTGAGGATAATCCAATCAGGAATTTCTTTAGACTTAGGAGTCCTACTCCTCCCGTTAGCACAGCTCAAACTACAAGTCTTGAGCTCACTATTATAAACAAAATATTCATGTCAATTAACCAATTCATCATGTTTATTGAATAAAAACAAATGTTAAAACTTAAATTAAATAGAAGATTAATTACTCACCTATTGATAGGTTCCACCACCTCCCGTGGCAGGTCCCCGTGGAGAGAGCATAGGAAGATGACAGTATGCCTGACAGGATGAATTACGAGCAACTGCCAATGGTTGTTCATCATGTACGGTGCCAGATATAGCTCCTTGCGATCATCACCTCCCAGTAATCTTGTTAAGTACACTGTGACTTCTTTTTTATTGTCAAAGAATTCAGGCTGAAGGGAGAAGGGCTCTAAGAAGCCGAATAGGTTGTCACCCCTCTCAATTGAAGTTGATGGAGATGCCTACAATATGAATATAGTAAATCATAAAATTCAAATAAAATATATAAATTGAATTAATTATAAAATTATAAAGCATACTTACGTCGACCAAAGACTCACAACCACGATGGATAGTTGCTGGCCATCATTGCAAAAATACCTAATATCGTAACCACTAAATATAAATCCAAGCTCATGCTCATGAAGTGGGCGTGCCAGTCAACCATCATGCTCCAACTCCCATTGAAAAAGCACGGGCGCATAATCCTCACCAATCGAGAACAACCGAGTCATGAGAGAAATCTTACCCGCCTTTGCCTTCAATATTAAATAAATCAGGTATATAAGTTGTTGATAATTAAAAAAAACATAAGTAATTAATTGACAAATTTGAATATTAATAATGAATATGTACCTTCCGTGCCAACTCAAGCTCCCGCTGTGCCAGCTCAAACTCCCGCCGTTTCGCTTCACACTCAAGCTCACGGTGTCAGACCTCCAACTCCCGTTACCTCTCTGCCAACTCATCCACATCCACATGTGTCCTATTATAGCTCTCTTTTGTGCTCACATGTGAAGGGTTGGCAGCTCCTGCGGTGTCCTGGGAACCCACGGAGGCAAGCTCCCTAAAAAACGCCTGCTTGAAATCTAGATTGGATAAGAAGCGGCTCATCAGTTGGTCTGTAATGGCAGGGTCGGAAAGGAGCTTTTGTGTAATGTTTTCTGTAAGTGCAGCCTCGTCGATGACCCGCCTTCGTGAAGTAGACTTGCCATAATATTCTTTGATGCCCACCGTCTCTGGAACACCGATCACCCGACCAGGATGGTCGTCCTTGTCTAGAGTAGCGAGCAATATGTCCCGGCATCCAGAGGGGACGAATGAGCCCTGGGAGAATTTTTCCTTAAGCGCCATCTATAATGAAGAATTGAAAAAACGTGTAAGAGATAGGTTCTCCTTAAAAATATCAACCATAAACAAATATCAACTATAAGTGCATATAGGTAGTTACTTACAATCTTATCTACCATATCGCGAGTGGCTTCACCTTTAAAAGAGCCTTTCTTTGTCATTCGGTCGGCCAACCAAACTGTTAAGTCTCTAAAATGTCTGATGTGCATTTCCCTAAGTTTTGATGAGAACTAAACATTGGTTAATGATTTAATTAATCTTCATATTGGTTGCTAACCTGTCTATCTAGTGTGCAGATTAAAACTGTAAGAATCATCTATTTGCTCATAAGTGACTACCTGTCTGGATAAGCGAAAGTCAACCTGCCTGTTGACTCTTCAACCTGTCTCCCCACGAGTTCCTACACTTGTCTGAGGTTACTCGTTGAAGAATCAAGGACCAAACAAGCTTTTGTTGGATGTCCCATCAGAAAGAGACTTGAAGCCTTCTCTCCTACTCAGTCTCACGCCTATCAAGAAAACTCATAAGTTACTCTCTCAAGCAACCTCGGTTATCAGAACCAAAGACAAGTTAAAGAATGCTTCCAACATGCTTTATTCCCTAGTACCTCTGGTCCTTACACGAAAAGGGAATTGTACTCAGCAAAGTACAAAAAGCTCTCTGCACAACTCTGATATGGCTGTATCACGATGCATAAAGCCACGATCCTTCATGTTAGAGTACAACCAACGTTCCTATTGCATTAATGGCTGCCCAGAACGACTCTATTGCATTTAATGAAGTTCTTCTTGAAGCCAACATCTGAGGGAATGTCTCTAACGGATCCTAAATGCTTGAAGACTATAAATACAGAAGTCATTGAAGATGAAGATAGAGAATACACATAGCATTAAAGATCCTTTACTCTGTGCATTAATATCTTCATTCTTTCATTATGTATTCTTTAATCATTTGAAGTTATTATGCAGACTTTTCTAAGCTTTACATTTAAACCACTCTGAGTGTTAGTGAAAGATCTGTCTGTCTGAAGTTGTATTTATTACAAACCAAATCTCTCAAACAAACCTGAGTGAGCCTGAAGAGGCTAAGTGTGCAAAGAATACTTGTCTTGAGCCTGAAGAGGCTAGATGTGAAAAGAATACTTGTCTTGGAGCCTGAAGAGGCTAGGTGTGCGAACAATACTTGGAGTCTGTAACCTGATCAGTTATAGTGGATAAAACTTGGTGCTGCCAAGGACTGGATGTATCTCTTTGCTTTGAAGAGTGAACCAGGATAAATAACTGTGTCAATCTCTCTTTCCTTATAAACTCTTTAGTTGCCTTAGTTTTGTTATCCGTTTTTCAAGTGGTGTGTTTGTCTAAGTCACTGTTAAAATTTCATCAGACATGTCACCTGTCTGTCCTGTATCCTTCCACTCGTCTGAACCAAGCTTCTGTATGCGAAAAGATTTCAACTTTGTTTAAATTATGATAAACACAATTCAACCCCCCTTCTCGTGTTTATAGTTGTCTACTTCAGTTGGTATCAGAGCTCAGCCTCTGGGTTGAGCATCTAACAGTGTAGAGGTAAAAGGTCCTGAAGAATAGACATGACTGCTGGAGCTAGTTCAAGTGGAAGTCACCAGACTGAAGGAGCTTCCCTAACCAGACCTCCTTACTTCAATGGAGAAAACTACAACTATTGGAAAGATAGATTTCAATGGTTCATTCTATCTACAAACTCTGATCTTTGGGATGTTCTTACAGATGGTCCATTCATTCCCAAGAATGATGATAACACTGACAAACCAAAAGCTCAGTGGACTACTGCAGAAAAGACAAAATGGGAGTTGAAGCACAAAGCTAGATATAACATCATTTGTGCTCTCAGTCCTGAGGAGTTTGAGAAGGTATGTGCTTGTGACTAGGGGTGACAAAATGATCCATTTGTCCACCATCCATCCAGTCCATCCATGAGAAAATCCATCCAATCCATCCATTTATAAAAAAATAATATAAATGGATTGGATGGTTTTTTTAGTGGATGGTTTATGGTCCATCCAAAATTTTTTAAAATCCATTGGACCAACAATAAAAAATATAATGGATCAACTTTTATCCATTCCAAAACCAATTTATTTTTTTCATATTATTTTTCACCAAATAAAAAAAACCTCCATATTTGTAACAAAAAAAAACACTCCATCTAATTTTCCCTTCCGTTCCCTATTATTTTTTCTTCACTATTTTTTATTTTATTTATCTACTTTTCTTTTTCTTTTTTTGTTACATTAAGTATTAACTAATTAATTGTTCTCAAGCACCAGTTGTAGTCTGGTCGCGCTGTCGCCACGCGCCAAAAAGAACGAGCGATTTACAAAATAATGTGGATAGGGAAGCGACAACTCGAGTATCGTCTCTCAAGGACTCTTAGGTGTTGTTATTATTAACAGAAAATTATATTTTGGGGGGTTTTGGGTAATTGAAATTAAATAAAGAAAACAGAAAGACAATGCAACTAAAAATTATCAAATAGCAAAGAAACGATTAACCTACTGTTCTCGGTTTCCCACTATCATCGGTTCATATAAATCCAAGCCCTAAGCAGATTCTAATCCCCTCCCGGTTGTAGCAACAAATAACAAACGAAATTCGCTACTACGGATGTATGTTCCTATTCCCGAAATAACAAACGGGGTTAAGCCCTCATGAACAAACGAACATGAATGAACACACGCGAAATGACAAACGCGATTAAGTATAGGAACATAACATCACCGAAATGAATCAATACAACACTATACATTCCTGAAATAACAAACAGAAACATATAGCATTGCATTGAAAAGAGAATAGCAACTAAACAGGAAATACAGAACCTCAAGTGTAAATTGAAACCAATTGCAGTAGATTAATCTAGGAGACTAACTCTCCATTACAAAAGTAAACAATAAACTAAAGAGAAAATCAAAAGACTAACTACTGACTAAAACTAGCCAGCCACCACCCAACCCCTTCAATTCTGTCTAAAACAGACTTATATACAAGTTTCTGGAATCAGAGGACTCGCGAGGCGAAGCAATGATCGCGAGGCGAATAATGCGAACAGTCTGCAACTTTTGGTATTCTCGCGAGGCGAGCACACATTCGCGAGGCGAGCATATCCTTCGCGAGGCGAAACTATTCAGATTCCAAACTGTAACGCCCGTGACCTTCAACATGCGCAAACCGTGATGGCTTATGATCTTCCAAGGTTGGATTACTCGCGAGGCGAGTCAAGTCTTCGCGGGGCGAGACAGAATGGATTGCATTTTCTGGAACAGTCACCTTCTGGTTCGCGAGACGAACATACTTCTCGCGGGGCGAAAGATCCAGATTTTATTTCTTTTTATTAACCTGAAAAACAGAAAATAGAATAAGTGTTTTATTTAACTCTAAATCAACTAAATTAACCTAAAAATACTTTACAGACTCAAAATACTGCTTAAGGACAATCAAGTCTAATTTGGGTGAAAATGATATAAAATTAGCACAAAGCCAAGGTTTTTATTAGTTATAAAACCAGTCAACTAGAGGCTCATCAAAATACCCCAAACTTAAACTTTGCTTGTCCCCAAGCAAACTAAAACTTAAAACTTAAAAAGACTCAAGACCTGGCAAGCTCAAAAGATTCAATCAACTTTCGCACAGATTTCAAGCAATTTATCAAAATATTTTTCAATGTTCCACCCTTTCAAATAAAGCAACCCCCACATGCATTTATTCTAAACAGTTGAGAATTTCATCATTCAAACAATCATCAATCTAAGCAGGGGATCCAAGTTACACACAAAAGAGAGATCACCAAATTCAAACAACTGCATTCCTCACAAGGGAAATTTGTGTTCACTCATCGCTCAGTTTGTGTCAGGCTAGCAACATTGCACTCAATTTCACTTTTAAGAGCACTTCCCATAAATTTGATTTTCATCTCAAAATGGGTCCCACAGAAAACATGCATGCAACATCAAAAGGTCTTTTATGGGTTGTAATGGGGCCTGGCTAAGGGTAGGATATACAAAAGGAACTAGGCTGAGGACCCTAGGAACTAAGAGAGCATGAAACTTTTTACACTTTGAATTTCTACTCAAGTTCCTTTCCTCATTCATCTTTTCATTTGCATTGGGTGACTACAGCCTCTTTTATTTTTATAAAACTTTTATTTTATTTTTTTTTGACATTTTTACACTTTTCTTCTTCTCCTTTTTTTTTAATTTTTTTATAAGCCTTTGGCTCTAACCTTTTTATTGTATTTTTTCTCAATCCCAAACAACACATCATTTCCTTGTAGCCACCCCAAACTTAGTTTCTTGCAACCATTCTCTTATCAAGATTCCATGCTCTCCTAATCCTAAGATCGGGTTAACATGGTTTTTCGGATTTCAGCTTATAACATAAGGTCACAAGAATTAACAGGCTAATCAGGTTCAAAGGGGCTAACTAAGGATCATGCATTAAGGGTGGTTATTTTTAGGCTAAGTAGCTATTTACAAAGAAAATTCCTAAATCATTTGAAGCAAACACATAATCATGCAAACCATAAAGAGATTCAAGCAAATTCAGGAAAGTGCAATCAAAAAGTGATTTCTCACAGTCAAAAATATGTTGGAGGCTCAAAACCTCACCTGGACATTTATGCAAATTATTTGAAAGAGATTCTATCCCTAGTGTGTGCTTCCTATCATCCCAAACTTATCATAAATCATGCCATCATAACGAAATATCTCAAAGTTCAGTTTTCAATCTCATGGGGATCATTTTTCAAAAAAAATTTCAAATCCTAGGGGGAAAACAGTCAACACATGCAATCAATCTATGCAAAATCAATAAAATCCCATAAACTTGCCAACACTAGACTTAGCACAACTCCTGAGCTTCTCAAATTATTCAGGAGCTTTATTGGAAACAAAACAGAAATAAAGCAAGGAAAAGAAAATTAAAAAGAAAAAGGTTCAGAAAAACTCATTGGGGGTGATTCCACCAGGATCCCATTGCTTGTAGCATAATGCCCAAGTGATGGACAAAGAGTGGGAGTTCATTCCATGGTCCCCTAAATTGCAGCCTTGATATGGAAGTGAGCATTTGACAATTACAGTGACCTCGCCCAGTGCGGCGGACTTCTCACTCCATCTTGGGTCACAGATGACCTCTTTCTCATCTTTGTCCATAAAGTCCTCTCAATAGAAGTGGGGTTCAACCTCTTGAAATGGCCACAGTGACAAATCCAAAGGCTGGAACTCCATCACCGGTGGTTCCACAGTGGGAGGTGGCAGATAGGTAGCTGGGGTCTCCGGTGCTGCTTCAACTTCTGCAAGGTCTTCATCCATTGCTTTACCAGACTCATCACTTGCTAAACCTGCAGAAATATCAGCACACACCACAGAAAGGTTAGAGTTAGTAGATATGTTACAATAAACTAAATCAGAAAAGGTCTGAATGTCTGGAAGTGGCTTGAGCTCTAAGGAGGGTGTATTCGGAACTTCGGTTGAACAATCAGTATCACTCTCACTATCACCCTGCAAAATAGAGTCAAGAAACTCAGCACAAACAGCACACGGGTTAGTGTCAGTACAGTCAGTACATGTAGTAAAAGAAACTGAATTAGTAAAGGTCTGATTGTCTGGACTTTCAGCACTTAATTCATCCACCCCATCACTCTCAACACATGCATTTGCTTTAATCGAATCATCTACTTCCAAAGGTTCTTCATCATCCTCAGGCACGGTGAAGCAGATGTCCTCCTGATCCTCATTTTCTATGTTTCCTGAACAGAATAAAGCTGCATAACAGTCTATACACAAAGCAGTGCCATCACAATAACAATCAGCACATGAATTAGAATCAGGGGATTCAACACACAGTTCATCAACAGAAACATTATCAACATTATCATCAGAAGTGTCTTCAAGAATAACTTGTGACTCTGTATGTTCTTCAAGAGGCTGTGGAGTTAGCATTGCAGCCGAGTTGGCGACAATTTGATCAATTAGAGTGGACAACTTCTGAGATTCAGCTTTACTCCTCTGGTATTCAACCTCCATCCTCTGTTGGAATTCAAGATTTTGTTGTGCCAACCGTTGGTTGCTCTCTTCCATTTGTGCAGTCAATTGCTTGAACAGATCCTCTAGGGAAGGTTCGGAAGGTGCAGCTCTGAAGGCAGGATAGTATCTAAACAGGAAGGCTTCCTTCAAATCAAACCAGCTTGAGATGGAATTCTCATCAAGACAATACAACCAATCCCTTGCAGCGCCTTCAAGTGAGAACTGGAAAGCTTCCATCTTGATGTGGTCTTCTGTTATTCCCCGCAGTCTCAGCATTATAGAACAAACAGCCTGGAATTCCCTCAGATGCTCCTGCGGATTCTCACCTGCAAGACCACTAAACCTTGGCAACCAGTATGATAAACCATAAAAATCAGGAAAATATATGCATGGTGGTTCATAATTAACATTAGGCATGTAACCTTGCATATAATTATCCATGGGAAGGAACTAGGAATTGTAACCAGACAAAACAGCTAAAACTAATTCAGCAAAGAATTATTTTTTTTTATATTTTTCTGCTAATAACAACAAACAAGAGTCCCCGGCAACGGCGCCAATTTTTGGTCGCGCTGTCGCCACGCGCCAAAAAGAACGAGCGATTTACAAAATAATGTAGATAGGGAAGCGAAAACTCGAGTATCGCCTCTCAAGGACTCTTAGGTGTTGTTATTATTAACAGAAAATTATATTTTGGGGGTTTTGGGTAATTGAAATTAAATAAAGAAAACAGAAAGACAATGCAACTAAAAATTATCAAATAGCAAAGAAACGATTAACCTACTGTTCTTGGTTTCCCACTATCATCGGTTCATATAAATCCAAGCCCTAAGCAGATTCTAATCCCCTCCCGGTTGTAGCAACAAATAACAAACGAAATTCGCTACTACGGATGTATGTTCCTATTCCCGAAATAACAAACGGGGTTAAGCCCTCATGAACAAATGAACATGAATGAACACACGCGAAATAACAAACGCGATTAAGTATAGGAACATAACATCACCGAAATGAATCAATACAACACTATACATTCCTGAAATAACAAACAGAAACATATAGCATTGCATTGAAAAGAGAATAGCAACTAAACAGGAAATACAGAACCTCAAGTGTAAATTGAAACCAATTGCAGTAGATTAATCTAGGAGACTAACTCTCCATTACAAAAGTAAACAATAAACTAAAGAGAAAATCAAAAGACTAACTACTGACTAAAACTAGCCAGCCACCAGCCAACCCCTTCAATTCTATCTAAAACAGACTTATATACAAGTTTCTGGAATCAGAGGACTCGCGAGGCGAAGCAATGATCGCGAGGCGAATAATGCGAACAGTCTGCAACTTTTGGTATTCTCGCGAGGCGAGCACACATTCGCGAGGCGAGCATATCCTTCGCGAGGCGAAACTATTCAGATTCCAAACTGTAACGCCCGTGACCTTCAACATGCGCAAACCGTGATGACTTCTGATCTTCCAAGGTTGGATTACTCGCGAGGCGAGTCAAGTCTTCGCGGGGCGAGACAGAATGGATTGCATTTTCTGGAACAATCACCTTCTGGTTCGCGAGGCGAACATACTTCTCGCGGGGCGAAAGATCCAGATTTTATTTCTTTTTATTAACCTGAAAAACAGAAAATAGAATAAGTGTTTTATTTAACTCTAAATCAACTAAATTAACTTAAAAATACTTTACAGACTCAAAATACTGCTTAAGGACAATCAAGTCTAATTTGGGTGAAAATGATATAAAATTAGCACAAAGCCAAGGTTTTTATTAGTTATAAAACCAGTCAACCAGAGGCTCATCATAGTCCACATTATCACGTACATTTTCTTTTTTCGTTGCCTTTTTTTTTGCTGAGAAACTTAAAAAAAAGTATTAACTAATTGAGAGCACGGAAAGCCGTAACAAGTTTCGTAATACAATATCATGGAACGTTGTGGCAAAACAACCTCTGTAGATGCACATAATCAATAACTCCCATATAATAATAGAAAAATGACCGTGATACAAAATGGTCATGAGATAGAGTGGAGAGAGAGAGTAGGAAAAAAGGGAGGGAGAGAAAGGGTAGAGAGAGGAAGAAAGAGGAGAGCGAGGGTGAGATAGAAATAATATTTTAACTTTTTTTACAAATTATTTTATTTTTAAAAATATTTTATGGATGGATAAAAGAGATATAAAATTATTTAATTTCTTAAAATAAATTTTAGTGGATGGATTGGATATCCATCCATGAAAAATTGTTAATGGATGGATCGGATGGATTTTATTTAATGGATCATGGATGGATTGGATTTTTTTTAATGAATTTTTAATGGATTATAATGGATTAATGGATTGTTTTTAATCCATCCGTTTAGATCCGAATAAAAATTTATCCGATCCATCCATTTGCCACCCTTACTTGTGACTCTGCCAAAGAAATATGGGACACTTTAGCTGTCACACATGAAGGAACAACCAAAGTCAAAGAGTCAAAGATTGCCATACTTGTCAGAAAGTATGAACTGTTTGTCATGGAGGAAGGAGAATCTGTTGCTCAAATGATAAGAAGATTTCAAACTATAGTCAACAGTTTAAAATCTATTGGCAAAGTCTATATCAATGCCGAGAAGGTTGGAAAGATTATGAGAAGTCTTCCTAAACAGTGGAGACCTTTGGTCACTGCTATCTCTCAAGCCAAGGGTCTCACTACCTTGACTATGGATGAACTTCTTGGAACACTCACTGTTGATGAGCAAGAACTTGGAGATGAAGTTGCACCAAAGAAGGGCAAGTCAATTGCTCTGAAAGCTGATCAAAAGTCAGTAAATGTTTCCAAGGATCTAAAGGCAGACGAGTCATCCAGTGATGCTGACCTGTCTGAACACGAGGATTCTGAGAGTGATGAAGAATTATCTCTCCTGACCAGGAAGATAAAGCTTCTCCTACAGAAAAAGAAGTTCAAGAGGAAGAAGCCAATCTCTGTTTGATGGCCAACACTGACTCAGACTCAGACGATGAGGTACATCCTGACTATGAGGAATTACTTGATGCCTATGAGGAGTTGCTGGAGGAATCGAACTGCTTATCTAAGGCTTTCAAATCCCTCAAGAGAGAGTATGTAAATCTCACCAGTGAGCATAAACAGAAATATCAAGAGTGTGAGAAGCTGGCTAAAGAGAACAGTGAGCTGAAAACTGAAAAGTCTAATGAAGATAAGATCTCAAGTGAAACATCACCATCTGAAGAAGTTGGAAAACTTCAACAGAAAGTGAAAGAGCTCACTTCTGATCTTGCCAAATTTGTTAATGGTAGAGATAATCTGACTAAGCTACTTGACTGTCAGAGGCACTCTCTTAACAAAGAAGGTATTGGATATATCCATCAGACATATCATAAAGTACCAACTAAAGCTTCTACAGTATCTGTTAAGTCAACTGTAACCAAGTCTACACCTGTCTGTAACTTTTGTGGAAAAACTGGACATGTTATGTCTAAGTGTATCCATAAGAAGAGAAGGAAATCTTCAAAGACTCCTAGAACTAACAGAAAAGGACCTAGAAAAATATGGGTACCTAAAAACCAAATAATTTTTGTTGCAGATGTCCTCAACAGAACAAAGAAAACACCATTGTTGGTACCTGGACAGTGGTTTCTCGCATCATATGACAGGAGAAAGGTCTATGTTCCTAGGCCTCCAACTTAAGAAAGGAGGACACTTTGCCTTCGGAGGGAATCGGACAGGGAAAGTTATAGGAATTGGTACTATTAGTGGTAGACCCCATCTTCCCTCTATATCTAATGTTCTTATGGTTAAAGGATTAAGACACAATTTGCTTAACATAAGTCAATTATGTGATAGTGGTTTTGATGTTTCCTTTACCAAGGATGTATGCATAGTTAAAGATTGTTGTGGCAAAACCCTCTTTTCAGCTAAAAGGCAACAAAATCTTTATAAGATTGAACTGTCTGATCTCTCAGATCAAAGTGTAACCTGTCTGATGTCTCAAGAGGATGAGAAATGGTTATGATATAAGAAACTAGGACATGCTAGTATGAAACTAATTTCTGAATTAAAAAGGAATAATCTTGTGAGAGGATTACCTGATATTAGTTTTAAGAGAGATGTCTTGGGTGATGCATGTCAGAGAGGTAAACAGATAAAATCAAGTTTCAAATCTAAAAATCAAGTATCAGCCTCTAGATCTCTTCAGTTGTTACACATGGATCTGTTTGGACCAGTTAGGGTTGCCACTGGCCGAAGAAAAAATATGGATTTGTCATTGTTGATGACTATTCTAGATACACATGGGTACTCTTCCTAACACACAAGGATGAGCCTTTTAAAGCTTTCTCAATATTCTGCAAAAGAGTACCAAATGAGCAGGGTTTCTGTATTTCTACCCTTTGAAGTGATCATGGGGGAGAATTTGAAAATGAGCAGTTTAGACAGTTCTGTGAGGAGAATGAAATCTCTCACAATTTCTCTGCACCTATAACTCCACAGACAAATGAAGTGGTCGAGAGAAAGAATAGATCTCTGCAAGAGATGGCCAGATCCATGCTCAATGAAAATAATCTCCCTAAGTACTTCCGGACAGAAGCTGTAAACACTGCTTGTTAGGCACAAAACAGAATACTTATTGGACCTTTTCTAACAAGGACTCCTTATGAATTGTCGAAAGGAAAAAGCCCCAACATATCTTATTTTCATGCTTTTTGATGTGAATGTTTTATTCTGAATACCAGAGATAATCTTGGAAAGTTTGATTCTAAGGTAGATAAAGGTATTTTTGTAGGATATTATGAAATGTCTAAGGCTTTTAGAGTTCACAATTCAAGAACTTGTATTATTGAAGAATTTGTTCATGTTAAATTCAATGATGAATTAAAGACTGATAAAGAACTATCAGATCTAGAAGATGATCTTGCAGGTCTTGATATAAACAAACCAGAAATTCAACAACCCGATCTAACCAAGAAAGAACCTGTGCCTGAGGCTGACAGACAAGTGGAACAAACAAGTCAGCAGACAAGTCAAGATCTTCATGATGATCTCAAAAGGGATTGGAAGTTCAACACTCATAACCCTAAGGATCTTATTATTGGAAATCCTTCTGAAGGAGTAAGAACCGGATCCACATTAAGAGAATAAATCAATGTGGCCTTTATTTCAGATTTGGAACCTAAATGCATTGAAGAAGCTCTTGAGGATGAAAGCTGGATTCTTGCTATACAAGAAGAATTTAACCAGTTCACCGGAAATGATGTCTGGCTCTTGTCTCTAAGCCTAAAAACAAGTCAGTTATTGGAACAAGATGGGTTTTCAGAAACAAATTGGATGAAGATAGTAAAGTTGTCAGAAATAAGGCAAGGTTAGTAGCTCAAGACTATAACCAACAAGAAGGTATTGATTATACTGAAACCTTTGCACCTGTAGCTAGAATAGAAGCCATACGCATTTTAATGTCATATGCTGCACAACACCAAATTACCCTGTTTCAAATGGATGTAAAAAGATTTGTTTTGGCTTTAATGACTCAAGAAGGGGGTGGGGTGGGGTGTTGGGGGGGGGGGGGGTGAATTGAGTCTTCTTAAGATATTTCCCTCTTAAAAACTATTCAAATCAGAGTTTCCGATTTGTGGCCTCGGGATCTTTTACAAAATCAATGAAGGGTTTATATAAAATCTTGAATAGAAGGTGTTGAGGATAAGAAAGATTGATTCAGAATTAATTTAGAATAGGTTCGGGTTCAAGACTCAGTAATAACGAAATACAGAAACTGATTAAACCTTTAAAGATTAAGAACACGTTATGCAAGTTTCAGATATAAGCATTAACAATCAAGAACAAACTTGCAGGTTTCAGTTTCAGTATAAGCAATCAAGAATGGTTTTGATCAACTCAGTTTTGAACGCAGATAACACAGACTTGATTACAATCAGTCTCAGGTTTTAATACAGTTTATACATATCAAGAACAGAAATTATATTGAACTTTAAACATCAAAATCACAGGTACTTGATCATAAACAGAAAGTAAAGGAGTTTGAGTTTAGAGATATTAGACAACCAGATTTATCCTGGTTCAGTCACCTCCACCGTGACCTACATCCAGTCTCCACTCCACCTGTGAGATTTCACACACTATCACACAAGCTTTGCCAGATAGTTAGAAAAACCTTTACACCACAAAGCATTCCTTCACCTCGAGATACCACACTCTTGTGAAGAGCCTCAATGTTCTTCCTTAGGGATACCTCACCCTAATCACTTAGAGAGACTCCCTCTCTATTTACAATCAAAAAGTAAAACGAAAATTGATTCCTAACTCTCAATAGTCAGATAAACAAATTGAAGCACTTATGAGAACAAAACATTTTTTTCACAGTAAGCTCAAGAAAGATGATGAATGATTTTCACAGTTGTTATGATCGATATGATATTTCTATATTGTGTTATGTAAAAGTGTTCCTTTGATCCCTCTTTATATAGAAAACAAGTTATAGTCGTTGGGATCAATCAAAGCAGATTTGGATATCTGTTTTCTTGATTCTGGTTCTTAAAATAAGATTCTGATAGTATTCGTGCCCATCTTGAAAATAACCGCGTCCATCTAACCATTAAGATTTTACATTCGGACGGGCTAGTAGACGAGCTCCATATGCCACGTCATTGGACGGATCTTCTCATTAAGATCTTAACAAGTCCAAAGACTAGTGTGGACGAGCGCTTCTGTCACTTTACTGGACGAGCGCTTGTGTCACTTTAGTGGACGAGCACTTCTGTCACTTTAGTGGACGAGTGCTTGTATCACTTTAGTGGACGATCACTTCTGTCAATTTAGTGGATGAGTGCTTGTATCACTTTAGTGGACGAGCACTTCTGTCACTTTAGTGGACGAGCGCTTGTATCACTTTGGTAGACGAGCGCTTCTGTCACTTGTTGGACGAGCGCTTCTATCACTTGTGTTTGGACGAGCGCTTGTATTACTTCAGTGTTGGACGAGCGCTTTGGACGAGCACTTCTTATTTCCAAAAATCATTTTCATTAACGAAAACTTATTCCTTTTAATGCAGGTTATGGAAATTGATTTTCTTCAT
Source organism: Sophora flavescens (assembly GCA_030762895.1). Classification (NCBI taxonomy): domain Eukaryota; kingdom Viridiplantae; phylum Streptophyta; class Magnoliopsida; order Fabales; family Fabaceae; genus Sophora; species Sophora flavescens. The sequence continues at coordinate 32,130,843 of CM061068.1, forward strand.
GCATCATTTTAATTGAGCTTCTTTGTGACTAAGAGATTTCTTTCTCTTACAAATCATCTAAGACTTAAATCTAATTTCTCCTTTAAGCTCTTATCTTGATGATTCCTTGATCTTTGTCTTTGCTCTTTGATTCCTCCATGTTTTTTTGATTTCTTCAAGTTCTTCCTTGAATATTCTCCTTTAATTGCTCACTGAACTTGTTGATCACTGCTTGATACCTGTCTTTGAAATTTGATACTAAAACACTTGCATACACATTAAATTGTATTTGTCATATATCAAAATCTCTAAGTCATTGAGTCTAACAAAAAGTTCTTTCCTAAATGGTATAATTGAAGAAGAAGTGTATGTTAAACAACCCCCTGGTTTTGAGGATACTGATAAACCAGATCATGTTTTCAAACTTAAAAAGGCATTATATGGTTTGAAACAAGAACCTAGAGCATGGTATGATAGACTCAGTTCTTTTCTCATGCATAATGGTTTTACTATAGGACAAGTAGACACTACTCTGTTCAAGAAATGCTCTAAAAGGAACTTTATTATAGTTCAAATATATGTTGATGATATTATTTTTGGAGAAACTAATGAAAAGCTGTGCAAGGAATTTTTAAATCTAATGCAAGCTGAATTCGAGATGAGCATTATGGGAGAATTGAAGTTCTTCCTTGGATTACAAATCAAGCAGACAAGTGATGGAATTTATATTCATCAATAAAAATATACCAAGGAGATGCTCAATAAATACAAAATGGAAAATGCAAAGCTCAAGAAAACCCCTATGCAACACAATGCAAAACTAAGCAAAGATGATGAAGGTAAAAATGTACTTAACTTCAAGCAGACCTGACATTCAATTTAATGTCTGTATGTGTGCTAGATTCCAATATGATCCTAGAGAATCTCATCTTAAGGTTGTTAAAAGAATATTTAGATATTTTCTTGGAACTACTAATCTTGGTTTGCTGTATTTAAGATCAAAAGAATACAGATTAGTGAGATATTGTGATGCTGATTTTGCTGGAGACAGAATAGAAAGAAAACGCACCGGTGGAGGATGTCACTTTATTGGAGCAAGTTTAGTCTCATAGTCAAGCAAGAGGCAGACAACCATTGCCCTGTTTACTACTGAAGCATAATACATCTCTGTTGCTAGTTGCTGCTCTCAACTCTTATGGGTAAAACAACAACTTGAGGATCACTCTATTTATGAGCATACCATATCTGTATGGTGTGATAATTCCAGTTCTATATGCTTAACTAAAAATCCAATTCAGCATTCTAAGGCTAAGCATATTGAAATCAAACATCATTTCATTAGGGATTATGTTCAGAAAGGCATCTTTGATATTAAGTTTGTTAAAATTGAAAATCAATGGACTGATATTTTCACTAAACCTCTCGCAGAAGAAAGGTTTTTATTTATTAGAGATAATCTAAACATGCATTGCATTGTTGAATGACATGTCTGAATGGTAAGTTGTCTGTGCTTTATCACCTGCCTATGCTTACCTGTCTGACTCTGCTGAGTCACTATGCTAGAACTCATAAGTTTTGTTGAAATGATTATATTGTAATTAATTCCATTCCCTTATCTGAAGCTAATCGTGTGCAGGTGGTTTACATATCTCAAAAATATGTTTTCATTATGTCTTAAGTGGGCGTTGTAGTTCTCCATCCAAATCGTGACATTTTTTGAATTAAAAATGTCGTTTTTCTCTCTCCTACCTTTATGACTATAAAAGACAATAGATCAAAAAGGTTGAATCTTTACATTTCAATATTCCAAAATCTCTTTGTCTTCTCATCTTTCAAACCCTCTTCTCTCTCGAAACCCTAGAATCGTTTTCTCTCCAAAAAAAATGGCATCATCCAAGCATCTCTCTACAAAAGAAATCGCTGAAAAATACAATCTCAAGGTTACTGAGATAGAAAAGATCATTCCGGGAAAGACTGTTGATCTTCAACAGATGAAGAAACTAGGAATGAATGTCACTGAAGAGTTGGAGTACTCCAAGTGGACTCCTTTCTTCGACATCAAGGAGCTTGTTCACCCTAAGCTCGTTCAAACGTTCTGGAGAAATGTTGTGGTTGTCACCAACAGACTCAACGGAATCAAAAGCTTTAAAGCTGAAATGGGGGATAGAACCATTCTCCTCCCTATTAGCTATTTGGAGCTTGTCACAAAATGTCCGAGAATCGGAGCTGACTTCACACCCAACTAGGAAGTTGAAGTGGGAGCTGCCAATGTCAATGTAACACCCTGTTTTCCCTACGTTTTATGTAGCAGTAAATACATATTTAAATGTGTTTATTTTAGATTAAACTCAGAGGATGATTTTAATTAAATTAAAATCATTTTCTTGTGTTGTTATATCATATGAAGTCACGGTAAAATTTTCAGTTGAAAATTGAGATGTAAGTCGGTCTGCGTTTTCACTGCCAATACAAGCTTACTGTGCAGAAAACCTAATTTTGACCCGTGAACGAAACAATTAGTGTTTTTATTATGTTTCCTTCAACCTTGGTTATTTTGAAAATTTTGGTGCAAAAAAATAAAAAAAGTATTTTATTTGGGAGAAACGTCGGAAAAATTACGATCGGAAATGCAACCGGGTATCAAATGGAGCAGATTATGGACCATAAAAGAAGTAAGGAGACATGATGGAAAGGGCTATGAGTCATGACACACTCTAAAAGTACCATTATCACACTTTTCAAATTATAATACTATTCTAATCCAAAAGTCTTTTCTCTCTCTTCTTCCATCCAATCAAGCATTAAACCACCAAGCTTGCTCAACAAGCTCTCCCTCTCACTCCACTTAGACGTGAACTCCCCTCCCTCTCCCTATATATACCCCTTTCATTTTCACTTCATCATCTTCCTCTTCAACATCCATTAAAGTTCACCTTCTTCCTTTCTTCTTAAAGTTCAAGCTCTTAAAGCTTTAGTTTTTATTCATCTTTTCTACTTAAGCTCTTCATTAAAGTTCTTCATTATACTAAGGGTAATGCTCTCATATAAATATTTTTACAAGTTTCATCTTTTATTTATTAGTTTACTTTTTGTGTTCTTTATATGCTTTAAACCTCTAAAATCTCTCTAAAATGGTAGAAAACTCCTTTTGAGTTGAAACCACTTTCTATAGTCTTGTATTAACTTATATTTTCACACACTAAGAGGTTGTGTAAAACAAAAATCTCTATCCATCTCTTCCAATGAAGGTCGAATGCTTGCATTTGTGACCTAGGAAGTTTTTGTTTCAAATTTTGGAATATGATCAAGTGTTTGAGTTTCTAACTATCCCTTGATCTTGAATCTATAAATCTTGGAAGTTTTGATAGCTTGTTCCTATGATGGCCGAAAAATATGAATAAGTAGGCCTAGAATACTATGTTTCAACTTTTCAAGTATTGATCATGGATTTAGAACTCTTAATAACTTGTTTATTTTATGTTGTTAAAGCTAGTATGTGTTGCTTTCATTTTTCCAAGATGATCATGGACTTGAGATCCATAAGATATTTGGATGCTAAGTCTAAGAGATTGAAAAGTTTAAAGATTTATAACTTGTTTATTTTATGTTGCTAAAGCTAGTATGTGTTACTTTCATTTTTACAAGATGATCATGGACTTGAGCTCCATAAGATATTTGGATAAGTCTAAGAGATTGGAAAGTTTAAGGATCTATAACTTGTTTATTTTATGTTGTTAAAGCTAGTATGTGTTACTTTCATTTTTTTAAGAATCATGGACTTGAGCTCCATAAGATATTTGGATGCTAAGTCTAAGAGATTGGAAAGTTAAGGATTCATAACTTGTTTATTTTATGTTATTAAAGCTAGTATGTGTTATTTTCATTTTTCCAAAATGATCATGGTTTTGAGCTCCTTAACACATATGGATGCTAAACCCAAGAGATTGGAAAGTTTAGTGAATGCTAGCCTATTTTACTAGCCTTGGCCGAATGCCCTATGTTTTTAACTTAGTGGAATTTTAATTCAACTTTGTTAAAAGATCATTGTTTATGAACTCCTAACGCTTAAGGATCATAAATCCATGAGTTGTATAATTTTTGGGAATCTCTAACCCTAAGAACTGGTCTTGGCCGAACCTATACCTTATGGTTTAGTGTTCTTGTTTTGATTTTAACTTGTGATTTTGTGTTCATAACCTTAGACTTCCATCACGGAGGGAACGAGAACGTTCTAGACTTACCTCGTCGAGCATCTAATCTTCTTACCTTCACAGAAAGTAAGAGGGGATTGCCTAGGGATATTCAATGGCTATATGCATGTGTGTATGTGTTTACTTGAGTGATTGAATATTATTGTGATATGGAGCCAATACTTGAATAACTCGTTTACTTGAACTATTGTGGTTATTACTTGAAGTCGAACATTACTTGCTTTAAAGTGTTATGAATTATCTATATATGTGATGAACTGTCGATAACTGTGATATGATTGTTGAGAATTTATTACTGTTGATTGAAGTTTGAGAAGCCGGACTTGAGCCTGTGCACAATGATTGTAAAGGATTAAAAGCCTTAATAAGCCTTGAATAGAACTTTGAAAGTGTTGGTTTCAGTTATAAAAGTTCCTTGTTTAAAACACTTACTTCAAGAAAATGAGATTCTTATTTTGAAAAGAAACGTTGAAGTGTTTTTAAGACAATAGAAATTACTTTTTTATGATCCAAAGCGGGTATGAGAGAAAACCTTTTCGAACTATGTGTTTTATGACGGAAAACTCCTTTGAAAATAGGCGACTTTATCAAGGATTTCAAAAGCAAACGAATTTCCTAAATGTTTTATAAAAGAATTTGTAAAGGAAAAGATTTTCTCCTAAATGATTTAGAAACATTCCAGTTACTTGGACAAGTGACCGAGGTTTTGTTTTGTTTTTGATTTTCACTGAGCGAAAAGTAAAGCACGTGTGAAAGAGAATACTGGTTCACGAGACGTCGCCTCTAGTATTCAATTTATGCACGTGATCTGGGATCCGTGTCAAGAATTATGGGCCAAGGGTCCTAATTGTGATATTATGGGCTAGGAGTCCTAATTTTGAAATTGAGGACTGTGTGTCCTAATTTCGTTGTTATGGGCTAGGAGTCCTTATCATGTTGAAATAAAACATGGATAAAATTATAATTGTTTCTACGACCACAACCTTGGGCTGCGGCCGCGGTCTAAGGTGTTGTGATTGAACACTAGGACTGTACGTCCTGTGTTATTAATTTTTTAAGTGATAGAAATTATGAATAGTCGTTAGCTTTGGGCTTCGACAAATGGAAAAGAGAGAACACAAAGAAAAGTCTCGTCAATAAAAAGTCTTTTATTCATATGCATTTCCCCTTGGCAGACGTGCTTGAGTTATCCGAATACCCGCTTAAGATGTGGTATTCGATGAGGTACACATCCGAATGGCCGTTATAAGGGATTCGTGATGATGTTGATCCGGGCACATGAGGTGCCGGAGACAACTTGCCAAACGGGGCTTATGAGCCTGATCAACTCTTTCTTTCTTAATGATAAAACGATGATGGTATCTCATGAGATTAAGATTAGAGCTTGATGATTGAAGTGTCATGCATTATGTGACACCCTAACTTGGTTATCACATGGTTACCCTTTTTGCGGAAAAATGCTCGTTTAAATGCTGGTCGCTTTCGGAAAAAGATTATTCAACATACACAAGGTTACCAAAAAGGTACTTAATTTTTTTTTTCTTTAAAGAAAAGAAGTAAAAGGTAAAGAAACTCACAACTTGAAAACGACAACAGATACATACATATAATATTGCCTCGAAAGGTCTTAGGTTTTAACATTACACCATGACCTTAATCAATATGGCCAACAGAAACGAAAACATAACTGAAACATAACTGAAAAGATAAGGTAAATAAAACACCAACTGGGAATGGGAATCTGGGAATCTAAACTCAAAAGAAAAGCTCAAAAGCCAAGACTAACGGACCACTCAAAGCAAAGCCTCCAACCACTACCAATGCCTACGACACTCGGAGTGGCCACAAACGCTCCCACAAGAAGAAGTCTCCGGCTCCGGGTCAATCACCTCTCCTCCGTCATCCAACGGGACATCCTACTCCTCAATATCCAAAGGGTGATAACCCGCCTCGAGCTCCTCATCCCACCAGTCGTCTACCAGCTCATGAGGCACCTCCTCAGGATCCTCTTCGGGATCTTCTTCAGGATCTTCCTCCATCGGTTCCTCCTCTTCTGGCTCGGCAGGCTCAACGTGAGGGTGAAGTAGACCGACTTCCTGTAGCGTGTTCAGGTACAACCATGGCAGTGGAAGAATCACGTTCCTGGATTCCACCGAGTGGATCCTCCTAACATGATACATGATATTACGTTCCTCATAAGATATATCCCACAACAACCATATACATGATAGTATTCAACACGAAATCAGATCAACAGTTAAAGCATGCATAATCATCATAATATAACAGTGTTATATCAAGGGGTCCTCAAGCCCGTACAATCAGTTTTCGAAAATGTGCATGACACTTCAATATCAGGCTCTATCCTAATCTCATGAGATCACAACACCATGTTATCACTGGAGAAGATAGAGTTGGTCAAGCTCTGCCCACTGGGCTGTTGCCACCGCATCCTGATGCACCAGGCCTCTTGGTCAGATAATGCCACATGCCCTTAACGAAACAGCTAGCAATGTGACTGACTCTCAGATACCCCATGGGTATCCTCAATAAGCAAAGGCACGTCTGCCAGGGGAAATGCATATGAATAAAAACTTTCCTTTTAAGGTTTTTCTTTGTGTAAATATTTCACCGTCAAAGCTCAAAGCTAATGACTTAACATTATTTCCCCATCACTTGAAAACTTAGAAACATAGGACACACATTCCGAATGCTCAATCCCAACACCTAGACCGTGGCCGCAGTCAAGGTTTGTGGTAATGGAAATCAATATAGTTTTAGTCATGTTTTACTTATCATGCTAAGGACAATAGCCCACAACAACGGAAATCAGAACGAACTGTCATCGATTCCGCGAATTGGACTTGAAGTCCATAACATTACGAATAGGACTTTACGGTCCCGAATTAACACTGATCCAAGATCACGTGCTAAGCATGGAAAACTAGAGGCGACGTCTCACGTCTAGATTCCTATTCTTTTAGTACTTATCTTTCATTTGACGAAAACAATTTTCGAAATCGAAAGCCTCGATACCCTATGCTGGCTATCGGAAAGTTTCTAAATCATTTGGGAGAAAACCTTTTCTTTTGAAAATCCTTTATAAAACGTTTTTGAAACACTTATAACTTTGAAAATCCCCAATAGGATATTGAAAAATATTTCCGAAAGTTTTCACTTAAAACACATAGTTCGAAAAGGGTTTTTCTCTTGCATTCTAGAAATCACTAAAACTATATTGTCACATAAAACAAATACTTTTAAACATTCAAGCTTTTTGGAAAAGAACACCCATCCTTTCATCTTCAAAGCTTATTAAGATTTTTAATCCTTATTAATGATTGAGCACAGACACACGTCCGGCTTAGCAAACTTCAAACAACAACAGCAATATGTACACATATATATATTCACAGTTCAATGCCAATATCACAGTTCATCACAGTTATACATCTCAACATATATAACGATACATTTCAACTTCATATAATAGCATAACATTTCAGATAATCCAGTAACTCAATAACAGTCAAGTAAACAATTAATCAAATACACACATGCATACAGTTATTGAATATCTTTCGAAATCCCCTTACCTCAAAAAAGACGATAAGGGTTCCGACTACGAAAACTAAGGATCACGAACGTCCGCGCAGAATCTAATCTAAGGTTACACACATGAAACCATAGGTTAGATTTTTAATCAAAGAACACTAGCCACAAGGCATAGGTTCGGTTTTCAACAATGGTTTTGGATTAAGGTTTTCCAAAAATCATGCAACTTATGGATTTATGATCCTTAAGTGCTAGGAGTTCTTAAAACACCAAAAGTTTAACAAGTTTGAATCAAGAATCCCACTAAGTCATCAACTTAGGGTTTCGGTTTTCATCCTCTAAAATAGGTTAGGATGTTCTAAATTTTCCAATCTCTTTAGGTTAGCATCCATACCTAGTAAGGAGCCTAAAACCTTGATCATTTTGGAAAAATGAAAAAATCAAATACCCTAGGCCACAAACACTACCATTCGGCCTTGAGTAAAAATGAGGGTTAGAGGTTTTCAAACTTTCCAATCTCTTGGATCTAGCATCCTTATACATCAAGGATCCCAAATCCATGATCACTTTGGAAAACCTCAAAGTACATATAACAAAACACTTAGAGTTTTCACTTTTTCATGAAAATACATAAAAGTTTCTAAACTTTTCCAATCACTTAAACCTAGCATCCTTATGTACATAGGAGCTCTTGGTCATGATCATGTTGGAATAACACTCAAACACAAGCTTAACCAAGCAAAGATGAAACAAAACTCATATGGCACAAAAGACATAGATTCTGTCCAGTACAGAAAATGGTGTTCGAGATTTTTGTTTTCCACAAGATTTTAGTATGTTGTAGAGGAAGTAAAAATAAGAATATAGAAATTGGTTTCACCTCAATCGGAGTTTTCTACAATTTTTGAGAATTTTTTGAAGTTTAAAAGCATATTATGAACTCAAAACATCAACTATGAAAATAAAGCCAAAACTTGGAAAACAAATGGTATAGGGACATTACCCTTACCAATATGAACAACTTTGATGAAGAACACAACTTGAAAAACTTAGTAAAAATGGTACCTTTAGTTGTGTGAAGAAGAAGATGAATAGTTGTAAAAAAGTGTTTTTGTGAAAGGAAGCAAAAGTGTGAAATGGTTACACTTTGAAACTTAAATAGAAGAAGGAAAAGAGAGGGGGAGGGCGTCAGTTTTGGGGCAGATTGGAGGGGAGAGAAGAGCTTACCTTGGTTGAGAAGAAAGGAGGTATGGTGTAGGTAAGGTGTGTGTAAGAAAGTATGATGATTTGACTTGATTGGTGTAAGGAAGGTATGGCCATGGACATGCCTATGTCATAGCCTTCACATCAGTCAATCTACTCCATTTTTGCTCTGCTCCAACATGCATCAGATGAATTTCCCGATCGTATTTCCCGACGATTCGCCCGGGTAATACTCGGAAATTCGCCCCAACAAGATTTCTCAAAACACTCCAAACCCACACAAAACATAAAAAAACACTAATCGTCTCGTTCACGAGTCAATATTAGGTCTCTAGCTCAAGAAACTCAGATCGGCTTTGAAAACCCGGATCGACTTTCGTCTCAATTTTATACCTAAAATTTTACTTGTGATTTCATACAGTAAAATAACACAAGAAAATGATTTTATTTAAAATAAAATCATCCTATGGATTTTATCACAATTAAATACATTAAATCATGCATTTACTAATAATTAAGCACACGAAAAACAGGGTGTTACAACTCCACCCCTCTAAAAAGAATCTCGTCCTCGAGATTACGTACCTTGAAATAACTCAGGGTATTGCATCTTCATCTTGTCCTCGGCTTCCCACGTAGCTTCTCCGGTTGTTTCATTCCGTATAACTTTGACTAGAGGAATTTGTTTACCTCTCGAGCCGCTTCGTCATCTTATCCGCACTGCACTGCATGACGTTACGAAAGACAGATTCTCTTTCAATTGTACATTATCAGGTTTTATGACGTGTGATGGATCAGGAATATATTTTCTCAACTGAGAAACATGAAAGACATCATGGATGTTGGAAAGAAAAGGTGGTAAAGATATTTTATAGGCTACTGGACCTACGCGACAAAGAATTTGGTAGGGTCCAATGAATTTGGGAGTGAGCTTCCTGGATGCATACTCAACTTACTCTTATGAGCTTCTTCTAAGATCAGCTTTCTCAACTCGACATCCTCAGGCACACAGATTCTTTCACCGAACCTTAAGATCCCGTCTGTGCCTTCTCTAAAATCTGACAATGCTCCTTGTCGCACTAAATCCCTTTCATCTGCAGACATCGATCGATCTCTTTTGCTTCTCCTTTATCTCGCTCCATCAATCCATTTGACACGGCGATCTTGTTCGAACCACGGCCTTCCCGGCGTAACCTCAACAGAAAAACTCGGATCTCGGAATTGTTCCAACAATTCCTGCTCCCTAACCATCATCACCGACGCGTGAATCGCCTCTTTCGCTTAGCGCATCGGCCACTACATTCGCCTTCCCGGGGGTGATACTCGTAGTTGAAAGTCATAATCCTTCGAAACTCTAACCAACGTCTCTCGCGCATATTCAATTCCTTCTGATCGAACAGATATTTCAGGCTCTTGTGATCACTGAAAACATTAAAAGTAGCCCCGTACAAGTAATGTCTCCATATCTTCAAAGCAAAGACCACAACCGCTAACTCCAAATCATGCGTCGGATAGTTTCTCTCGTGAATCTTCAACTGCCTCGAAGCGTAAGCTACAACTTTCCGATTTTGCATCAGCACACAGCCCAACCCTTGATGTGAAGCGTCACAGTAAAGCTCAAAAGGTTCCTTGGGATTAGGTAGAATCAACACAGGTGAAGTCGTCAATCTACGCTTCAACTCTTGGAAATTCCTTTCACAAGCTTCTGTCCAAACGAATGCTTGGTCCTTACGAGTCAAATGAGTGAGAGGTCCCACTATCTTGGAAAACCCTTCGATAAACCTTCGATAGTATCCAGCCAAACCCACAAAGCTACGAATCTCCGTCGCCGTTGTTGGCCTTTCCCATTCCAAAACAGCCTCAACCTTCTTCGGATCTACAACGATTCCTCCGCGAGATATCACATGACCTAAGAATTGAACTTGATCCAACCAAAACTCACACTTCTCCGGCTTCGCATACAGCTGCTTCTCTTTTAGGATCTGAAGAACAATGCTAAGGTGTTTAGCATGTGACTCCTTATCCGGGGAATAGATCAGAATGTCATCTATAAAGACGACTACGAACTGATCCAAAAAGGAACGAAAGATCCTATTCATATAGTCCATGAATATAGCTGGCGCATTGGTCACTCCGAATGGCATCACCAAAAACTCATAATGCCCATAGCGTGTTCGAAATGCTGTCTTAGGAACATCCTCTGCCTTCACTCGTATCTGGTGGTATCCTGACCGTAGATCTATCTTCGAAAACACTGCAGCGCCACGCAACTAATCCATGAGATCATCTATCCTTGGAAGAGGATATCGATTCTTGATCGTGACTTTATTCAACTGGCGATAATCCACACATAGCCTGGCCGATCCATCTTTCTTTTTCACTAACAGGACTGGAGCTCCCCACGGTGACACACTAGGCCGTATGAACTCCTTCCTCATCAATTCCTCAAGTTGCTCCTTCAAGGTTTCTAACTCCGATGGTGACATGCGATACGGTGCCATGGATATTGGTCTAGCACCTGGGACTAGATCAATCGCGAACTCAATCTCCCGAACAGGTGGCAATCCAGGTACATCCTCTGGAAAAACTTCCGAAACTCTCGGACGACAGTGCACCGACTCTAAGTCAAACTCGCTCTTGACCTCCGAGGAACACAACAAAGATGTAAACTTGAGCCCCTTCTTTCAAAGAAACTCTTACCCGACTAGCGTATAATAATCCGGAAATCTCATCCCTAAAGACTAAGGTTTTCTCGAGCACACTCTATTAGGATATGGTTGGAAGATAATCAATCCATGCCTAAGATCACATCTGGTTGTACTAGGGGCAAACAGATCAAATCCACAAGGAAATGTCTATTCTGAACAATGATAGGACAGTTTAAGCAAACAGAATTAACAGTCACAGGTTTAGCAGTTGGGGTAGAAACAATCAGATTATAAGATAAGGAAGAAACAGGCAAGTTCAACGTTTTCACACGATCCATCGAAATAAATGAATGGGTTGCACCAGAATCAAACAAGACAATTAAGAGATTACCATCAATGTCACACTCACCCAAGCACGAGATCACCGGAGTTCGATTTCTCCGCACCACTCATCGTGGTAAACTCTTCCCTTGGCGGTTGGCTTGCTTGCTCTAGTGAGGTTGAATGACTGCTACCTCTTCGGTGCTTGGCACTCCTTTGCCAAATGCCCAATACGGTCACAGTTGTTGCACTTGTAGTCCTTCTTTGGGCAATCATTCGCGAAGTGATTCGGATCCCCACATTGGAAACATCTCCTTCCTTGGCCTTGATCGTTGTTTCTCTCGGCCTCCACTTCCAGCCTCGACACACTGACGAACGAGCTTGTTGCTTATGATTGTTATTGTATCTAGGTGCTTGATGGTATGGCTTCCTCTGGTTCTCGCTTCCATTTGAAATTATGTCCTTGATTCTGACCCTTATGACGAACTGGTCCACTTGCGCTTTCTCTGCTATCCCTTCCTTTGCGCATCAACTCAATCTTCCTAAGACTTCTCCACTAATGCTTGGAAACTCCGAATTTCCAAGGGCAGCACTGATTCCTTGATTTCAAAGCGTAAACCGGCTTCGAACTGTTCGCACTTCCACTCTTCACTGGGGTTGTTCTGAAAGAAGCGGAAGTATTTGGCAAGTGATTCGAACTTTGCCGCATACTCCCCCACCGTCAGATCTCTCTGACTTAGCCTCAAGAACTCTTGTTCTTTCTCCTTTCGGGCACTCTGGGGAAAGTACTTGTCCAGAAACTTGCCGCAAAATACTCCCCAGGTGATCACTTGATGTTCAGCCTCTAGCAGTTGCTTAGTACCTTTCCACCAATACTCGGCGTCTCCCACGAGCTGAAACGTCGAATAAGGTACCTTGGATTCTTCAGGAGTGTGTACCAACTCGAAAATCTTTTCTAACTCTTGAATCCAGAGATCTGCCTTAATCGGATCCACGTCTCCATCGAACTGAGATGGATTCTGACGTCTGAACGCATCAAGATGCCTTCCCTCTGCAGCTTGTTCGGCTCGCAGCTGTTCGTGCTGATTTTGTGCAGCAGCATTGGCCGTTTGATGAGCTATAGCAGCAGCCACATCAGCCAGTGCTTGAGCAGCAAAGTCCATTCCTCCATTGCCTCGTCCACGTCCACGAGCACCTCTCTGATTCATACTGACCTGGATCACACAAGCAGTCAGATGACAATCCGAAAGAGAGAACCCACCGATCACCACACATTACCTCAAAAGAAGTAATTCAAACAACACACAATCAGAGAAAACACAACAGCAACACAACAGACCTAACCCAGACATTCCCGAAAGACTCGACTAGCTCTGATACCACTAATGTGACACCCTAACTTGGTCATCACATGGTCACCCTTTTTGCGGAAAAATGCTCGTTTAAATGCTGGTCGCTTTCGGAAAAAGATTATTCAACATACACAAGGTTACCAAAAAGGTACTTAATTTTTTTTTCTTTAAAGAAAAGAAGTAAAAGGTAAAGAAACTCACAACTTGAAAACGACAACAGATACATACATATAATATTGCCTCGAAAGGTCTTAGGTTTTAACATTACACCACGGCCTTAATCAATATGGCCAATGAAAACGAAAACATAATCAAAACATAACTCGAGAAGATAAGGTAAATAAAACACCAACTGGGAATGGGAATCGGGAATCTAAACTCAAAAGAAAAGCTCAAAAGCCAAGACTAACGGACCACTCAAAACAAAGCCTCCAACCACTACCAATGCCTACGACACTCGGAGTGGCCACAAACGCTCCCACAAGAAGAAGTCTCCTACTCCGGTCAATCACCTCTCCTCCGTCATCCAACGGACATCCTCCTCCTCAATATCCAAAGGGTGATAACCCACCTCGAGCTCCTCATCCCACCGGTCGTCTACCAGCTCATGAGGCTCCTCCTCGGGATCCTCTTCGGGATCTTCTTCAGGATCTTCCTCCATCGGTTCCTCCTCTTCCTCGGCTCGGCAGGCTCAACGTGAGGGTGAAGTAGACCGGCTTCCTGTAGCGTGTTCAGGTACAACCATGGCGGTGGAAGAATCACGTTCCTGGATTCCACCGAGTGGATCCTCCTAACATGCTCTCCATGTATATTAGCTTCAGTAGTAGTGATTGGCCCTCGGTACGTCGCCGTAGTCGCATTCGCGTCCATCCTCCAATTCCCAATCCTGTCGGCCTCGTCAAAAGTCTCTGTCCGTGTGACCTCGGGTACAAGAGGGACAAGAGGGTCCATCTAAAGCATACGCATACCCGGTACGAGGAAAATAAAAGAACATACAGACATGCAAGAGTGAGATACCGTCATAAGATATATCCCACAACAACCATATACATGATACATGCAACACGAAATCAGATCAACAGTTAAAGCATGCATAATCATCATAATATAACAAGTGTTATATCAAGGGGTCCTCAAGCCCGTATAATCGATTTCAAAATGTGCATGACACTTCAATATCGGGCTCTATCCTAATCTCATGAGATCACAACACCATGTTATCACCGGAGAAGATAGAGTTGGTCAAGCTCGCCCACCGGCTGTTGCCACCGCATCCTCGATGCACCAGGCCTCTTGGTCGACAATGCCACATGCCCTTAACGAAATAGATAGCAATGTGATCGACTCTCGATATACCCCATGGGTATCCTCAATAAGCAAAGGCACGTCTGCCAGGGAAATGCATATGAATAAAAACTTTCCTTTTAAGGTTTTTCTTTGTGTAAATATTTCACTGTCAAAGCTCAAAGCTAATGACTTAACATTATTTCCCCATCACTTGAAAACTTAGAAACATAGGACACACAAATCAAGATGCTCAATCCCAACACCTAGACCGTGGCCGCAGTCAAGGTTTGTGGTAATGGAAATCAATATACTTTTAGTCATGTTTTACTTATCATGCTAAGGACAATAGCCCACAACAACGGAAATCAGAACGAACTGTCCTCGATTCTGCGAATTGGACTTGAAGTCCATAACATTACGAATAGGACTTTACGGTCCCGAATTAACACTGATCCAAGATCACGTGCTAAGCATGGAAAACTAGAGGCGACGTCTCACGTCTAGATTCCTATTCTTTTAGTACTTATCTTTCATTTGACGAAAACAATTTTCGAAATCGAAAGCCTCGATAACCTATGCTGGCTATCGGAAAGTTTCTAAATCATTTGGGAGAAAACCTTTTCTTTTGAAAATCCTTTATAAAATGTTTTTGAAACACTTTTAACTTTGAAAATCCCCAATAGGATATTGAAAAATATTTTCGAAAGTTTTCACTTAAAACACATAGTTCGAAAAGGGTTTTTCTCTTGCATTCTAGAAATCACTAAAACTATATTGTCACATAAAACAAGTACTTTTAAACATTCAAGCTTTTTGGAAAAGAACACCCATCCTTTCATCTTCAAAGCTTACTAAGGTTTTTAATCCTTATTAATGATTGAGCACAGACACACGTCCGGCTTAGCAAACTTCAAACAACAACAGCAGTATGTACACATATATATATTCACAGTTCAATGCCAATATCACAGTTCATCACAGTTATACATCTCAACATATATAACGATACAGTTCAACTTCATATAATAGCATAACATTTCGGATAATCCAAGAACTCAATAACAGTCAAGTAAACAATTAATCAAATACACACATGCATACAGTTATTGAATATCTTTCGTAAATCCCCTCTTACCTCAAAAAGACGAGAAGGGTTCCAACTCCGAAAACTAAGGATCCCGAACGTCCGCGCGTCACGAATCTAAGGTTACACACATGAAACCATAGGTTAGATTTTTAATCAAAGAACACTAGCCACAAGGCATAGGTTCGGTTTTCAACAATGGTTTTGGATTAAGGTTTTCCAAAAATCATGCAACTTATGGATTTATGATCCTTAAGTGCTAGGAGTTCTTAAAACACCAAAAGTTTAACAAGTTTGAATCAAGAATCCCACTAAGTCATCAACTTAGGGTTTCGGTTTTCATCCTCTAAAATAGGTTAGGATGTTCTAAATTTTCCAATCTCTTTAGGTTAGCATCCATACCTAGTAAGGAGCCTAAAACCTTGATCATTTTGGAAAAATGAAAAAATCAAATACCCTAGGCCACAAACACTACCATTCGGCCTTGAGTAAAAATGAGGGTTAGAGGTTTTCAAACTTTCCAATCTCTTGGATCTAGCATCCTTATACATCAAGGAGCCCAAATCCATGATCACTTTGGAAAACCTCAAAGTACATATAACAAAACACTTAGAGTTTTCATTTTTTCATGAAAATACATAAAAGTTTCTAAACTTTTCCAATCACTTAAACCTAGCATCCTTATGTACATAGGAGCTCTTGGTCATGATCATGTTGGAATAACACTCAAACACAAGCTTAACCAAGCAAAGATGAAACAAAACTCATATGGCACAAAAGACATAGATTCTGTCCAGTACAGAAAATGGTGTTCGAGATTTTTGTTTTCCACAAGATTTTAGTATGTTGTAGAGGAAGTAAAAATAAGAATATAGAAATTGGTTTCACCTCAATCGGAGTTTTCTACAATTTTTGAGAAATTTTTGAAGTTTAAAAGCATATTATGAACTCAAAACATCAACTATGAAAATAAAGCCAAAACTTGAAAAACAAATGGTATAGGGACATTACCCTTACCAATATGAACAACTTTGATGAAGAACACAACTTGAAAAACTTAGTAAAAATGGTACCTTTAGTTGTGTGAAGAAGAAGATGAATAGTTGTAAAAAAGTGTTTTTGTGAAAGGAAGCAAAAGTGTGAAATGGTTACACTTTGAAACTTAAATAGAAGAAGGAAAAGAGAGGGGGAGGGCGTCAGTTTTGGGGCAGATTGGAGGGGAGAGAAGAGCTTGACTTGGTCGAGAAGAAAGGAGGTATGGTGTAGGTAAGGTGTGTGTAAGAAAGTATGGTGATTTGACTTGATTGGTGTAAGGAAGGTATGGCCATGGACATGCCTATGTCATAGCCTTCACATCAGTCAATCTACTCCATTTTTGCTCTGCTCCAACATGCATCAGATGAATTTCCCGATCGTATTTCCCGACGATTCGCCCGGGTAATACTCGGAAATTCGGCCCCGAACAAGATTTCTCAAAACACTCCAAACCCACACAAAACATAAAAAAACACTAATCGTCTCGTTCACGAGTCAATATTAGGTCTCTAGCTCAGTAAACTCGTACTGGCTTTGAAAACCCAGACCGGCTTTCGTTTGAATTTTATACCGAAAATTTTACTGTGACTTCATACAGTAAAATAACACAAGAAAATGATTTTATTTAAAATAAAATCATCCTCTGGATTTTATCACAATTAAATACATTAAAGCATGCATTTACTAATAATTAAGCACACGAAAAACAGCGTGTTACACATTATCTTTATAAAATTGATTGATTCGGGTATGAGACCCACTGAGATAATACTTATTGTTTACCTATGAGTAATGTTTAAAATGTAAATATGTCAAGGTGTTGTATGTATCATGTGTATGGTTGTTGTGCGATATATCCGGTGTCGGTATCTCACTCTTTCATTTCTACTTGTTATTCTCTCTTCTTTTTGGTATCGCCGTATGTACATGAGTCCAGATGGATCCTAATATCCCGCTGGTGCCGACAACATCGAAGACTGAGGTCTTTGACGACGCAGGGGATGCTGGGGCATGGCAGATACACCTAGGGACGACATCTGCCACATACCACAAAGCCATCACTACGACCGATCTAAATGCTGACGGAGACCCAATCCATAGAAGCCACACTATGGAAACTAGGAAGGTAGCTCTGCCTCCGATCTGGTATTACCTTCACACACTGCGAGCTCACGGACTGCTACATGAACCACCACCTCTAGACGTAGAGCCGGCAGCACCGATTGAGGAGGACCCCGAGGTGGACCCCGAGGAGGATCCCGAGAAGGACCCTGAGGAGGACTTCGATGAGGTCATGGAGGAAGATGAGCCGGAGGATCACGTTATAGATCATGATGATGATGACGATTCTGTTGATGAAGGCGGCAACGTTATAGATCCATTACCTGAGGTCTCATCTCATGGGAGCCCTTGTGGAGACCGTGCTTCCAGCCAGTGTCAGTAACCAGTTTGGAGCATTTTGTGGATAATCTTCCGTCATCTGACTTTTAGAGTTATCTTTTGGATGTGGTTCCGGACCCTCTTTCCCTGTGTCTTACTTACTCTCTTTTAAGTTGTAACTCCTGGATGTCTACATCTGTTGCAATGGACATTGATAAGGCCCTATCTTATGTACCGAAACTTGGCTTTCATTGGGACATGTTTTATATATATATATATGTATGTATGTATATATGTTGTCTTCAATTCATGTTTTGAGTGTTCATCACCTTTATCTTCCTACATCTCAAGAAAAAATTAACTACCGTTTTTAGTGTACTCATCCATCGAGAAAATGATACTTTCAGAAAGTAACCAGCATTATAAATCAGAAATATTTCCGCAATTTTGTAACCATGTGACGCCGGGTTTAGGGTGTCACAGTCAACATTGCCATCTATGGTGTTCCCAAACCAATGAACCTTAAGCCTATCAACATGATTGTCAAGTGTAGATTCCTGCACAAATTGCTGGTGGAGTGCGTGATGCCAAGGAAAGGCTCACGAGACAGTGTGACCAAGATGGACATATTTACTCTGTACCACTTGATCCACAAAATCAAGGTTGACATCAATGACCTTATCTACATGTACCTTGAGCTTCTGATCAAGAGAACCAACATGCAGACCTATCCTTATAGGATGTTACTGACAAGGGTATTCAGGAACAAGTTGTTTGTTCCTAGTGATGTTCACTTTGTGGACATGTCACTGCCCATAGACAGGAAAATACTGTCTATGATGGACATCAAGGGAATCCCTCTAGCTGATGAGGAGGAAGACAAGAAGAAGAAGAAGAAGAAGAAGAAGAAGAAGAAGAAGAAGAAGAAGAAGAAGAAGAAGAAGAAGAAGAAGAAGAAGAAGAAGAAGAAGAAGAAGAAGAAGAAGAAGCCTGCTGTTGAGGAACAACCAGTGGTTTCCACTGACGAATCAGAAGTTGCCATTTTTGAAAGATTGCTATGCATTTCCCCTTGGCAGACGTGCTTGAGTTATCCGAATACCCGCTTAAGATGTGATATTCGATGAGGTACACATCCGAATGGCCGTTATAAGGGATTCGTGATGATGTTGATCCGGGCGCATGAGGTGACGGAGACAACTTGCCAAACGGGGCTTATGAGCCTGATCAACTCTTTCTTTCTTAATGATAAAACGATGATGGTATCTCATGAGATTAAGATTAGAGCTTGATGATTGAAGTGTCATGCATTATCTTTATAAAATTGATTGATTCGGGTATGAGACCCACTGAGATAATACTTATTGTTTACCTATGAGTAATGTTGAAAATGTAAATATGTCAAGGTGTTGTATGTATCATGTGTATGGTTGTTGTGCGATATATCCGGTGTCGATATCTCACTCTTTCATTTCTACTTGTTATTCTCTCTTCTTTTTGGTATCGTCGTATGTACATGAGTCCAGATGGATCCTAATATCCCTCTGGTGCCGACAACATCGAAGACTGAGGTCTTCGACGACGCAGGGGATGCTGGGGCATGGCAGATACACCTAGGGACGACATCTGCCACATACCACGGAGCCATCACCACGACCGATCTAAATGCTGACGGAGACCCAATCCATAGAAGCCACACTGTGGAAACTTGGAAGGTAACTCTGCCTCCGATCTGGTATTACCTTCACACATTGCGAGCTCAATGACTGCTACATGAACCACCACCTCTAGACGTAGAGCCGGCAGCGCCGATTGAGGAGGACCCCGAGGAGGACCCCAAGGAGGATCCCGAGAAGGACCCTGAGGAGGACTTCGATGAGGTCATGGAGGAAGATGAGCCGGGGGATCACGTTATAGATCATGACGACGATGAAGATTCTGTTGATGAAGGCGGCAACATTATAGATCCATTACCTGAGGTCTCATCTCGTGGGAGCCCTTATGGAGACCCTGCTTCCAGCCAGTGTCAGTAACCAGTTTGGAGCATTTTGTGGATAATCTTCCGTCATCTGACTTTTAGAGTTATCTTTTGGATGTGGTTCCGGACCCTCTTTCCCTGTGTCTTACTTACTCTCTTTTAAGTTGTAACTCCTAGATGTCTACATCTGTTGCAATGGCCATTGATAAGGTCCTATCTTATGTACCGAAACTTGGCTTTCATTGGGACATGTTATATATATATATATATATATGTATGTATGTATGTATGTATGTATGTATGTATGTATGTATGTATGTATGTATGTATGTATGTATGTATGTATGTATGTATGTATGTATGTATGTATGTATGTATGTATGTATGTATGTATGTATGTATGTATGTATGTATGTATGTATGTATGTATGTATGTTGTCTTCAATTGATGTTTTGAGTGTTCATCACCTTTATCTTCCTACATCTCAAGAAAAAATTAACTACCGTTTTTAGTGTACTTATACATCGAGAAAATGATACTTTCAGAAAGTAACCAGCATTGTAAATCAGAAATATTTCCGCAATTTTGTAACCATGTGACACCGGGTTTAGGGTGTCACAGTCAACATTGCCATCTATGGTGTTCCCAAACCAATGAACCTTAAGCCTATCAACATGATGGTCAAGTGCGATTCCTGCACAAATTGTTGTTGGAGTGCGTGATGCCAAGGAAAGGCTCACGAGATAGTGTGACCAAGATGGACATATTTACTTTGTACCACTTGATCCACAAAATTAAGGTTGACATCAATGACCTTATCTACATGTACCTTGAGCTTCTGATCAAGAGAACCAACATGCAGACCTATCCTTATGGGATGTTACTGACAAGGGTATTCAGGAACAAGTTGTTTGTTCCTAGTGATGTTCACTTTGTGGACATGTCACTGCCCATAGACAGGAAAATACTGTCTATGATGGACATCAAGGGAATCCCTCTAGCTGATGAGGAGGAAGACAACAAGAAGAAGAAGAAGAAGAAGAAGAAGAAGAAGAAGAAGAAGAAGAAGAAGAATAAGCCTGCTGTTGAGGAACAACCAGTGGTTTCCACTGACGAATCAGAAGTTGCCATTTTTGAAAGATTGCTATGCATTTCCCCTTGGCAGACGTGCTTGAGTTATCCGAATACCCGCTTAAGATGTGGTATTCGATGAGGTACACATCCGAATGGCCGTTATAAGGGATTCGTGATGATGTTGATTCGGACGCATGAGGTGACGGAGACAACTTGCCAAACGGGGCTTATGAGCCTGATCAAATCTTTCTTTCTTAATGATAAAACGATGATGGTATCTCATGAGATTAAGATTGGAGCTTGATGATTGAAGTGTCATGCATTATCTTTATAAAATTGATTGATTCGGGTATGAGACCCACTGAGATAATACTTATTGTTTACCTATGAGTAATGTTTAAAATGTAAATATGTCAAGGTGTTGTATGTATCATGTCTTTGGTTGTTGTGCCATATATCCGGTGTCGGTATCTCACTCTTTCATTTCTACTTGTTATTCTCTCTTCTTTTTGGTATCGCCGTATGTACATGAGTCCAGATGGATCCTAATATCCCGCTGGTGCCGACAACATCGAAGACTGAGGTCTTCGACGACGCAGGGGATGCTGGGGCATGGCAGATACACCTAGGGACGACATCTGCCACATACCACAAAGCCATCACCATGACCGATCTAAATGCTGACGGAGACCCAATCCATAGAAGCCACACTGTGGAAACTAGGGAGGTAGCTCTGCCTCCGATCTGGTATTACCTTCACACACTACGAGCTCACGGACTGCTACATGAACCACCACCTCTAGACGTAGAGCCGGCAGCGCCGATTGAGGAGGACCCCGAGGAGGATCCCGAGAAAGACCCTGAGGAAGACTTCGATGAGGTCATGGAGGAAGATGAGCCGGAGGATCACGTTATAGATCATGACGACGATGACGATTCTGTTGATGAAGGCGGCAATGTTATAGATCCATTACCTGAGGTCTCATCTCGTGGGAGCCCTTGTGGAGACCCTGCTTCCAGCCAGTTGATAAGCCTCTGGCTTATCTAGTTTTATAACTAGTAAGACGGTGGTTTACGTGCTAATTAGTCGAGTTCAATCTCGTTTTCGCCCAAATTCGCCTTGTTTCGTTCCTAAGTTAGTCTTTGACTCGTTTGGTGTATTTTGTGTAGTTTTTAGGTTATTTTGAATAGAATTACGCTTGTGGTTGCTTTTGTTGTTTCCGGTTAAATAAGTGAAGCTCTGAGAATCAAGGAAAGTCAAGAAGCAATGGGAAAAAGAACTTTTTGAGGTCTCGCCCCGCGAACAGGATGCTCGCCTCGCTAATAATGAAGACTTGGAAGTCAGAGACCATCACGGCCTAGCCGTGATGTATATCACGGCCGTGACCTAAAACCCACACAAGTCAGAGACCATCACGGCCTAGCCGTGATGTATATCACGGCCGTGACCTAAAACCCACACAAGTCAGAGACCGTCACGGCTTAGCCGTGATTAACATCACGGGCCGTGAAAAGAAGGCTCGCGTCGCGAGACACCCTTCGCGTCGCGAGGGTTTGAATCCCTTCGTGACGCGTGGCCTCCCTATAAATAAGGCACTGCAGAACAGAATTGAAGGACTTTTGGCATCAGAACTGATTGTAGATCTTTTAGAATCCTTATTCTGGAGCTGCGTCTCCCCTTCTCTTCTCTTAATTCTTATTCTTAGGATGATTTCCGATTGTACGTGCGTCGTTGTTACGGACATGAAGAACTAATCCCCTTGTCTAAGGGATCAATGAAGCCACCCATGGCGGCATAGTGTTCATGTGATTGTATATCTCCTTCTCCTTTAATTCAATTATTGTTTTCCAATTCTGCTTTCATTGTGTTAGTCATATGTTTTGCGTGATTAACTAGTTAAACGTGTTTGAGGCCGAACGGCGATTCGCGTTTTAGAACTTGAATTGGGATCATCGGTCGAGTATTGCACGAGAGTGAATAGGAGATCGGTGCAACCTATAGGGAACAAGAATTAATAGAATTCGAGACTAGGGTTATGAGACCTAGTAAGTAATTAACTCAAATCATCGAATACGTCCTATTGAGCACGACGGTGAATTTAGGAGAAATTGGGGGTCCCGGTTGACATTAAAATTGAACTAGGGAGGAGATTATCATCACTTGGGTACTATGCATGATTGGGTAGGTGGATTTGAGACCTTAGATGCTTTTAAATTCCAGATTTCATCACCATATCTTTATTTGATTCGATTTGTTGAATTGAAATGTGATCTCATTTTCTCTCTCAACCACCTTCTGTAACTTGACCAAACGCATCGGCTTTCCCGTTGATTAGTCGAATTGGTAGCCCAATCCCTGAGTTCGACCTCGGTAAATACTTACCGTGTTTCTTTTATTACTTGCGACGACCCGGTACACTTGCCGGCGTCAACAACACCAGTGTCAGTAACCAGTTTGGAGCATTTTGTGGATAATCTTCCGTCATCTGATTTTTAGAGTTATCTTTTGGATGTGGTTCTGGACCCTCTTTCCCCGTGTCTTACTCTCTTTTAAGTTGTAACTCCTAGATGTCTACATCTGTTGCAATGGCCATTGATAAGGCCCTATCTTATGTACCGAAACTTGGCTTTCATTGGGACATGTTATATATATATATATATATATATATATATATATATATATATATATATATATATATATATATGTATGTATGTATATATGTTGTCTTCAATTCATATTTTGAGTGTTCATCACCTTTATCTTCCTACATCTCAAGAAAAAATTAACTACCGTTTTTAGTGTACTCATCCATCGAGAAAATGATACTTTCAGAAAGTAACCAGCATTGTAAATCAGAAATATTTCCGCAATTTTGTAACCATGTGACGCCGGGTTTAGGGTGTCACAGTCAACATTGCCATCTATGGTGTTCCCAAACCAATGAACCTTAAGCCTGTCAACATGATGGTCAAGTCATGATTCCTGCATAAATTGCTGTTGGAGATCGTGATGCCAAGGAAAGGCTCACGAGACAGTGTGACCAAGATGGACATATTTACTCTGTACCACTTGATCCACAAAATCAAGGTTGACATCAATGACCTTATCTACATGTACCTTGAGCTTCTGATCAAGAGAACCAACATGCAGACCTATCCTTATGGGATGTTACTGACAAGGGTATTCAGGAACAAGTTGTTTGTTCCTAGTGATGTTCACTTTGTGGACATGTCACTGCCCAAAGACAGGAAAATACTGTCTATGATGGACATCAAGGGAATCCCTCTAGCTGATAAGGAGGAAGACAACAAGAAGAAGAAGAAGAAGAAGAAGAAGAAGAAGAAGAAGAAGAAGAAGAAGAAGAAGAAGAAGGAGCCTGCTGTTGAGGAACAACCAGTGGTTTCCACTGACGAATCAGAAGTTGCCATTTTTGAAAGATTGCTCAAACCGTCTGGAAAGGTGGCCAGACAAGACCAAATTCCAGAGCTGCAACCCTCAGTATCTGAAGATTCTGCTGAAACAGTTGAGCCATTGAGGTTCAGGCTGAGGAGACCCTCTCCTAAGAGGAAGACTAGTGAAGCTGAGGAATTAGTGGATGTTCCTGCTGATTCCAGCAAGAAAAGGAAGTTGGTGAAGACCTTTGCCAAGGTCAGAGAAGTTGAGTCTGAGCCTAGCAAAGAGGAAGCATCTGCTCAGGGGGAGCAAACAGAGCAAGTCCTGGAAGAACCAAAGAAGACTTTCGTTTTGGGAATTATTCCCAAAAAGAGAAGATCTGGTTACCCAGTACCTGCAAAATCTAACACTACAGAAGACCTGTCCGGAGGAGCTCAGACAGTCGTACCGAAGGAAGACCAAGTGTCTCATTCTCACAAAATTTGAAGATATCTGAAGAGCAGACATCTCCTTCATTCCCTTCCCCTTCTCATCAAGGTATCATCAACCCATCTGTCACTTCTCCATCTGCCCTTTTTGTTCAACCTCTTTCTGTTGCATCTCCTATTTCTTCTCATGTCTCTTCCTTTCAAACTCAAAAATCTTCTTTCACTATTGTACACGATGATCACAAGACACGCTTGTTCACAGGGACTCTACTCCCAAAGAACAAACTGGCATATCATCGAGACTCTTTGTGTCTGATCTGCAATCTCTTTTATTTGCAAGTATCTCACATGTCTCTTTCATCCCTTCTCCTCCACCTCATATTCTTAACCCCTGTAGAGAACTTTTCTTCTACCCACCTATTATTATCTTTATTAGAACATTAGCTGGAACTCATTATCCTGCTTCTGTTGTAATGCTACCTGATAAGCCTCTGGCTTATCTAGTTTTATGACTAGATGAACTAGGGTTTATGTGTCTATTT
The DNA here is from genome assembly GCA_030762895.1 of Sophora flavescens. Lineage (NCBI taxonomy): Eukaryota > Viridiplantae > Streptophyta > Magnoliopsida > Fabales > Fabaceae > Sophora > Sophora flavescens. Next base: position 32,156,312 of record CM061068.1, read on the forward strand.
ATTCGAGTTCACTCTCGTTTTCGCCCAAATTTGCCTTGTTTCGTTCCTGAGTTGGACTTTGACTCGTTTTGCATCTTTTGTGTAGTTTTTAGCTTATTTTGGATAGAATTACGCTTGTGGGTGCTTTTGTTGTTTCAGGTTAAATAAGTGAAGCTCCAAGAGTCAAGGAAAGTCGAAAAGCAGTGGAAATTGCAAGTCTGGAGGCACTCGCCTCGCGAGTGTATGCTCGCCCCGCGAGCCTGAAAGTCAACAAAGCAGCAAAAGTCATCACTTCAGTCTCGCCACGCGAGAGGTGTCTCGCCTCGCGAGCTCATGAAAACCTGCAAAACAGAGACCATCACGGCCAAGCCGTGATGAATACCACGCCCGTGGCAGTTTAAGGTTGGAAGACTCGCCCCGCGAGAGGAAGCTCGCCTCGCGAGAGAATGAAGACTTGGAAGTCAGAGACCATCACGGCCCAGCCGTGATGAAGGTCACAGACCTGGACTGAAGACTCGCCCGCGAACACTATTTAGCCTCGCGAGAGTTCAAATTGAAAGCGCGCCAATTTTAATTCTCGCCTCGCGAATGGCTGCTCGCCTCGCGAGCGAGCGCAGATCAGGATTCCTATTTAAAGGCTGTTGCAGATCAGATGGAGAAGGACATCTGGAGGAGGCTGTAGGGCTTTTAGAGGGCCGCGAATCCTAGTAGTTTTCCACCGTTTAGAGTAGTGTTTAGGGTAATTTCTTTTCTCTTTGGAGCTGCGTCTCCCTTTCTCATGGAGGTTATGTCCGATCGCTTGTCTATGAGCATGAGGAACTAATCCCATCGTCCGAGGGAACGATGAAGCCACCCATGACGATGTAAATCCGATATGATGTATGTCTTTCTCCTTTAATTCAATTCTTGTTTTCCGATTCTGATTTGAATGTTTGATCATATGTTTTGCGTGATTAATCAGTTAAACGTGTTTGAGGCCTGACGGCGATTCACGTTTCAGAACTTGAATCGGGATCATAAATGTTTTCCAATTCTGAATTGAATGTGTTGATCATATGTGTTGCATGATTAATTAGTTAAACGTGTTTGAGGCCTAACGGCGATTCGCGTTTCAGAACTTGAATCGGGATCATAAATGTTTTCTAATTCTGATTTAATTGTGTTGATCATATGTGTTGCGTGATTGACTTGTTAACGTCGATGAGGCCTAGTCAGCGACTCGCGTTTAGAACTTGAATTAGGATCATCGATCGAATATTGCACGAGAGTGAGTAGGAGATTGGTGCGACCTTATAGGGAACACGAATTAACAGAATTCGGGATTAGGATTATGAGACCTGCAAGTAATTAATCCAATCTTCGAATACGTCCTAATGAGCACGGCTGTGAATTTAGGAGAAATTGGGGGTCCCGGTTGACATTGCAATTGAACTTAGGGAGGAATTCATCATCACTTGGGTATACATGTTGGGTAGGTGGATTTGTGACCTTGGACATTTTAGTTTTCTGATTTTTAGTTAATTATTTAATTAGATTTGTTAATTAAATTTCGATCCTATTCTCTCATCTCTCTCAACCACTTTTCTGTAACTTGACCGAACGTATCGGATTTCCCGCGGATTAGTCGAATTGGTAGCCCAATCCCTGAGTTCGACCTCGGTAATTACTTACCGTGTTATTTTTATTACTTACGACGACTCGGTACACTTGCCGGAGTCACAACAAGTTTTTGGCGCCGTTGCCGGGGATTGGCACAACCAATTTTTTCTGATTTTAGGGGAGTTTGATTATTTGGTTAAGTTATTTTTGTTCTTATTTTTATTTTTATTTTTATTATTTTCTTTTTATTTTCTACTATCTCTCTCTACTTCTTTGATTCCACTTGGTCTTGCCTTGTTTTGTATGCAAGGTACACGAAGGAATGCTTCCGGGTTGCGAATATTGTGATGGGAACCATGACACTTGGAGTTGTCCGTTCTACTTCCCTCAAGTATATGTGGAACCATGGCATAATGACAGCGTGCCCCAGAACAACTATCGAGTCGAATCGGTATTGGGGTGATATGAGTAGAGACCATCCGGATTTTGCTTGGAGTAATGCTGACGATGGTCTAGCCTGGCAGCCACAACCTCAACAAAATTGGCAACAACAACCTCAACAGAGTTGGCAACCACAACCTTGGGAGTTGGCTCTTGAGAAGTTGAGTGCGACACTTGAGAAAGTGTCAATCAATACAAACGCAGCCATTGACAAGTTGGCAACTCATACAGGGATGGCACTTCAGAATTTAGAGATGCAGATTGCCCAGCTTTCAAAGCAACTAAATGAGCCTCTCCTAGACACTCTCCCAGGTGATACCGAGAACCACGCTAAGAACCAATGCAATGCCACAACAACTAGAAGCAGTGGGGTGTCGGGATATGACTGGGATGTAACTAGTTCTCAGGGAGTTGAGGAAGAACTGCCACATGTTGAGGAAGAACAACCAGAGGAAGAGGAGTTGGCAAGGGACAAGGCACCGGAGCAAGAGGGTAGAGAGCAAAATGAAGATAAAGTGGCAGAGGAGTTCACCATGCTTGCCAAGCAACCTGATTTTGATGCGTTAAATAAATATGTTGGCTTGCATGCATGTGTGGACACCGGTAAATTAGACCCTCCCACTTGTCTAGCACACTTCCTCGTGAAAACACCATTTGACCCGAGAGGAAGTGAGTTCATAATTGAAGAGGTCAATGGAGTTTTCACACACTGGCTGGGTGGAGTTGATGATAAGGTCATATTGCTGCTACGATCTCCACTCCAATTACCATTTGATCCGGGTGGAGGATTTGATATGATGAGCATCTCTTGGCCTCTGTACCACAGACTATGGGATCCAGGTGGATGCTTCTTAATAAGTCAGGCTCGGGATATTAAACAAGCGCTTCTTGGGAGGCAACCCAAGCTAGGTATCCTGGTCGCGCTGTCGCGCACGCGCCAAAAAGGTCGAGCGGGTTTAAAAGTATAGTATAGTGCGACAACTCGGATGTCGTCTCTAAGGACTCTGAGAATATTACTTTTCACAAAAATAAGTTTTTTTGGGGGGGGGTTTGGATTGGAATGCAATTAAGAAACACACAAAACAGAGCAATCAAAAACAAGGCAGTTGAAAGGGGATTATCAATAGTCAAAAACAGATTAATCTATTGCTCTTGATTTCCCACTATCATAGGTTCATACAATTTCCAGGCCCTAAGCAAATTCTTATCCCCTCCCGGTTGTAGCAACAATTTACAAACGAAACTATCACTTTCTGAGATACATGTCCCTATTCCCGAATTAAACAAACGGGGTTAAGCCCTCATGAACTAAACGAACATGAACGTACACACGCGGATTAAACAAACGCGATTGATTATAGGAACATGATATCACCGGAAATAAATCAATACAATGCATTATACTCCTGAATTAAACAAACAGAAATACAAGGCATGGCATTGAAGAGGGAAAAGCATACAAAACAGGAAAGTATAAGAACCTCAAGTATGTGGAAATCAATTACAATAGATCAATCCTAAGAATTTAGTTCTCCATAACACAAACGAAATCACAGAGAAAAGTGTAAAACAGAAAATGGAGAAGCAAGAGTCCCTACAAAATATTCAGAACAGCCTTTTATACAATTTCAGAATCTGAAGGCTCGCGAGGCGAACAACCATTCGCGAGGCGAATTTCATGAACTGTCACAAGAACCCTTGGCATTCTCGCGAGGCGAATTTCTGCTCGCGAGGCGAGGATATGAAGAGTTTTCTCCTTACGCCCGTTATGGCCATCAGGCTCCAACCGTGATGCTCTCTGACTTCCAGACTCGCGAGGCGAATTGATGCTCGCGAGGCGAGACTCTTCAACTTCAACACGCCACGGTCATGACCTTCTTCACGGGCAAGCCGTGATCGTCTCCCGACTTTTTCAGGTTTGGAAGACTCGCGGGGAGAGACCTTCTTCGCGAGGCGACCCAGAGACTTAGCTAGTTCTTCGCACGCTCAGTCTTCCGGGTCGCGAGGCGAGCATGGCTTTCGCGGGGCGAATCCCCTGTTCTTTATTTTCTCAACTTCTACTTAACCTGAAAACAAGGAAATAAGCATAAGTGTATTATTTTGACTTAAAACTTGCTAAATTAACTTAAAACTACTCTAGAGACTCAATACCTTGCTTGAGGACAATCTAATCTAATTTGGTTGAAAATACGATATAATTTGCACAAAATCCTGGTCATACTAGCTATAAAACTAGATGAGCCAGAGGCTTATCAAAATACCCCAAACTTAAACTTTGCTTGTCCCCAAGCAAACTAAGACTCAAAAATCAAAAAGACTCAGGACCTGGCAAGCTTAAAAGATTCAACCAACATTGCACACATTCAAGCAACTTCAAAGACAATTTTTCTTCATTGTTTCCCCCTTTTCAAACAGAGCAATCCCCACATTCATTTATTCCAAACAATTGAGAGTTTCATCATGAAAACAATCAGAAATCTAAGCAGGGAATCTAAGTCACACACAAGAGGGGGATCACCAAATCCAAACAACTGCCTTCCTCACAAGGGCATTATTTGTTCACTCAGTCACTCAGTTTATGTCAGGCTAACAACTTGCACTCAGTTTCACTTTTCAAGTACACTTCCCACAAATTTGCTTTTCATCTCAAAATGGTTCCCACAGAGAACATGCAAGCAACATCAGAAGGTCTTTATTGGGTTGTAATGGGGCCTGGCTAAGGGTAGGATATACAAAAGGAACTAAGCTGAAGACCCTAGGAACTAAGAGAGCATGAACTATATTTACACATAGAAATTCACTTAAGCTCCTTTCTTTATTTTTTTCTTTACACTTCTGGGTGGCTACAGCTCTTTTTATTTCTTTTTGGCATTTTTGTCTTTTTTTTTTTTTCTTTTTTTTTTTTTCATTTGTTTTTTTCATTTGTACACCCCTTTTTTTTTTTTTTCTTTCAATCCCAACAACATTTTACACCACGCAGCCACCCCAAACTTTAGTTTCTTGCACCCATTCTAAGATTACATGCTCTCCTAATCCTAAGATCGGGTTAACATGGTTTTCCAGATTTTAGGGCTTATAACATTAGGTTATCAAGAATTAACAGGCTAATAGGCTCAAAAGGGCTAACTAGGGAACATGCATTAGGAATTGGTTTATTCAGGCCAAGTAGCTATTTACAAAGAAACTGCCTAAATCATTTGCTACACACATATAATCATGCAAACCAAAAAGAGATTCAATCAAATCCAGGGAAGTGCAACTTGAAAGTGATTTTCACACATTTTAAAACATGTTGGAGGCTCAAAACCTCACCTGGACATTATTTTCAAATTATTTGAACAGAGATACTATCCCTAGTGTGTGCTCCCTATCACCCCAAACTTATCATTCATCATGCTATCATAACAGAATCCCAAGGTTCAGTTTTCAATTTCACATGGGAATCACAAAAAATTTTCAAATTTTTCGGCCTAGGGGGAATCATCACATATCAATCATGCAAGCAATCTGTGCAAAAATTAATAAAATCCAATAAACTTGCCAATCAAAAGACTCAACACACAAATGCTCCTGAGCTTCTCAAATTATTCAAGAGCTTATTCAAAGAAAAGAAAACTTTATTCAAAGAAGAGAAAAACTACAACTAATTCCCTCCCCCACACTTAAAACATGCATTGTCCCCAATGAACAACATAATTATAAGATCATAGTGAGGGAAAGGAAAAGAGTACTCCCTGATCAAGTGCAATGTAAGCGGGAGCTGTCACCTGGATCCCATTCCTTGCAGTCTAAGTCCAAAGAGGTAGAGAGGGCCTCCAGTGCTCCTTCATCTTCTTCATGTTTCTCATCCACTGCACTGACAATCTTATCACCTGCTAAACATGCAGCAATCTCAGCACAAACCACAAAATGGTTAGCGTTAGTACAATCAAGAAAAGAAAGAATATCATCACAGCCAGAATTAAGTGGATAATTAGAAAACAAGTTCTCATGGTTATCCTCAATAGTCTCAGATACCAGCTCAATGTGGAATACAGAGTGCTCTTCCGCTGGATGTTTCATGGCATCAAATATGTTGAACTTTGCAACTATATCCCCAAACTTCATAGAGATGGTTCCATCACCCACATCAATGTTAGTCTTGGCTGTCTTCATGAATGGCCGGCCCGGGATGATTGGTGATTTCTTTGGAATGTGTCTCGCTTGCCATGTCCAAGATGTAGAAATCAGCTGGGAAGATCGGATCATCAACTTGCACTAGTACATCTTCCACCATTCCCATGGGGCGGCACAGTCCGTTGGCCAATCGAATGGTGATACTGTGGTACTTCAAAGGACCAAGATCCAGTTTGTTAAAGATGGAGGTAGGCATGACATTGATAGATGCTCCCAAGTCCAACATGCAGTTTTCAAACTTCTTGTCCCCAATAGTGCATGGGATAGTGAAGGTGCCTGGATCCTTGCACTTCGGTGGCGGTGCCTCGAGTGAAAGCAACAACTTCTTCCGGCTTAGACTGGATAAGCGCCGAGACATTTCTTCCCAAGTCAACCCTCTCATTAGACTTCATCTTCCTCTTGTTAGTGCATAGGTCCTTGAGAAATTTTGCATATCCGGGCACTTGCTTGATCATATCCAACAGAGGGATATTAACACCAACCTTTCTTAACACATCAAGAATTGCCTTCTCTTTATCTTCACCACCACTCTTCAAATTTTTCTGGATTACCGTGTGGGAATGGAATGGGTGGTTTATACACTCTCTCGCCTTCAACTTCAACCACCGGCTCGGGAGTAACTTCAACAAAGGGCTCGGGAGTAGCCTTCATAGTTTCTTCATTCTTTCCAGAAGTGGCCTCAACAACCTTTCCGGACCTCGAGAGATATAGAACTCACATTGGGATTGGAGGCATTAGGATTGATCACCGGCGTCTTGGCTGCAGCTGGGTTGTTCCTTGACCTTGCTTTATATTATTTATGTCTCGTAGCCATCTGTCCAATCTGTGTATGCAATGCCTGAATACTCGCCTGTTCTCTTCTGAAATTGTGCTGTGAGGCCTGGAACGTGCTGGAATCGTAGATTTTGTGCAGCCATTTGTGCAGCCATTTTATTGAGCATGTCATCTACTCAAGGTCCGGAGGGTGCTTGAAGTAGTCACCGGAGGAGAATTCGAGGTGCCATCGGCTGTTGGGATGAGTTCCCATACCGCAGATTAGGGTGATTACTCCAGCTGGGATGGTACCTATTTGTTGAAAGATCCGGAATGTCTGATTCGCTCCGGTTATTGCCCCGATTATACTTGATGGACTGCAAAGGCTTGAGGTGATTCAGTATTTGATCCTCCTTGCAAAATAGGACAAGCTTCATATGGGTGCTCAGGAGAACTGCACATGCCACACAACACCGCAGGCTGAACCCTATCCATCACCAATTTCTCTACCAAGGAAGTGAGCCTATCAATTCTATCATCACTTGTCATGGTCGGGAAGAGGAAGTGCGGACCTCATGTACACCTCTAGTCTCAACAGAATTTCTTCTTGTAGTGAATTGCTGGGAATTCAACGACATGTTCTCAATAAGTTGCTTAGCAGCAGCTGGGGTCTTGTCAACCAATGCTCCCCCACTAGCAGACCAAAATATTCCTATCCATAGGCTGCAATCCTTCATAAAAATATTGGATGAGGAGCTGTTCGAGAAATTTGGTCTTTGGGGCAACTAGATGTCAACTGCTTGAACCTCTCCCAATACTCAGCTAGCGACTCATTTCCTTGCCTTATTCCACAGATTTCTTTCCTAATTGCAGCTCTGGAGGCGGGAAAATATTTCTCCGGGAAGAGCTTCTTCAAGTCGTTCCATGTGGTAATGGAATTCGGCGCAAGGTATAAAAGCCAATCTTTTGCAGCTCCCTGGAGTGAGAATGGAAAAGCCTTCAACTTGATATGATCCTCGCCATTCTCCTTCCGGCCTCAAAGTTGTGGAGCGGACAACTTGGAACTCCTTCAAGTGCTTGTGTGGATCTTCGCCTGCAAGACCATTAAATCTTGGCAACAAATGGATTAGCCCAGATTTTAACTCAAAAGGTGTGTCAGCACCAGGATAAGCAATGCACAAACCATTATAATTCACATCAGGGGCAGCAAGCTGCCTCAAAGTCCTTTGGTCTCCCATGTTTTCAAAAGCAGTTTTAAAATTGGTATCACTACTAGTGCTAGCCCGAAATTCCCTACGGAGTGTGTGCAATGTTCTTTCAATTTCCGGGTCAAAATCACACAGTTCAGGGCAATTAGACCTAGTAGCCAGACCAATTTAAAACAAAACAAAATAAAAGAAAGAAAGAAAAATAAAATAAAACAAGTTGCGAAAAATAACAACTCAGAGTCCCCGGCAACGGCGCCAATTTTTGGTCGCGCTGTCGCGCACGCGCCAAAAAGGTCGAGCGGGTTTAAAAGTATAGTATAGTGCGACAACTCGGATGTCGTCTCTAAGGACTCTGAGAATATTACTTTTCACAAAAATAAGTTTTTTTGGGGGGGGTTTGGATTGGAATGCAATTAAGAAACACACAAAACAGAGCAATCAAAAACAAGGCAGTTGAAAGGGGATTATCAATAGTCAAAAACAGATTAATCTATTGCTCTTGATTTCCCACTATCATAGGTTCATACAATTTCCAGGCCCTAAGCAAATTCTTATCCCCTCCCGGTTGTAGCAACAATTTACAAACGAAACTACTGCTTCGAGATACATGTCCCTATTCCCGAATTAAACAAACGGGGTTAAGCCCTCATGAACTAAACGAACATGAACGTACACACGCGGATTAAACAAACGCGATTGATTATAGGAACATGATATCACCGGAAATAAATCAATACAATGCATTATACTCCTGAATTAAACAAACAGAAATACAAGGCATGGCATTGAAGAGGGAAAAGCATACAAAACAGGAAAGTATAAGAACCTCAAGTATGTGGAAATCAATTACAATAGATCAATCCTAAGAATTTAGTTCTCCATAACACAAACGAAATCACAGAGAAAAGTGTAAAACAGAAAATGGAGAAGCAAGAGTCCCTACAAAATATTCGGAACAGCCTTTTATACAATTTCGAATTCAGAAGGCTCGCGAGGCGAACAACCATTCGCGAGGCGAATTTCATGAACTGTCAGCAACCCTTGGCATTCTCGCGAGGCGAATTTCTGCTCGCGAGGCGAGGATATGAAGAGTTTTCTCCTTACGCCCGTTATGGCCATCAGGTTCCAACCGTGATGCTCTCTGACTTCCAGACTCGCGAGGCGAATTGATGCTCGCGAGGCGAGACTCTTCAACTTCAAAACTGCCACGGTCATGACCTTCTTCACGGGCAAGCCGTGATCGTCTCTGACTTTTTCAGGTTTGGAAGACTCGCGGGGCGAGACCTTCTTCGCGAGGCGACCCAGAGACTTAGCAATTTCTTGGAACAGTCAGGCTTCGGGGTCGCGAGGCGAGCATGGCTTTCGCGGGGCGAATCCCCTGTTCTTTATTTTCTCAACTTCTACTTAACCTGAAAACAAGGAAATAAGCATAAGTGTATTATTTTGACTTAAAACTTGCTAAATTAACTTAAAACTACTCTAGAGACTCAATACCTTGCTTGAGGACAATCTAATCTAATTTGGTTGAAAATACGATATAATTTGCACAAAATCCTGGTCATACTAGCTATAAAACTAGATGAGCCAGAGGCTTATCATATCCCTTTCTTCTCCTAACTTTTGTTTTGTTTTTGATTTTTGTTTTGTTTTTGTTTGTCGCTCTTGAATAATTTGAGAAGATCAAGAGTTGTTGTATGAATGTCGTGTCGGCAAGCTTGTTGGATGTTAATTGAATTTAGCATAGATTGATTGCATGAATTATTTTGACCATCGATGATTTCCCCCTAAGTTCTGAAATTAGAAAGGTTTTCCCCACTTAAAAATTGAAAACTGAACTTTGAGAATTTTATTGTGATTACTTGATTTATGATAAGTTTGGGGTGAGGGGGGTGCACACACTAGGAATCGTATCTCGGTCAAACAATTTGCAAAATGTCCAGGTGAGGATTTGAGCCTCCAACTCTGTTTTTGAATGTGTGAATCACTGTTAAGTTGCACTTTCCCGAATTTACTTGAATCTCTTTATGGTTTGCATGTTTATGTGTTGCATCAAATGATTTAGGCAATTTTCTTTGAATAACTACTTGGCCTGAAAAGAACCATCCCTAATGCATGTTCCCTAGTTAGCCAAATTGAGCCCAATTGACCTATTGTTTCTTGATGACCCTACATTACGAGCCAAAATCTGAAAAACCATGTTAACCCGATCTTAGGATTAGGAGAGCATGGAAGTGAGCAAGAGAATGGTTGTGAGAAACTAAGTTTGGGGTGGCTACAAGGTGATGTGTCATATTGGGGTGAGAAAAAGAAAATAAAGGTTGAATCCTAAGGCGGAAAAAAAAAAAGAGAAAAAGAAAAATATTTGCCAAAGGAAAAGGGGCGGAACAAAAAGATTAGCAAGGAAAAGGCTGTAGTCACCCGAGACAAAAAGAAAAATGGAAAAAGGAATTTGAGTGGAAATGTGTTTAATGCTCATGCTCTCTTAGTTCCTAGGGACTTAAGCCTAAATATCCTTCATTATCCTACCCTCAGCCAGGCCCCATTACAACCTTTGAAAGACCTTCTGATGTTGCATGCATGTTTTCGTGGGGACCATTTTTGAGATGAAAATCAAATTCATGGGAAGTGCTCTTAATAAGTGAAATTGAGTGAAAAAGTTGAAAGCCTTGACGAATTGAGGGAATGAGTGAAATTTTACATACCTTTGTGAGGAAGGCAATTGTTTGAAATAGGTGATCTTCCTTTGTACATCTTTGAGCCTCAACTTAGAGTAATGATGGCATGAATGATAAATTCTCAACTGTTTAAAGTAGATGAATGTGGGGATTACATTAATATAGGGGGGAGATCATTGAAGAAAAACTGTTTTGATTGCATGAAATTTGTGCGAAATCGATTGATTCCTTTAGGCTTGCCAAGTCTTGAGTCGTTTTTGAGTTTTAAGCTTGCTTGGGGACAAGCAAGGTTTAAGTTTGGGGTATTTTGATAAGCCTCTGGCTTATCTAGTTTTATGACTAGATGAACTAGGGTTTATGTGTCTATTTATTCGAGTTCACTCTCGTTTTCACCCAAATTTGCCTTGTTTCGTTCCTGAGTTGGACTTTGACTCGTTTTGCATCTTTTGTGTAGTTTTTAGCTTATTTTGGATAGAATTACGCTTGTGGGTGCTTTTGTTGTTTCAGGTTAAATAAGTGAAGCTCCAAGAGTCAAGGAAAGTCGAAAAGCAATGGAAATTGCAAGTCTGGAGGCACTCGCCTCGCGAGTGTATGCTCGCCCCGCGAGCCTGAAAGTCAACAAAGCAGCAAAAGTCATCACTTCAGTCTCGCCATGAGACACCCCGTTGTGCCCCATTGTATTATTACATTAAATCCTTAATTAGTTATTTACTTAATGTCGCGCGCTTATCGTTGAAAATACGTAAAAATTAAAAACTTAATTAATAATTAGATAACTTCTACAAATATACAACACACCAACTATTTTACATAAATACACACCTAAGTATCCTTTATCTTACACAACATTCTTATAACTAACGGAAAACAAAACATCTTATGTGACTCACTGGCCTTAAACTAACTACACCACATTATTAGGATCAGTAGGTTGTTCTTCAGCATCAACTTCATGCGGAACGTCGTTCAACTCTTCAACTATCTCCGTCTCGTATGGGATTCCATCCATCTCCTCCGTAACATATTCGTTCATCTGGTCTTCTAACGTAACAAAGTAGACATACCCCAAAAATACAGAAATAGGGAGATAAGAAACAATTCTATCATCATAAGTGGAAAAGATTCATAGCATATAATACAATAATAGTTCTGAGACACGCATCATTCAAAATCAACAATCATCCTCAATTCACTATATATCATCCTCTACCCTTCAACTCATGCAACTAGACCTTTATGCTGATGTGGCCACTACTACTCCTGTCACACATCCCTCGTTAGGGATGCCAGTCAGTCGTCCAAGTGACACGTTCCCCACGCCGGTGCACATTCTTATCCATGGTAAGAATGCTCATGCAAAGCAATGACACTATAGCTGCACTGTATCGTCGGTGCACACCCTGATTCTCTCTCTCACTCTGTCAAGGGTGCTCATGCAAAGCAATGACACTATAGTTGCACAACCTGAATTCTAATTTGGAACGGTCCACAAGAACTTCGGACCTCGTGTATCTCAAATACACGGTTATGAACACCAATGCAACATATGATTCTCACTGACTTTTATCAATAACAACCTAGTACCTCAAGCTTTTCCTCATAACCTCCACTTACATACTATATCACATTACTTCTATACCATAATAGCGAGGCACTTCTAATTCATATTCAAAACTCTCACCCAAACAAAATACCTCCGAGCAATATTTATCTTTCCTTAAAATCATCTAAGCATAGTATCAAACCCAGGCAGATCATGCATAACACATTAATCAACAGAATATTCAAACATCTCAATATCATATAAGGCAATTTATCATAACCAAATAATTAACAAAGTCGACTACTGTCACGGCTGGCCGTGATAGCCATCACGGCCGTGATGCACCACAAAGACAAGAATCCTACAACACGTAACCTGTCACCGCCTGGCCATGACAACCATCACGTCCGTGACAGACAGCAAACATCCTCAATATCATAATTATTCAAACACCGAAACAATACGTCACATGCAGATGGAATACCTCAACCAGCGTATCACAAACAGTCAAAAGTAAATAATTCAAACATCCTCAAATATGAATAATCAACCTAAGGCGATAAACCCACAATTCCCAAATCGTCATTGGTTTTACGGAAAAAGATTTCAATACGATTTTGGTATTGTCGATTACTCGACCACTAGTAGGGTTTAGGTCGCCCTACACCATTATTATAAATTATATACTACTTATCGATTCCGACGATGGAATGGTTCTTTCTCCCACCTGAGTTTGCACCGAAAACACGTACTCGACAATCCTCGTTATCCCGCCACAAGTTAACACAATCACCTTCAACCAAACAACATAATTATAATTAATCAACTAACACCCATCTATGACACTTTAGGGCTAGGTTCGGCCAAGACTTAAAAATAGGTTTAGGATTATCTTCTTAATGTCATCTTTTGGATCCTAATTACTAGAGTCTTAACTAACATAGATTACTTATTACAAGACTAAAATTTGAAACAAAATCCTCTAACCTTTAGGGTTAGGGTTTAGGCCAAGGGCTGACTTTTAGGGTTCAAAATCCTTAAAATTCCTAATCATGATTAAGTCATAGATTAATGATCCTTGATTACCCTAAATCATGGATTAGTGACTAAATAACTAACTTTAAAACTCAAAACTTTCTAACTCTTTTATACATAGATTCGGCCTCAACATGATCTTAGGGTTAGGGTTCTTAGTTTAATAAACCAACTTGGATTTATTAATCATACATACTAATAGCTTGATTAACAAGATCATTAATGAAAACCATGAACAAAAACTCTACCAAACCTACTTTGATAGATTCGGCCAAGGCTAGGTTTTCAAGAAAGAAATTTTTGATTGCTTCATGCTCTTGGATTTAGATAGTAGACATGATATCTAGAAGATAGAAAGTAGTTTCATCATCATTAGATTTTCCTAGGATTTATTATGATTTTTCAAAGTTCTAGGGTTTGAAACTTGAAAATGATGAACCACCATGATATAAGTCTTGAATCAAGAAACTATCTAAAGAACATAGACATGATTTAAGACAAAGATTAGGATTTACCTCTTGAGAATCAATGATAAAGACAATCCAAGAACTTGCTTTGAAACTTAGAACTAAGAACTTAGAACTTTAGAGTTTTAGAAGACAACTAACCAAAGAACTAAATGAAAAGTGAGAGTATGGTTTTTATAGTGATAGTGGCGCCATCATGGGAAGGTTCTAGATGATGATGAGTTGTCTTGCTAAAGGATTCAAATGCAATTAAGTTCTAAGGACCAAATTGCAAAGATTCCAATAGTTGAAGGACTAGTTTGCAATTAGACAATAAAATGTCATGATGATGATTTTTGTCACATTAAATGCTAGCTTATCTTTGACTTAGTTGGCTGATTTTGGTGTCATAGATATTTTAGAGAAAACCTAACTTGTTGAAGAAGATTGTTGAAGAAGATTGTTGAAGAAAAATCAAGAATGATGTAGAAAAGTGTGGAACATTCTAGAAAAATCTTGATTCATCCATCAAATGAGAAAGTCATCTTCTCTCATGGCTTATGTATTTGGGCTTGACACATTTGGGCTTAGTTTCATTTTCTTGTTTGTTGTGGGGCCCACTTGAAGATTTAAGCCTTTAAACCTAAGATAAGAAACTTAAATGGGCTTTATGGACTCAACTATGAACTAGAAAAGTTTGGGCTTCTAAGCCACGACCATTTAAGGTTAGAAACAAGGATTCTAGCCCAATCCACTTGAAAAAACGAAAAAAACTAATTTAGGGACAAAAGGGTAATTTACAGAAAGTTCAGGGACTTAACCGTAAATTTCGAAATTTTCTATTTAACCCTGAAAAACCTTCTAGACTTAAAAATATGATTCATCCCATTGAATCATCTCAAAATCCTAAGATAAACCCTCTATCCACTCTTAGAAACTCTAATTTCCCTTCCGTCGTCTACCCGATTACGTGTTCCGCCTGAAAAACGTAAATTATTTTATTTTTTTCTGAAAAAATTCTATCAATACAGAATCGTAGAAAATAAAATACTAAACTTAAGTCTTTCGTTCACGAATTAAAATTTGATTTTCTGAGCAGTAAACTTTTACTGTCAGCGAAAACACAGAAAACGGCAAACCGGCTTCCGTCTGAATAATGCTTGTAGGTATATAGACTACCTTGTACTTATAAACGTTCATGATGAATAAAATAAATTTCTCCTTTATTTCTTTAATGCTTTCATAGTTTATTCCTTTTTGATGTTGACAAAAGGGGGAGAATGGAAGAAATGTGATATAGGTGAATGGGATAATGAATATGATATGATCTTAAATAATACATGGACATGAGTATGTTCTGATAGTTGCTATAATTGCTCAGACAAATCTTAAGTAAGATTGCTCTGATAATAATTTCAAAGTAAAACAAGTCAAACTTATGTGTGACTAAGTTAAACGGATTATATAATCAACCTTAATGTCTGATCAAGCATCTGCATGACCTGTCCGCTTAAGAAAATTTCAACCTGTCTGATATATGCTATTTTCTTTGTTGATATTTTGAGGTTCATTAAATAATCTCAATGTTTGTCATCATAAAAAATGGGGAGATTGTTAAGTCTCTAAGATGTCTGATGTGCATTTCCCTAAGTTTTGATGAGAACTAAACATTGGTTAATGATTTGATTAACCTTTATATTGGTTGCTAACCTGTCTATCTAGTGTGCAGATTAAAACTGTAAGAATCATCTATCTGCTCATAAGTGACTACCTGTCTGGATAAGCGAAAGTCAACCTGTCTGTTAACTCTTCAACCTGTCTCCCCACGAGTTCCTACACTTGTCTGAGATTACTCGTTGAAGAATCAAGGACCAAACAAGCTTTTGTTGGCTGTCCCATCAGAAAGAGACTTGAAGCCTTCTCTCATACTCAGTCTCACGCCTATCAAGAAAAGTCAGAAGTTACTCTCTCAAGCAACCTCGATTATCAAAACCAAAGACCAGTTAAAGAATGCTTCCAATATGTTTTATTCCCTAGTACCTCTGGTCCTTACACGAAAAGGGAATTGTACTCAGCAAAGTACAAAAAGCTCTCTGCACAACTCTGATATAGCTGTATCACGATGCATAAAGTCATGATCCTTCATGTTAGAGTATAACCAACGTTCCTATTGCATTTATGGCTGCCCAGAACGACTCTATTGCATTTAATGAAGCTCTGCTTGAAGCCAACATCTGAGGGAATGTCTCTAACGGATGCTAAATGCTTGAAGACTATAAATACAGAAGCCATTGAAGATGAAGATAAAGAATACACATAGCATTAAAGAGCCTTTACTCTGCGCATTAATATCTTCATTCTTTCATTATGTATTCTTCAATCATTTGAAGTTATTACACAGACTTTCCTAAGCTTTACATTTAAACCACTCTGAGTATTAGTGAAAGATCTGTCTGTCTGAAATTGTATTTATTACAAACCAAATCTCTCAAACAAACCTGAGTGAGCCTGAAGAGGCTAAGTGTGCAAAGAATACTTGTCTTGAGCCTGAAAAGGCTAGGTGTGTAGAGAATACTTGTCTTAGAGCATGCAGAGGCTAGGTGTGCAAACAATACTTGGAGTCTGTAGCCTGATCAGTTATATGGATAAAACTTGGTGCTACCAAGGACTGGACGTAGCTCTTTGCTTTGAAGAGTGAACCGCGATAAATAGTTGTGTCAATCTCTCTTTCCTTATAAACTCTTTAGTTGCCTTAGTTTTCTTATCCGTTTTTCAAGTGGTGTGTTTGTCTAAGTCATTATTAAAATTTCATCAGACAGGTCACCTGTCTGTCCTGTATCCTTTCACTCACCTGAACCAAGCTTCTGTATGCGAAAAGATTTCAACTTTGTTTAAATTCTGATAAACATAATTCAACCCCCTTCTCGTGTTTATAGTTGTCTATTTCACAAACATCCTCGCGCGGGATAGGTGATGGAGGATCAAGAGGTGTGCCTCGTGTCGCTTGCTATCCTCGCAGTCAGCTCCTCCTGCTTCACCCTAAGCTTCTCCACCATCATCTCGTCAATCCTAGTGGCGTACCCACCCTGAAACAAGGTGTGAGTGTGGACGTTCTTAGCTTGATTATGCCTACCCATCTCCGCCTTAGCTTGTTTAAACAAAAACACATAACTAATAGAGTTAAATACATTTAATTTCTTTACTTAAATGATCTCTAAGAAACATAAATAAATTAACTTCATCAACTAACCTGAAATGTGTCCCCATGTCGAATGCTAACAAATTTATCCCATATCTCCCTATCAATCTAGGGGTAATCCAAGAACATCTTATCAAGCTTCTTCTTCCCAGATACATAGTGCCTAGTAAGATCTTGAACCCACTCCAGCGCTTTGCCCCCAATGAGAGCCATTTCTCCCGATGATGCTCATCATTCGGCACGGTCCAAGCTATCTACAAATTAAAAACATAACAAACAGGATGAATTAGAACTTGAATAATTATTTAATAATGTACATCAAAATAATGTAAAAGTAAAATACCATGATAGCCTCCCAAATCTGATCATTAACGTTCTGTGGAACGTCATTCCAATGGTTGTATAGGATGCTAACGTGCTGCTTGGTTTGTAGAATCACCCATGATTTAAATTCTCTAGCACGGGGGCCCTAGGGCTTTTGTTTAGCATCAAAGGACACCTCAAGAGGCTGACCACTTTGCCTAGCATTCTCTAACTTCTTCAATGACATGGCTCCTCTACCCCGTTTCCTCCGAGACTGTGATTTATGTTTGGACAAAAAAATGTTAAATTAGAGGGTTATGTATAACAAGGATAAATAAAGAATATATAAAGAACTTAGACTTACATTATAAATAAAGAATAAAGATAACATATAACATGTAAACTTACAGTATCATCAGGCGTAGTCCCCATAGCGTCCTGCGTAGGCCCCACAGTGTCCTCCTGTGCATGCCGGTCCGAGTGATCCATGTGTATGACTGTTCAAAAACGGTAAATATTAAAATATGTTTTTTTAACATGGAAAACTAAAGATAAAGATAAATAGATAAATACATTTCCTCGTATTCACGCTTGACACAAGGACAATAGAACATTCTGTTACTATTAGGCATTCCATAAAAAATGAGGTTCCTATCCCTCTCTTTAGTGAACTTTTTGCATATATTCTCGGACTATCAACCGAGTTTTGAAATTTTTTAACAATATATTAGTCTCTTTAGCAGCCATATGTAAAGTGTAGAAAATATCTTATCAGAGTCCAGGCACCATTTCAAACACATGATTTTCCTACTGGTTTTATGAACCTTAACAAATCAAAATTTCCTATCACCATTATCAAACTCCATCAAATACCAGTTATCAAAAAAATACCCTCCATACATATACCAGAGATAAACACAATAACACAACTTATACCACATCACTATTTCAACATTGCTATTTACAAACCATTTATCTGAAAAAAGAAGCAGACAAAGACTCTGACATATTTTCTCACAGTTCACAAAGTTAGGGCATTACCAGAGAATACGACCGCTTCTGTTAGGGCTCAATGGTGAAGGAGAGTGGATTTTGTTAGGGCCCAGTGGTGAAGGAGAGTGAAGGAGAACCTTAAATGAGAACTAAAAGTACCCTTAAATGAGATAGAATATAAGAGAGAAGAGAGGAGGGAAAAGTAGGGAGAAGATGACTCACCCGAGAATACTATCGCGGTGGTGGCGGTGAAGAACTCGCAGCGGTGGTGATGGAGAAGACCTCGATCGCGGTCACGGTTCTTGACAAGGGTTAGGGCAGAAGAGAGGCAGGGAGTAATGGAAGTGCATGGTGAAGAAGGAAGGCGCGTGGGTTTATGTGTGACGTATACTTTCTAATTTGATTCCACTTTTTACGTAAGTTGTTTATACAATACGTCAATTGTTTAAACAACTGACGTAAAAAGTCAATTAAATGAACCTGATAATTACAGAACTGCCACTGCCTCCTTTTTAACGTCTAAGTTTTACTTAACAGACGTTAATCTTACCTGTTTATTACCTATTTTGCACTACTGTGAGAGGATTTGCACCCAAATTTTGTCCTGACTATGCAACATGTTCCAAACATGTTTCCCAAGCTAGGAGATATTAGCCTCACGACCAGGATGAAAACCAAGACCTGCTTCATTCCTTGGCAGAGTAACATTATCCCATTTCACCCAATGACAGCAATTTCCACCCCAAATGAAGCGCCTAATACATGAATCAAGGCTATCACACGCACCAGAAGGAAGCCAAAAATTCTGCATTGAGTACACAGGGATAGCAGCTAACACTGACTTTGCAAGAGTCATACGGTCAGCTCTACTTAGAAGATTTTGTTTCTAGCCAGTCAATCTGCTGTTAACTTTTTCCAATATAAAGCCAAAATCATTCTTTTTAACTCTACCTGTCAAAAGGGGAAATCCAATGTATTTTCCCAGATTAGAGGTATGTTGGAAACAGGTAATGGAAGCAAACTTTGAGATTTTAGCTCTAGTAACATTCTTGGAAGCAAGGAAAAGAGTCTTATGCACACTCACTTTCAAGCCAGAAGTAGGGCAGAACTTTTGCAAAACCTCATGAACCAGTTTTGCTTGAGAGGACTTAGCTTTAGTGAATAGCAGGCAGTCATCTGCAAAGAAGAGATGAGAGATAGCTGGTCCTTCTTTGGATACTTTAACTGGATGCCATTTCCTCTCATGAACCAACTGTTGGATAAGGAGAACAAGTTTCTCCATAAACAAGGCAAACAAATAAGGGGATATTGGGTCGCCTGGTATCAAGCCTCTCCCAGGCTCAAAATTATCCAGCTTCTCACCATTCCATTTCAAAGACAAAGAGGAGGAGGTAACTAACTGCATGACCAGGTTTATGATTTGTTGGGGAAAGCCAAAGTCAGTTAGAGTTAACCTGAGAAAGTGCCAATCCACCCTGTCGTACGCCTTCTCAAAATCAATTTTAAGGAGAATCACACCTTTCTTACCCTTCTTTTTATGCATGAAGTGAACTATTTCTTGTGCAATGATGGCATTGTCAGTTGTTCCTCGATTAGGAATGAAACTGCTTTGTATAGGTCCCACAAAATCCTCTAGAAAAGGCCTGATTCTTCAATCTTAGAAATAAGCTTCATAAGAACATTGCAGAGACTTATTGACCTAAAGTCTTTTAGACTAGTTGGAGCATCAACTTTTTGAATAGGTATAATTAGAGTTTCTGCCAACCTCTTATCAAAGGTTCCTAAAGAGAAAGCATCACTAATCATTTGATGAATATCACTACCACTACAAGAATTTAAGCTATTTTCCAAGGCATATTACCCAGGGCAAAAAATCCCTAGGAAATTTTGACGTTTCCCACGGTTAAAGCCTTGGGAAAGTTCTCGCTATGGTTCCCACGGGTTGGGCCTTGGGTAACAGAGGCGCCAACTGCTCCCGCTTGTTTTCCCACGGATTGGGCCGCGGGTATCTGATTTAGCTGTTTCCCACGGGTTAGACCCTGGGAAAAGATTTCCATTTCACACGGTTTGGGCCGCAAGAAAATAACGTGGTCGTGGGAAATATGTTGAGGCGCCGTTTCCCAGGGCTGTGGCCGTGGGAAATATGTTACATGAGGCGCCGTTTCCCAGGGCTGTGGCCGTGGGAAATATTTTGAGGCGCCGTTTCCCAGGGCTGTGACCGTGGGAAATATGGAATTAGAAACCCCCGCCTTCCTTCACTCCCTGTACGTGCGATCCTCCATCTCCTTCAGTCCCTGTACGCGAATGGCGCCGCCCCAACCTCCTTCGGTCCGTCATCCTCCTCCTGGTCCAACGCCATCTCCGGCCATCGTGCAGAGCCACTGCCAGCGGCTGCAGCACCTATTCCCACCGGCCACGCACCTCAGGTTAGAACTTCTATTGAGTTTTCCTTTGAGCCCTATGATACTATCAGTGTCCCTTTGAACCCTATGCTAAAATTTTGATTCTAGGGAGTGAATTTGATTCTTCTAATGCGTTGAGTATTTTGCATTGATTCTGATAGTGTTGCTCCTCTAAAGTGTTGAACCCTATTTTGCATTGATTCGGATAATGTTGAGTATTCTGCTATTCTGATAGTATTAAGCTATAAATTAAAGTTTTTTAATTAAAAAAAATACATAGGTTTCCCAACGTTAAAACCCTGGGAAATGTTTCCCAGGGAAAATTCCGTGGGAAACGTTTCCCAGGGATTTTTCCGTGGGAAACTTTTCCCAGAGAGTAGTCCGTGAGAAATTTCCCAAGGGTGTGACCGCGGGGTATTTCCCAGGGCATACCCGTGGGAAACGTTTCCGACCAGCTGAAAATCGAGGGATCTGAATCCGTGGGTCATCCCTGGGAAATGTGTATTTTCCCACGTATTTTATGGATTTCCCAGGGCCATAGGCCTGGGAAACAACGAAAATTCTTGTAGTGTACCAACAACATTCCAATAGGATTTGTAAAAGATAGGCTGAAATCCATCTGGTCCAGGTGCTTTGTAAGAGATCATGGAAAACAAAGCCTGTTTAACTTCATCCAGGGACACTGGTTGCAACAGATTATCAAATAACACACTACCAATTTGAGGAGTAAACCGCAGATCTAGGCACTGAGGTTGACAGGTATCAGTTGATTGGAAGAGAGATTTAAAAAATGCTTGAGCTTCATTCTTTAAAATCTATGCATCAGTACACCAAATACCTCCAATATCTAGCCCAGTGACCTTGTTTCTTCACCTTCTGATAATAGTTTGTGTGTGGGAAAACTTGGTATTTTTATTCCCAAGCTTAACCCAATTTTCTCTTTATTTTTGGTACCAAAGTAGCTCTTCTTGAGCCAAAACCTCATTGTACTGACTTTGAACTTGCCTTTCCAATCTAATCAGGTCATGTAAGATGTGGAAACGGTTCTTAGTCAAGAGCGGGGGGGGGGGGGGGGGGGGGGGGGAGTTGACCTTTTTAAAACTTTTCGAAAAACAAAGTTTAAGTTCCCTTTTCAAATGGAGTAGCAAGATAGTAAACTTTCCTTGAAGCACTAGCAAGAAAAAATTGCAATGCCAATTCAAGAATGCACTTAAAGAAAGATATTCAATTGTACAAGCTAAGAGATAGTATCATACAACAATCATGCACTATTATCATAAGCATAGAACATAAAGAATCTTGCATATGATAATAAAGATTGCAAGAAAGTAAAGAGAGTAGGGATAGAGAAAGTGACACAAGTATTTTTCTGGTCCAGTCCACAACCTGAGTGGCCTACGTCCAGTCCCCAATAATACTCTTGGAGAAATTCACTATGATAAAGTTTGTACAAGAGATACCATACTCCTTACAAAAGTCACTCCCCTCTAGTAAGATACCTCACCCACTAGAACCACACTCTCAAGAGATACCTCACTCTTGAACCTTGTTGGATACCTCACCAACAATCCACTAAGGGATGCCTCACCTTTACACCTTGTTGGATACCTCACAAACAATCCACTACAAGATATACCACACTCTTGTATACAAACCACAAGAGATACCACACTCTTGCCAAAAAGGGATGCCTCACCCTTACTTTGAAGGATACCCCACCAACAAAGATTTTTCTCCAATGGCCACTTTGAAGGATACCTCACCAACAAAAATTTATGCCCCTCAAGAGATGCCACACTCTTGAGAACCTTGGAAATCACAATCCCAATACAAAACTCAGAAAACCAATTGAGTAAAAGAGAGAATCCTAGCTCAAACACTTGTGCATCAAAGCTTGTAGCTTCTAGATCACTTGTAACAAAGGATGAATAGATGGCTTGCTATTTTGGCATTAAAACAATATATTTTTGCATATGATTTCATTTTTAAAACTCTTAAACACATACCCTTTATATAGACTTCAATTGGAGCTGAAAATCTGAAGTTTTGCTGAATTTTAGGGTGAGTATTCGAATACTCATACAGGGTATTCGAATACTCCCTGTAACAGAACCCAACAAACTTAACATAATGGGTAGTATTCGAATACTCACAGGGGTATTTGAATACTCCTTACAAAAATTGCGAAAATGCATGTGTAATGGCATACATGAGTTGGTATTTGAATACTCTTGTAGGAATTTCGAATTTTCCTCAAAATAGACCAATATACAACTATGTATGTGATTACTTATACCTTAAAAACATTTTCCAACATTTGGAATTTGATTTAGCTCTAATTGATTTCTATTTTTAGGTTTAGCATTATTATCTTCTTAATTTTGTTAAGACATCTAACCAATCTAAGTTACTTGTGACTTACATCAAAACCTTGGAAAAGCAAATATAAACTATCAAAACGATTACAACATTTTCAATTAACATGATCATCATCAAAACACTTATCATATCTTCAGTCTTCAACATGGGTGGAGATGTTCTTCACGGAAGCACAGTTGAGACTTGAATCTCATCATCATCTTCAATCTCCCCCTTTTGATGATGACAACTCTTTTGACAAAAGATCTTCTTGCTTTGCTTTTGTATCAAGGTTTCGATAACTTGTGAATAAGTTGTATCATGATGTTTTCTGAGAGCTCCCCCTTAATATCTGACACCCTTCTGAGTAAATTTAGAGAGCCTTGCAAAATAAACACAAAAACACACCTTTTCTCCCCCTTTGGCATTATCAAAAAGCATATAATATGTGGATAGAAAAGACACAATATTCACAAATATATATGTAATAGATGTCATACATGCATAAACAAAATATATCAAGTAAGTTCAAAGCATGCATACTAACATCCATGATAACATAGTCTAATGTATCAGTGTCAAGTTCGTATACCAACACATGTATACTAATACAATCATCATCACACAAATCCATAGTAGTATCAGAGCAATAGAGAGATCATACAGTAGTCTGAAATGTATAACATCACATGGGTCATAAAAAATAGCATCACGGGGGTCCAGGATATATCACAAAAAAATTGAGAAATAATTTATCATCATCATTTTTAATTTGCATACCAATTGCATTTCATGCATATATAAAGGTACATGTTCTACTGTCTGGATGACTGTATTTATATAGAGGTTATGCAATTAACCAGAACAGAAAGAGGACTAAAGAAATCAAATATCATCATTATCACTATCCTCTTCATCAATAAACTGGAAATGTAACCTTCATATACTGAAATTTCAATATTAGGACCAGGTTTTTGCATGGTATTCGAATACAGGTTTGGGTATTCGAATACTACCCAGAAAAAATAGAGTATTCGAATACTCTGTGGTGGTATTCGAATACTACCTGGACAGAGATCAAAAAACACATGGTTTTCACATATTTTCATACACATTGCTCATCCAGAGATCAAATCAAAGTCATATAAGATTAAATATCAATATATACAAGATATGAATCAAACAAACATGCATCAAAACAATCATAGCATATAAGATCAATCAATACATATTTCATCTATGATCCCTGGTTCTCTTCTTATATAAAAGAAGTTTTCTCTAGGCAGATGTTTGGTAAAGATATCGGCTAATTGTTTATTTGATTATACAAAGTCTAGAACAATATCTCCTTTTTAAACATGATCTCTTAAGAAATTGTGCCTTATCTCAATATGTTTAGTCCTAGAGTATTGGATAGGATTCTTGGATAGATTGATGGCACTTGTATTATCACATCTAATTGAAACTTGGTCTAATTCTATTCCATAGTCTAACAATTGTTGTTTCGTCCAAAGAATTTGGGCACAACAACTACCGGCTGCAACGTATTCCGCTTTGGCGGTTGATAAAGCAACACTAACTTGCTTTTTACTAAACCATGAAATTAAGCAATTACCAAAAATATGGCATGTGCCACTTATACTCTTCCTATCAAGTTTGCATCTGGCAAAATCCGAATCCGAATATCCAACTAGACTACAACTTGATCCTGTAGGATACCAAAGTCCTACATTTGTTGTACCTAACAAATATTTCATTATTCTTTTTACGGCGGTTAGGTGAGATTCTTTAGGACATGATTGATAACGGGCACACAAGCATACACTACACATAATATCTGGTCTAGTAGCGGTAAGATAAAGTAGAGATCCAATTATACCTCTATACTTAGTTACATCTACCGGATTACCATGTTCATCTTTGTCAAGATAGGAGGTTGTGCCCATAGGTGTGGAAGCTTCTTTTGCCTTGTCCATGCTAAATCTTTTGAGTAGTTCTTTACAATACTTGGCTTGGTTGATGAAAGTTCCACTTGGCACTTGTTTGATTTGTAGCCCTAAGAAGAAAGTGAGTTCACCCATCATAGACATCTGAAATTCACCTCGCATTTGCTTATAGAATTCCTTGCACATAGATTCATTAGTGGCTCCAAAAATAATGTCATCAACATATACTTGTACAATCAAAATATCATGTTTTTTCTTTTTAATGAAAAGAGTAGTGTCAATCTTCCCTCTTTGAAAATCTTTTTGCAAAAGGAATTTGCTAAGTCTCTCTTGGAGCTTGTTTCAAATCATAGAGAGCCTTTTTAAGTTTAAAAACAAAGTTTGGTTTTTCAAAGTTTTCAAAACCGGGTGATTGATCTACATAAACTTCTTCTTGAATTAAACCATTAAGAAAAGCACTCTTGACATCCATTTGATAGAGCTTAAAATCCGTAAGACATGCAAAAGCAAGAAGCAATCTAATAGCTTCTAACCTAGCAACGGGTGCATAAGTTTCCTCATAGTCTATGCCTTCTTCTTGATTATAACCTTTGGCTACTAATATAGCTTTGTTTCTAACAATTATACCATTCTCATCTAACTTGTTCCTAAAAACCAATTTAGTTCCAACAACTTGTTTATTACTAGGTTTAGGTACAAGTTCCCATACATCATTTCTTGTAAATTAATTTAACTTATCTTGCATAGCAATTATCCAATGTTCATCTATAATAGCATCATCAATTGTCTTAGGTTCCACTTGAGACACAAAAGACATAAAATGACATACATTCCTAAGAGAATAACGAGTAGTTACTCATTTGGTGATGTCACCTATCACCTTATCAATTGGATGGTATTTAGTCATTCTACACTCCTTAGGAAGTTCCTCATCTCTTTGTTGTTGATCTTAAGGCTCTAATCTTGATTCTTGTTCATTGTCCTTTGCTTGTTCTTATTGAGAATCCATTCTTGTATCTACAATATCATCATTATGCACTTTCCCAATTTCTTGGGGGTTAGTCTCATCAAATGATACATGAATAGATTCTTCTACAGTCTTGGTTCTTTTATTGAAAACTCTATATGCTTTACTTGATGATGAATAACCAAGAAAGATTGCTTGATCCTTTTTGGCATCAAACTTACCAAGATTGTCTTTTCCATTATTCAAAACATAGCATTTGCATCCAAAGACATGTAAATGTGATATATTTGGTTTTATACCTTCATACAACTCATAAGGAGTTTTCAACAAGATAGGTCTAATAAGCACTCTATTAGACACATAGCAAGCAGTGTTAACCGCATCCGCCCAAAAATACATAGGTAGACTAGATTCATTTAACATGGTTCTTGCCAACTCCTCTAAGGACCTATTTTTCCTCTTAACAACTCCATTTTGTTGAGGGGTACTTGGTGCCCAAAAATTATGTTCAATTCCATGTTTATCACAAAAACATTCAAATTCATGGTTTTCAAATTCCCCACCATGATCACTTCTAATGCATGTTATTTTCAAATCCTTTTCATTTTGAATCACTTTAGCAAGTTTCTTGAAAGCATGAAATGCATCACTTTTATGAACTAAAAATAATGTCCATGTAAATTTTGAAAAGTCATCAACAATCACTAAAGCATAATAGTTTCCACCAAAACTCATTGTCCTTGAAGGACCAAATAAATCCATATGAAGCAATTGCAAAGGTCTATAAGTAGAAACAACATTCTTGGGTTTAAAACTAACTCTAGTTTGTTTACCCTTTTGGCATGCATCACATAAACCATCTTTGTTAAATTTTATCTTAGGCAAACCAATCACTAAATCCTTAGAGATAAGTTTGTTAAGGTGATCCATGTGAATGTGTGCAATTGTTCTATGCCATAGCCATGCATCATCATCTTTACTAATCAAGCATTGTATGGAAGATGAAATTTCATTCAAATCAAGCATATATATGTGATTGATTCTCTTTCCTATAAACCTAGCTTGTTTATCATGCATACTTTCAACTAAGCAACATTTTTCATCAAAAACAACTTTAAAGCCTTTATCACATAGTTGACTAGTGCTTAACAAGTTATGCTTAAGACTTTCAACCAATAGCACATTATCAATTGTGGTATTAGAATTCTTACCAACCTTACCCACTCCAAGAATTTTACCCTTGTTGTTATCTCCATATTTGACATGACCACTTTTTCTTGGAGACAAATGGGAAAACTTGGAGATGTCTCCGATCATATGTTTAGAGCATCCACTATCCAAGTACCACTCCTTGCATAGTGTTTTCAAGCATACCTATACAAAAGAGATCAAATCTTAGGTACCCAATTTGGATTGGGTCCTTGTATGTTAGTCTTGGGTTTACTCCCTTTGGGAACCCACATCAAGTTACAATTCTCAACACCTTTTCTTTTGATATAACATTTTGAAATATGGTGTCCATGCTTGCAACAAAAATAGCATTGTATAGTTGGTTTCTTTTGTTTGCTTGATGGAACAAATTGAGTGATGTTAGAGGTTTTAGCATCAAATAGATTGTATCCTAATCCGACCTTAACAAAACTCATAGTTTGTTTACCAAGGAAGACATTAAGATTGTTACTCCCATTTGTGAACCTTGCAAGTGACTTTTTCAAATCATTGTTTTCACTTTCCAAATTCTTGTAATTTTCACAAGTGGTGGTGCACCATTCTTTTTCCTTTCCTTTTGAAGAAATTTTGACATTTTTTTGCATAGTCTCAATCTCTAGCCTTTGATCCTCAACTTACTTTTTCAAAACAATTTTTTTTTCAAGTTGAGCCATCAAATTCTTTTGTTTCACAACAAGTTTGACTAAATCAAGATACTCTTCATGCAATTATTCAAAAGCATCATGCAACTCATCATAATTAAAAGAAAGAGAGAGTTCATCATCTGATACCTCATCTTCACTTTGATGTGAAGTCATTAAACATAGATTGGCCTCTTCACTTTGACTAACTTCAGCATTTGAGGATGACACCTCATTCTCATCCCATGCTATGTATGCTTTCTTACCCTTCTTGTCTTTCTTCCACTTCCTCTTATCTTTAACATTCTTCTTCTTGTAATTGGGGCAATCATATTTCAAGTGACCGAGATTACCACATTCATAGCAAGTTGGGTTGGAAGTACTCTCCTTCTTTGTGAACTTCTTGTTATCGAAGTTGCCTCTCTTGAAGTTGCCTCTTCTCTTGTGAAACTTTCCAAACTTCCTCACCAACAAGTTGATGTGCTCCTCTTGAGATTCCTCACTTGAATCATCACTATCACTTAGGTCTTCCTTTCTTGAAGATGCAACCAAGGCTATGCCTTTCTTCCTCTTGTCTTCATCTTCACTCTCATTTAATCTTGATAGCTCAAGTTCATGCTCTTGAAGCTTGCCAAATAGTGTAGCAAGTGACATTGTAGAAAGATTCCTTGGTTCCGCAATAGCCGTCACCTTGGGTTGCCAAGACCTATTCAAACATCTTATTACTTTGTTAATAAGATCATCATTATCAAACACTTTACCAAGATCACTAAGTTGGTTAACAATATATGTAAAACGTTTTTTGCATATCACATATAGATTCACCATACAACATTCTAAACAATTCATACTCATGGGTTAAAGTATTCATCCTAGATCTCCTTACTTCACTTGTGCCCTCATGGGCTACCTCAAGTGTATCCCACATTTCCTTTCCGAATTGCAAGTGGAGATTCTAAAGAACTCATCAATACTAACTCCCGTAGTAATGATGTTCTTAGCATTTTTATCTAATTGGACCTTATTCCTATCATCATCGATCCATAAAGATCTAGGTTTATCTCTTTCCTCTTCGTTAACAACATGTTTAGGCATAAAAGGACCATTCATAACCGTATCCCATATATCAACATCTATTGCCTCAATGAAAATTTTCATCCTTGCTTTCCAATAAGGATAACCTTCTCCATTGAAAATAGGGGATTTAGAAATAGAAACATAATCACTTGTCCCATTTGATTGAGAAGCCATTTCCACGAGACTTGAAAGGTCATTAACCTTATTCATGAACCCGCTCTAGATACCAATTGTAAGATGTGGAAACAGTTCTTAGTCAAAAGGGGGGTGAATTGACCTTTTTAAATTTTTTCGAAAAACAAAGTTTAAGTTCCCTTTTCAAATGGAGTAGCAAGATAGTAAACTTTCCTTGAAGCACTAGCAAGAAACAATTGCAATACCAATTCAAGAATGCACTTAAAGAAAGATATTCAATCGTACAAGCTAAGAGATAGTATCATACAACAATTATGCACTAGTATCATAAGCATAGAACATAAAGAATCATGCATATGATAATAAAGATTGCAAGAAATTAAAGAGAGTAGGGATAGAGAAAGTGACACAAGTATTTTACTGGTTCAGCCCACAACCTGAGTGGCCTACGTCCAGTCCCCAAGAATCCTCTTGGAGAAATTCACCATGACAAAATTTGTACAAGAAATACCACACTCCTTACAAAAGTCACTCTCCTCTAGTAGGATATCTCACCCACTAGAACCACACTCTCAAGAGATACCTCACTCTTGAACCTTGTTGGATACCTCACCAACAATCCACTAAGGGATGCCTCACCCTTACATCTTGTTGGATACCTCACCAACAATCCACTACAAGAGATACCACACTCTTGTATACAAACCACAAGAGATACCACATTCTTGCCAAAAAGGGATACCTCACCCTTACTTTGAAGGATACCTCACCAACAAAGATTTTTCTCCAACGGCCACTTTGAAAGATACCTCACCAACAAAGATTTAAGCCGCCTCAAGAGATACCACACTCTTGAGAACCTTGGAAATCACAATCCCAATACAAAACTCAGAAAACAGATTGAGTAGAAGATAAAATTCTAGCTCAAACACTTGTGCATCAAAGCTTGTAGATTCTAGATCACTTGTAACATAGGATGAATAGATGGCTTGCTATTTTGGCATTATAACAGTATATTTTTGCATATGATTTTTTTTTTAAACTCTTAAACACATACCCTTTATATAGACTTCAATTGGAGCTGAAAAACTGAAGCTTTGCTGAATTTTAGGGTGAGTATTCAAATACTCATACAGGGTATTCGAATCTCCCTATAACAGAACCCAACAAACTTAGCAGAATGGGTAGTATTCGAATACTCACAGGGGTATTCGAATACTCCTTACAAAAATTGCGAAAATGCATGTGTAATGGCATACATGAGTTGGTATTTGAATACTCTTGTAGGAATTTCGAATTTTCCTCAAAGTAGACCAATATACAACTATGTATGTGATTACTTATACCTTAAAAACATTTTCCAACATTTGGCATTTGATTTAGCTCTAATTGATTTCTATTTTTAGGTTTAGCATTATTATCTTCTTAATTTTGTTAAGCCATCTAATCAATCTAAGTTACTTGTGACTTACATCAAAACCTTGGAAAAGCAAATATAAACTATCAAAATGATTACAACATTCTCAATCAATATGATCATGATCAAAACACTTTTGATATATTCAGTCTTCAACATGGGTGGAGATGTTCTTCACGGAAGTATAGTTGAGACTTGAATCTCATCATCATCTATAGGTCAGAGCTAGTATAAGAGTCAAGTTGCCTATGAACACCTTTTATTCTTGCTTCTAGCTGTCTTTTTCTTTTAAAAATGTTACCAAAAATTTCTTTGTTGAAGATGAGAGACTTATCCTGGACCTTGCACAACTTAGCCATGATATTACCATCAGTTTGATTCCAAACATTTTCTACAAAGTTTCCATATTCAGGGTGGTCAATCCAAGCTGCTTGAAAATGGAAGAATTTAGCTTTTATGCTAGGATACATTTTGCAG
Organism: Sophora flavescens; assembly: GCA_030762895.1. Classification (NCBI taxonomy): domain Eukaryota; kingdom Viridiplantae; phylum Streptophyta; class Magnoliopsida; order Fabales; family Fabaceae; genus Sophora; species Sophora flavescens. Next base: position 32,187,291 of record CM061068.1, read on the forward strand.
CTTAAAAGGATAGGGTTATGGTCAGAACCATGAGAGGGAAGCAACTCTACAAGAGCATGAGGAAAGGCAAGTCTCCAATCAATGTCAGCTAGGACTCTATCAAGCTTCTTTCTGATATGGCCCCCATTCTAAATGTTCTTTCTCCAAGTAAAGTGACCTCCAACAATATCTAGGTCCATGAGGTTACAATCAAACATTAGCCAGAAGAGTGGCTTGGGCTATGCTAAAAGAGCCACCTGAAACTTTTGAGTAATTAAGAATTCATTGAAGTCACCAAGGACAATCCAGGGATCCTGCACATTATTTCACAAGCTAGCCAAGTGGCCCCATAAATTACTTCTGACTGAATAAATAAGGGGAGCATACACTGTAGAACAAAACCATTTAACATTTCTTCTCTGGATAGAAAAGGTAATCACCTGCTGATTGCTATCAACAAGTGAACAAGCAAGATCATCTTTACAAGTGAGGATCTAAATACCACCATCGTGGCCTCAAGCTTCTTGAACAAACAATAACGTGTAGCCCAAGGAATTCCATAAAGGCTCACTTTTAACAAAAGGGCCATGAGTTTCAAATAATAGAAGCAAGGAGGGATGATGCAATTGAATAATATCTCTAACATGGCGCTTTCTACTACTTCCAAAAGCACCACGAAAGTTCCATGCAAAAATAGAAATGTCTTGGAAAAAATCCATAAAAACAATGATAAAAGAAGATGCAGGACAGGAAAAAGGCTTACGTGGCCACAGGAACTGAGATTGGTTGAGTCTCAGGGACCATGTCCTTAGTAGCCTCATCTTGAGAAGGCACACCTCCCTCATTAACACCTGAAATACCAATTTGGGAAATGTGAGACCCTTTATCCCGCATGTATTCAAAAGCAATAAAAAAATAAAAGAAAGAGAACACACACACACGCACATATATATATATATATATATATATATATATATATATATATATATATATATATAATATCAAAACCAGGCAGAGACTGACGCATTGTAACATAAAGCGGAAATAACCAAAACTTGTTTATAAAGAAAACATAACATAAAACAAAACCATAAACGAACCCAACCCCGATGTCACACTACAGAGCTGGTATAACCAATCTGATAAAACAACTCGGATAAAACTGGAAACAACTAAACAACTACTGAAAACAGGAAATCCTATCTACGAGTCGCGGCTCCTCGGAGTCACTCCTCAACTAGCTGCAGATCGACCTCTGCATAAACGATACATGCCACAAACAAGAAACATAGAGATAGGGTGTAAGAAACATATAGATGAATATAACGGCAAGGAAGCAGTTAGGAAGACGAGCATACATCAAACAAGCATGTTATATCAACAACAATATCATAACAATCATCATCATATAACGTGTATACTATGCAATGCAGTTCTGCTCCACTCCTTTGCTATTCATTTGGATCCAAACTAACTCAGGATGCCAACTTTGGGGTTACATTTCCACATTGGCATATAAGCACCAATGCTGGAGCAATCCACCAAACCATCGGTGGACCCCTAGGACAGCCGACACATCTTATTCTCGGATGCGCCACCACGGTACATACTTGATTCCCTTTAGGACGAATCTCACGGACGGTCAGATCGTCTTACTCTCGGACAACCTCCCCTACATTACACAACCTCCAATCAACATCTCTGATGCGTGAATGCATGACAAACAACACAAAACCACAGTCACCACCTCCGCTTGGGCCCATAGGCTACCCAAGTTTTATCACCATCAACACCTCGACCACTAGGCTATCGAGGATTATCGTTTAACATTCATCGTTAAGTCTTTTAAGCATTAACAACACTCTGCCATTAAGCACCAAAGCTCAACACCTTGACCATCAAGCATCAAGGCCCCCTTGGAGCGAACAATAGGCTACCAAGGTACAACATCTTATTACTTGTCTTTGGTCTTCATGTTCTGTTGGTATCTTATCAAGTCTTTTAAGCATTTGGGGTGAAAACCCCTATTTCAACATTTTGGTTTCTGTTCCGGGCGTGCTCACCCTCAGCACGGGTGTACTGGAACTGCAGGCAAGCACGGTGGTGCTATCTGCTGAGCACGGGTGTGCTTAAATGCGTGCCGTGCTCTGGGTTTCAAACTGGAGCACGGGCGTGCTCCTTATCAAGCACGACAGTGCTCGATGGAGTGTGACCGTACTAATCTGGGCAGAAAGGGTTAGAAACCCTTTCCCAAATCCTTGGGACAGTTCACAGATTCAACCTATTGGCTTTTACTAATCCATTGATCGTTAACTTCATTAATCTTCACCGTCCTTCATTAATATTCATGTCTTATCATCATGGGGAATTAATCATTTAATCATAGCTTCATTATCAACGTTCCTATAACACTCACTAATCAATCCTAGGGTCTTTAACTAAGCCCTATGAACATAACCTTAACTCTCACACTATATTCATGTCTTATGAACAACTGGGAGAAACATCCATTAATTCTCATTATTATCATTAACGTATTTTAACATCTTAACATCATTGTTGGCATTAACATCCTCAACAATCAACACTCATAACAGCACAACATCAACAACAGCCAATAACATCATACCTCATCATAAGCATGGCATCACAATGTTGACGGATCTGGGCAAGTATACCCAGTCGTACAAGTAATACGGTGGTGAGACCGTTTTATCGTTCCCACGAGGACTGCGACAAGTACTAGCACGTACCAATTCAACTACTATCTAAGCGATTCTTGGATTGAAGAGAGTTCTATACTAATTAACAAGCCCACAAAGGTAAAAATAAACAGAATAAGAAAAACAAACTCTTTTTGTAATTTTCTCAAACACTTGGAAGGCAATAAAAGAATGTTTTCTAATATGATAAAAAATGTTGGGATTAGGTTCACTAAACTTCATCCCCATGCAATGAAATGACTAATAAACAGTTTCTACTTCAAATATGACAATCAATCCACTAAATTACTCAAGTCCCGATTCCTCGGATGACAAGAGCCTAAATCCACTAATAGACCCTAATTCCTTAGGTGGCCTAGATTAATGAATTCGCATTAAGATTAGGGATCATGCGATTGCTAATAAACCTAGTTCCATTCCTAGATACCAGATTTACTAGGTGATTAATTTCAGTTCCAGTTCTAATACGAATTTTCCAATTGCATATCAAAACACTAATCAAGTCATGGGGGTGCTAGCCACAACAAGCATTAAGCACAGAAATTCAATCACTCAATAAAGAAGTAGAAACAATATTACAAGATTCAAGTCATATACATGAGAATTCAGAAATAGCTACCCTAACCCCAACAATGGGAGTTTAGTTACACATCATCAAAGTAAAAGAGAAAAGAAAAGATACTAAGATGAAGGAAGGGAAGCACTCCATGGAAGGATGCACCCAGCCACCACAGCAGCAGAAATTGCGTTTCCTAGGGTTTCTTGGCCGCCTCCTTATCTCCCAATCCAATCTCCTCCTCATTCTGCCCTAAAACAGCTTATAACAGGGGTTCTGGGTTTCGCGCACTCGCGGGGCGAGAAGTAGCTCATGAGGCGAATATTAAAATTCTGGTCTTCAGCGATTGGATCTCTCGCGAGGCGAGACACTAAGGGACTTCTCAAATACACTCGTGATGAGTATCAGGGCCTGGGCGTGATGGCTTCAGGCTCGCGGGGCGAGACATGGTTTGCGAGGCAAGACAGAAATGGTTGCATTCTCTGGCACAGTCAGCCTTCAGGATCGCGAGGCGAGGTGTGATTCGCGGGGCGAGACAGAAAGGATGACATTCTGCTGTTCCTGGCTGTCTTCAGTCTCGCGAGGCGAGTAACCTCTCGCGGGGCGAGCATTCCCAGAATTGCATTCTCCACTATTTCTTCATTCCCTTGACTCTAAGTTAACCAGATTTTTCATTGATTCCTGCAAAACAACACCAAGAAACCGCTTCACCCGTTCCAAGGGAAAATCTAACTAAAATCAAATAAAGAATGCCTAATCTATATGAAAAATGCATGCAAAAGTATACAGGAAACATGATGTAAAATCACACTATCAAATCACCCCAAGCTTATTCAATTGCTTGTCCTCAAGCAATCACTAAGTCCAGAAGAGATATATAATCAAAGCATGGATAGTGAATCAAGAACTCGAGTAAATACTAATCCAAGTAATAGACATTTCAAACAATTCAGCAAGAGACAATCAATTCAAGTCCAATTAGAGGCTTAGGTTCTCTAAATTCATATTTTCACTGATTCGGGCACTCTTTCTCACCTGAAGGTCACCCCAAGCTTAATACTTTGCTTGGCTCTCTTTCTCACCTCACTCAAGTGTTTAGGGGATAAGACATTTCGCTCCATTTTCCTCAAGGAATGAATCCTACCATAGGCTTGACTATCAACCAAATCTCTACTTTATTAATGAAAAAAATTAATAATCAAGAGGTCTTTTGCTTTGGTTGTAACGGGGCCACGGGATTAATTGTTAGGTAGGGAAATCCAGAAAAGGAAATTTCAAAAGGCTACACAGCATATCAAGCATTGCAAACATGACCTTCTAAAATACCTTTTTGGGTTTCGATTCCTTTTTCCACCTTTCTTTCTTTCTTTTCATTTTATTTCTCATTTCTTTTTGTCATCCCCTTCTCTATATTTTTGTCTTATTTTTTTATTTTTTTTTCTATTGCTTGGAGAAGGGGAGATTTTTCAATCAAGAGAAATATTTTTCTGATTCTTTCATCCCAAACTTTTTTCAACTACCTTTTTACCCTTTTGTGCAATACTTTAGAAGGTCCTATCAAACATTATTTATCAATAAATTTCAAGGTACCAAGAAAAGTATTTCATTCTTTCAAGCTCAAAATTGGGCAACTAAGGGGTAGCATCTAGTCATTCAAAGCTCAGAAGGCCAGAAAAATACCTATTGCCTCAATCATTTTCAAAAATGTTTTCAAAAATTTTTAAGCTTTGAAACGGTTATAAGTCAAGTTCTATAGAAATACATCCAAGAGGAATAACACTCTAACACAAAGAATGGGGTAGATATAGTGAGTACTCCTTTGGCTCAAAATCTCACATTTTAGTAGTTCAGAAATCAGTGAGGAACACAAATCTATAGAACCATATGCTAATTATCAACTATCCAAGATTATATCAAACATTTTTATTTGCAGCCATATCACAAGAATGAAAAAAAATTTGGGTTCAAGAATTCACTATCTCAAGTTATTTGGCACTTAGTTTTCACAATTGGATACAAAATCTAAGCAAGGGCAATCTAATTGTGTGATCATGCAAAGCTATCATGCAAAACTATATGAATGCAACATGAAAAATGCAAATGCAAAATACCCCTACCCAAGCTTAAGAATTTACATTGTCCCCAATGTAAACAATAAAGTTGGAGAGAGGAAAGAAAAATTGGAACGACTTACCGAAGCGGTAGCGGGTGCTGGCTCACATGTCTAGTCAGGAGGAATTGCATGAAAATTGGGTCACGGTCTGATGCTTCTCCTTCCTCCTTCCCTGAAAACACTTAACAAACCTATTAATCTATGATATTTTCCTCATGATCTTCTCAAATTATTCAAGAGGTTAAAATCAAAAACAAAATCTAACTAAAGATAAGGGTTAAGAAAATTTGGGTTGCCTCCCAATAAGCGCTTCTTTAACGTCACTAGCTTGACGGGCTTCTTTCAATTAACCGGGGTCAACTGGTCGTAGAAGTGCAAAAACACTTCTCCTCTGTGGAACTCCTTCAAAGAACTGTTTTTGCTTATGAGGCCAATAATTGCGCTTCCGCTTTGCCCTTTTCGCTCTGGGCCTCGTGGCCTTTTTCTTACTCCTTCCCGACGGAGGTTCTATTTTCACATGAGCAGATCTAACTTCATCACCAACTGATACATCATTTGTCTTGCAGAGCTTCAGAGTTGCTTTCATGTTGAGCTTTTCCTTCTTCTCAGGAGTAGAGGGGCGGTGCTGATGTGCAACGACTTCTTTAGCCACTGTATCCACAATGTCCATGCGGAAACAATCCTCTTCATCGCTCGGGCGATGCATAGCTTCAAATACATTGAAAGTGACTTCTTCGTCTTTCACTCTGAATCGCAGCTGGCCTTTTTGTATGTCTATCAAAGCGCGACCAGTCGCTAGAAAAGGTCTCCCCAGTATGAGCGGAACTTCAGCATCCTCCTCCATGTCTAAAATCACAAAGTCCGCTGGGAAGATAAACTTATCCACCTTTACCAGAACATCTTCCAAGATACCATAAGGATGCTTGATTGATCTGTCAGCTAGTTGCAATGCCATCCTGGTTGGTTTCACCTCTCCTCCTCCAAGCTTGTTCAAAATTGAAAGCGGCATCAAATTGATACTCGCTCCCAAGTCACATAAGGCCTTCCTGATAGAAACACTCCCAATAGTGCAAGGGATTGTAAAACTACCAGGATCTTTCAGCTTCGGAGGTAGTTTCCTTTGAAGTATCGCACTGCACTCTTCAGTTAAGGCAACAATTTCGCCTTCTTTAAACTTTCTTTTCTTCGTGAGCAGTTCCTTCATGAATTTTGCATAATTGGGCATCTGCTCTAGTGCTTCATCAAAGGGTATGTTGATCTGTAGCCTCTTGAAAATGTCAAGGAACTTGGCAAACTGTTCTTCTTTCTCCTTTTTCTTGCTCAAGTGAGGATAGGGCAACTTCACGTAAGAGGGGATCACTTGAGGCTTGCCTCCATCTTTCAAAATCTGACTCTTAGTTCTCCTCAAAATTGAATTCTCATCTACTAGCTTCTCCCTCTTGTCTTGTTCACTGGCTTTTTCTTCTTCCTCAACTACAACCTCTTTGCCTTTTTCCTCTTTTTCCTCAGCAATCAATTCTGTTTTTCCATCAACTTTTTGATCCTTCACCAAAGGCTCACCGCCCACATTCTCAAGACTTTTACCACTCCTCAAAACAATAGCATTGCAATGCTCCTTAGGATTAGTTTGAGTATTACCTGAAAAACCGCTGCTAGATTGCTCCGCTAGGTGCTTTGCATTTGGCCAACTTGAACCTCCAATTTTTTTATAGAAGCATCGGTATTTTTCTGGTTTGACATGGTCAATTGCATGAACTGATTAAGGGTGTTTTCCAAGATAGAAACCCGGTCTTGAGGCGGTTGTGTAGGAGGAGGCTTGCTTGTTTGTCCGGCATCTTGCTTCCAACCAAAATTTGGTTGATTCCTCCACCCTTGGTTGTAGTTGTTAGGGAATTGGTTGTTGCCTGGCCGCCCATAGTTCCCCATATAATTAGCTTCCTCATGGGAACTAGGCGGTGCCTCACATCTTCCATTATCATGATCACTTCCACAAAAATCACATCGCATTACCTGTTGGTGTGGCATGGTTGTCCCTTGAACAGTTTGGAGTTGTTGTGGGAGTTGAGCTAGTTGCTTGGTAAGAGACTCCGATTCTTTGTGTCATGAGCTTGTTCTGAGCCAACAGTGCAGTTTGTGAATCTAACTCCAACACTCCCCTTCTTGATGTGGGACCTCGATCATGATGCATCAAGTAGTCATTTGACGCCATAGCTTCTATCAAAACCAATGCTTCCTCTGCTGTCTTTGTATTCATGGAACCTCCAGCTGAGGCATCCAACATGTACCTGGTTGACGGCCTCAATCCATTACAGAATGTTTGCATTTGGGTATGATCATCAAACCCATGATTTGGACATCTCCGAAGCAATTCCTTTAACCTTTCCCAGACGTCATGAAGAGTCTCACCTTCTTGTTGAGCAAAGCTTATGATGTCACTCCTCGTCTTCACAAATCTTGAGGTGGGGAAGAACCTTACCAGAAATTTTTCCTCTAAGTTGTCCCATGTAGTGAAACTCCCCCTTGGTTGTGATTGGAGCCAAGACTTGGCTCTATCTCTTAGAGAGAAAGGAAACAACCTCAGGCGAATTGCATCATCGGAGGCACCATTTATCTTCACTGTATCGCACAACTCTAGGAAATTGGAAACATGACTGTTAGGGTCTTCCTTCTCCAACCCAGCAAACTGATTTTGTGAAACCATATTGATGAGATTTGGATTGATTTCAAAGTTGTTGCAGTTCACTGGAGGCCTCACTATACTAGTGACATGCCGGTTGACATTTGTATTGGCATAGTCACCAAGTGTCCTCCGTGGTGGTGGAGCACCTTCACCATTGTCTGCCATTCTGAGTTCTTCTTGACAAACTTGAGAGATGGAAGTCTCTTGTTCTTCTCCTTGTTGCTCTAACAAATTCTGTTGTCTTGCTTGCCTCCTATTCTTCCTAGCTGTTCTTTCAATTTCTGGATCGTATAGGAGTTGGTAAGCTGGAATAATACCTCGCATACACAAACAGTCTAGCAAACAAGAGTGTTAGCAGTAAAGGTTAGCACACAACAACAAACACACCAGAAAAATGACAGCAAAAAAAAAAACAAAAAACAAAAAACAAAACAGAAAAAATGACAGCAAACAGTTTATAACAGAAATTTTTATTTTTATTTTTGCTTAAATTAGTAACCGAAATAGATATGCTAATATTGAAACACAGTACCCGGAAACGGCGCCAAAAACTTGTTGACGGATCTGGGCAAGTATACCCAGTCGTACAAGTAATACGATGGTGAGACCGTTTTATCGTTCCCACGAGGACTGCGACAAGTACTTGCACGTACCAATTCAACTACTATATAAGTGATTCTTGGATTGAAGAGAGTTTTATACTAATTAACAAGCCCACAAAGGTAAAAATAAACAGAATAAGAAAAACAAACTCTTTTTGTAATTTTCTCAAACACTTGGAAGGCAATAAAAGAATGTTTTCAAATATGATAAAAGATGTTGGGATTAGGTTCACTAAACTTCATCCCCATGCAATGAAATGACTAATAAACAGTTTCTACTTCAAATATGACAATCAATCCACTAAATTACTCAAGTCCCGATTCCTCGGATGACAAGAGCCTAAATACACTAATAGACCCTAATTCCTTAGGTGACCTAGATTAATGAATTCGCATTAAGATTAGGGATCATGCGATTGCTAATAAACCTAGTTCCATTCCTAGATACCAGATTTACTAGGTGATTAATTTCAGTTCCATTTCTAATACGAATTTTCCAATTGCATATCAAAACACTAATCAAGTCATGGGGGTGCTAGCCACAACAAGCATTAAGCACAGAAATTCAATCACTCAATAAAGAAGTAGAAACAATATTACAAGATTCAAGTCATATACATGAGAATTCAGAAATAGCTACCCTAACCCCAACAATGGGAGTTTAGTTACACATCATCAAAGTAAAAGAGAAAAGAAAAGATACTAAGATGAAGGAAGGGAAGCACTCCATGGAAGGATGCACCCAGCCACCACAGCAGCAGAAATTGCGTTTCCTAGGGTTTCTTGGCCGCCTCCTTATCTCCCAATCCAATCTCCTCCTCATTCTGCCCTAAAACAGCTTATAACAGGGGTTCTGGGTTTCGCGCACTCGCGGGGCGAGAAGTAGCTCATGAGGCGAATATTAAAATTCTGGTCTTCAGCGATTGGATCTCTCGCGAGGCGAGACACTAAGGGACTTCTCAAATACACTCGTGATGAGTATCAGGGCCTGGGCGTGATGGCTTCAGGCTCGCGGGGCGAGACATGGTTTGCGAGGCAAGACAGAAATGGTTGCATTCTCTGGCACAGTCAGCCTTCAGGATCGCGAGGCGAGGTGTGATTCGCGGGGCGAGACAGAAAGGATGACATTCTGCTGTTCCTGGCTGTCTTCAGTCTCGCGAGGCGAGTAACCTCTCGCGGGGCGAGCATTCCCAGAATTGCATTCTCCACTATTTCTTCATTCCCTTGACTCTAAGTTAACCAGATTTTTCATTGATTCCTGCAAAACAACACCAAGAAACCGCTTCACCCGTTCCAAGGGAAAATCTAACTAAAATCAAATAAAGAATGCCTAATCTATATGAAAAATGCATGCAAAGGTATACAGGAAACATGATGTAAAATCACACTATCACACAACATTAACATATTCATAACAGACAACATCAATTAATAGTAAGAACATTAATACCAATATTATCATCACAACAGATAATCATCAAATAACAATTAATCATATAAACATATAAACATGTTAACAAGGAAAGGGTCATGGGTAACCCTTCGTCTTATGCTACCCCCAAGCCTACATACTCATACTATTTCTTCTCTCCATACCTGGTATGAAGATTCCCAAAACGATAACGTTGACAAACTAGACACGTTCCCTCAAGCGGCTCGACGAGTTCCCTAAGCCTTGACCAAACAAGATGATAACCAATTAGTCTCTAGATATAATAATAGAAAAGAGACTAAGAGAGAGGGAAGACCACCTTACCTTAAACGACACTATCGCGCTACTTCTCTCCCACAACTAGAGCAAGAACACTGTAACAGTCCGTTTTTAATTACGCTGTATTAACAGTAAAAATATATTTATTTATATTTTTATCTGTGACCTAGGAAATGATTTTTGATAAAACAAAATCGTATTCCTATCATATCTTATGGTACAAGGTTACGGTGAAATTTTGGGTTTAAAACTCAGACGGAAACCGGTCTGCGTTTTTTTTTACTGACAGTATAATTTTATACCAATAGAAAACCCTAATTTGACCCGAAACTGAAATTTGTAGATTTTTTATATTATATTTGTGAGGAATCCTACTTTCCAAATTACTGATCAGAAATGAAATATTATGTGTATTCAGACGAATTTTGGCGAAAGTTCGAACGGAAAACAATCGATGTTTTCACTGACAGTAAGATTTTAATGATCAGAAAACCTAATTTTGACTTGTGAACAAAATGGGTTATGGTTAAATCATATTTCCAACGAGTTTGTTTAGTTTGAAAATTTTCAGTCGAAAACGAAATATTATGCTTTTATTGGTGCGTAAAACCCTAATCGGGAAACCGACGGAATCGGCAACGGAATTGCAGAGACAAAACGGGACACCAGAGGAGCTGAGCTATGGGATGACTCATCAAGAATTTATGATGCAATTAATGTTAGAAATTATGAGTTTTTAAGCGAAATGACCAAAATGCCCCTTTAGCTTAACCTAACCAAAGTTAAGTTAGATTTTAACCATGGTTAAGGAACCATGGTTAATTTGTGTGGACAAGGGGCAGCCACACCACTCAAAGAATACAAGCCACATGATTTTAACCCTAGTTTGCAAATTAACCCTAGTTAGGTTAGGTATTAACTACAGTTAGTTAATATATATTATTATATTCATAAAACCTATTAATCTAATTCTAATAAACCAAACAAGGCCTAAGATATAGCCTATATATACCCCCCAAACCGCAGCCCCCTTCACCCATCTCTTCATCTTCTTCATTTTCTTCATTTCTTCACTTTTCTCCAAAAAACTCCATTTTCAATCTTCAAAAGCTCCAAGTGCTTTCAAGTGAAACTTACCAAGATCATCATCTATTCTTCCTCCATCTTCTTAACTTAGGTAACATGATCATCTCCTTCCACTCATAAGATTTTGTCCTTCATACTTAGGTGTATACTTGATTCCTTTTCGGACAAATCTCGCGGACGGCCATATCGTCTTACTCTCGGACAACCTCCCCTACGTTGCACAACCTCCAATCAACGTCTCTGATGCGTGAATGCATGGCAAACAACACACAACCACAACCACCACCTCCACTTGGGCCCATAGGCTACCCAAGTTTTATCACCATCAACACCACAACCACTAGGCTACCGAGGATTATCGTTTAACGTTCATCGTTAAGTCTTTTAAGCATTAACAACACTCTGGCCATTAAGCACCAGAACTCAACACATTGACCATCAAGCATCAAGGGCCCCTTGGAGCGAACACTAGGCTACCAATGTACAACATCTTATCACTTGGAGCGAACACTAGGCTACCAAGGTACAACATCTTATCACTTGCTGCCTGCTCAGCACGGGTGTGCTTAAATGCGTGCCCTGCTTTGGGTTTCAAACTGGAGCACGAGCGTGCTCCTTATCAAGCACGATCGTGCTCGGTGAAGTCTGGCGGTACTAATCTGGGCAGAAAGGGTCAAAAACCCTTTCCCAAATCCTTGGGACGGTTCACCAATTCAACCTATTGATTTTTACTAACCCATTGATCATCAACTTCATTAATAACCGTTATTCATTAATATTCATGTCTTATCATCATGAGGAATTAATCCTTTAATCATAGCTTCGTTATTAACGTTTCTAGAACACTCACTAATCAATCCTAGGGTGTTTAACTAAGCCCTATGAATATAACCTTAACTCTCACACTATATTCATGTCTTATGAACAATTGGGAGAAACATCCCTTAATTCTCATTATTATCATTAACGTATTTTAACGTCTTAACATCATTGTTGGCATTAACATTCTCAACAATCAACACTCATAAGAGCACAACATCAACAACAGCCAATAACATCATACCTCATCATAAGCATGGCATCACAACATTAACATATTCATAATAGACAACATCAATTAATAGTAAGAACATTAATACCAATATTATCATCACAACAGATAATCATCAAATAACAATTAATCATATAAACATATAAACATGTTAACAAGGAAAGGGTCATGGGTAACCCTTCGTCTTACGCTACCCCCAAGCCTACATACTCATATTATTTCTTCTCCCCATACCTGGTATGAAGATTTCCAAAACGATAACGTTGACAAACTAAACACGTTCCCTCGAGCGGCTCGACGAGTTCCCCAAGCCTTGGTCAAACAAGGAGAGGATAACCAATTAGTCTCTAGATCTAATAATAGAAAAGATACTAAGAGAGAGGGAGGACAACGTTACCTTAAACGACACTGTCTACTTCTTTCCAACAACTAGAGCAAGAACACCAAGAACTTCAAGGGGTTCAAGGGGAGGGAAGGGAAGAGGTTTCTGTTGCACTAGGATTGCCCAAAGTGCCAAAAATAGGGTTTGAGTCGCAATCCTCACAGAATTGCTCTATTTATAGACTCTGAGACCTGAGCACGACCTTGCTCCCTTTTGAGCACGGTCGTGCTCAATTCTTGACCACGGGGCGCTCAAATATTGCACCAAGAGATCATCTAAACGTTCGAATTGGCCAAAACACATCAAATAAGACTTGTAGATAATTCTCTTAGCTTTCCAACGCCATAAAGATCAACCCGATCGGACGTCTAGAACTAAAGATATGGCCAAAACGGTAAAACATGTTACTTGAACTCTAAAATAATTGAACATTTCTAAGGCTAAAAACAAACATGAACTTAGGGATAAAAAACAAACATAAAAAGTATATACAACCGCCACCGTTACCCTCATTGAATTGTTTAATTAGTTTTTTAATTTTTAAATACTCATTAAATTATTAATACTTGATTAATTGTTTTTCAATATCAAAATGTAAACTTATATTATTTTTTTTATTAATAATAACGATTGGATTGAAATCAATACATGATATATGATATATGATCATATTTTAAATATTAATCATTTATTGGAATTAATTACTTTTATTGACATTTGTAATTAAATATTGATTACATATTATTTTTTATATTATAAAATTACCTATTAAATTATTAGTATCTGAATGATTGTTTATCTTTAATAATAAACATTTGAATTCAGACTTACAATAATGATACTTGTTTGATGTGAATATCTTATAGCTATTGACACATTATAATTAAAATTGATTACTAATTTAAAAAAAAAATCATGATGGACAAAAAATGATTGACTGATATTTTAATTATAATATAATTTAATTTGATCTAAATTTTATTTGATTTAAATTGACTAAATATTAATTATATAATTAATAATATTGTGATTTAATTCAAATTTGATATATTTTTTAAATCAAGCCACTACATTACTACTAGTTTTTAGAAAATTACATGTAATTTATATTTGAAAATAAATTTATCAATTTTATTTATATATTAATATTAAGAATCGTATATATTGAAATTACAATTCTGTATTAATCCAAGATTATAATATAATAATAATAATTTAATACGTTCAGAACTAACACTTTAAGGAACATCACCATAGTTGTTGTTTTTTTTAAAAAAAAGCAACATCACCATAGTAATTAAATCATGTTTCTTTAAAATATATGGTAGAAATCAAGTCATACTTATTGAGGAAGTTTATTTTAACTTTTAATTTTGTTTATAAAAGAAAAATCATAACATATATACTTCATTACAAAAAGTTCATTTGTATTAAATTAGGAAATATTTATAACATCGTAATAATCTTATACTCCCTTCGGTTCATATTATAAGTAAAAGTAACTAATTTCACACTTCATAAGAAGTTAGTTAATCTTATTTAAAAGAGTCATTGAAAATAAAAAATTGAGTTTATTATCTAAATTACCCTTCCTCTTATTTATTAGGCTTATGTTGTTAAGAATAAAAGGAGTCATTGGAAAACAAAATTGGCATTAAATGAATGATATTTTAAGAATAATTTCATTAAATAGGATGAAAGTGATTGAAATTTACTTATATTTTAGATCAAAAAAATTGAGAAATTTTTGCTTATATTATGGACCGGAGGGAGCATATACGGTTAAACACTTTCGCCATTGTCATCGCATAAATTTTTTATCTTTCTTATGCTTGTTTGATCGAGTTGATCAGGTACCTATGCAAAAAGAACATAGAAAGTGGTAATCTTCTATATATTTTTTTCTCTCTATATTCTTTTGTCAATATTTCTCATGCTTGTTTGAACTATTAAATTGTATCATGTTATTGTATGCCATTTTTGGGAAACACTACTACTTTGGGGTAATATCAAACATTTTTTAGATCCTAGTATCAAGAAACAAACAGTTTCTTTTCACTACATAAATTTGGTAAACAGTAAACAATTAAGTGTTAATGCAATTATTTCAACTTTGCATAGCAATGACATTTTAAGAAGAGTTAGTTTGCCTCAGAACAGAAACATGAGCTAAAAAGTATAAAAAAAAGGAACTCAAATAGTATTTATCACAAAAACAACCAAATGGGCAGACTACAATAGCATGACCCAGAGGGAAGAAGCCCATATCAACTGTAGAACAAAAACATGAAAACTGATAAAATGAATCAAATCAGTACTTATAGGATGATTCAGTCATCCTTAGATTTTCTGGAACAGGAGCACCACTTCTTATACACTCCTAGCTGCCCTTGTATCTGCTAATTCCATCTTAAAATTTGAAATAGTCTTGTCCAAAGTTCTACATTCAATAGATTCCGATAAGTTTGGCATCCAAGATAATTAGACTTAGAAGAGCAAATAACAAAAAATGATCATATCTTAGACAATGTGATTTAAATTAAACACCGGTAAAATAATTAGTCTTGCTCATAACCTACCATTGAATGCTAACGGAGAGGAGAAATGGAAGAAGATAGAATAAGTGATTTACCAACCCAATACCTGCAGTACTGAACAAAAAATTAAAGTCTATTAGTATAAGAAAACAAAGTAAGAAACCAAAGTATATGACTTAATCAAAATAGTTCAAGTGTGTCGTAGTAACCACACATGTTCCTGAAGTAAAATGTTTCAGCAAAATTGGGATTAAACACCAAATTGGGTTTAAACAACAATCAGATAGCATGCAACACATATTGAATCATATGCTTCCCTGCAATATTATATGAAACCAGTGTCCACAAAAATACAAATGATTTGATAGTAAACAACAGTACAAAAAAGGACAGTAACATGTGATTAGTAAAGCAAAACTGAATATTTTAAGGTTAGCAAATTGAACAACAACCATAAGTTGAACGATATCAATGGCGGTTAGAAAAGCATTAAACTGATGTACATATAGTCTCCATGTAATGTTCACTCTAACATTTTGGACAATAGTCTTCCTAGCAGCAATGTATGGAGATAGGAGAATCAATTAATTGGTTTAATTAACCTCGGTTAAGTGGTCATAGAAACTGATTTGGAAGTCCCAACCTAAAGAAGTAAAAGCTTGAATATATAACATAGAACGTACATTCAATTAACAGATGCAACCATAATTAATCCATCCAAAAAGAGGATGTGAAGGAGTTCATAACAACATAAAAGGTTATTGCCACATATTTAAACCCTGGGTCCTGTCATTATATTACTTTACCTCTAATCCAACTTTGAGCTTTGACTAAGAAAACAATCTCATCTTCATGGAATAGCACTACATCCAAATCCCAAAATCCCATCAATGACTATAGCATTGGTACCACTTCCAGTCCCCAAATCTGTTAACACCCATATTTTCAAATCCTTGTTCTTTGACACTTCAAGTAGGCAAAAATAAAATTAAATTAGAAAGCTCCACTAACTTACCAGGTGAAGTACTTGTGAGCATTTTTCCACCATTATATCTGCATCTAAAATCAAACAATGAATAAAACATAATTTCGCAAAATAGATTATTTACCATAATTATATAGAACAGAAAAGTGGGGTCATTAAGGATTTAATCTTGGAGACCTTGACTACTTGGTCAAAGAGGCATACATACTATACTAAAATTTAACCATTCTAAAATCTCAAGCTATTAAGAAGAATGGCCAGTAATGGTGTATGTTAATATATTTCATACATTCTAACTCTGAAATTTTAGAATTATAGATCAGATTATAAATAGGTAGGTAGAAGAGAAGAACATGGCTATCAATAACATGTTAGTTGCATCTTTTTGCCTGCAAATTGAAGTAAAATTATATGCACATTCATTATGCAATTGCACTGAGAGAAACCGCAGTCAGTAATTACAGAAACCAAAAAAGTCACAGAAGCGAAGAGACACTGGAGGAAGGAGAGCCGAGAGAAATGGGAGGATATGCTCAACCGTGACCACATGCCAACAAAATGAAAAGTGAGTAGAATCTCGACGCCTTTATGCCTTTCAAAATATTGATTCATTGAAATTACCTTGATCTCTTCCCCCGAAGTATTTCCATGTATATTGATTCTTGACTTTTCTTGCAAGCACCTACTGTACAAAGTACAAACAAACTGTTGATCATGCGGCACATTTAGTTATATTTCTGTTTTTTCTGTTTCTATCCTTTAGCTGATCTAACTAATTTCAGTTATTAGTTTGTTGTAAGCTCCTTCTATATGCTGAAATATAAAGCATTATATAAGGAGCAGTAGGATTAGATAGAGAGAGAATACACGTGTATAGGCTTGATTGAGAGAATTACTGACAAGGGGGTGTTTCTTGGTTGTAATTAGGGATCAAGGGAAATTCAGTTTGTATTCTGCTTAGAGAAGGACATTGACACTGAATAGATTGGACTCAAGCATTGCTTAGTCCCGGAGACGTAGGCTGTTCTTGGCCGAACTCCGTCATCAAACTCTTGGTGTGTTCTTTCCTTGTTATCTGTTTTGTGATCCTTTCTTGAACTTGGTTTTCTGTTTGTTGCATTCACATCATACTGCTGTTGCTTTTTTTTTATTATTTTACAGGGTCTGCTGCTTCAACAACTGGTATCAGTAGCAAGAAGACATATGGCTATGGCGAAATACGACATTGAAAAGTTCAATGGGAAAAATGACTTTGCCCTCTGGAGATTGAAGATGCGAGCACTCCTTGTTCAACAGGGACTGGACGAAGCCTTGGAGGGAGAAAGGAAGCTGCCAAACACTCTGACCGAAACACAGAAGAAGGAGCTTACGAATAAAGCTCATAGTGCCATAATCTTGTGCCTGGGCGATAGGGTTCTTAGAGAAGTATCGAAGGAGAAATCAGCTGCAGCAATGTGGCTGAAACTTGAACATCTTTACATGACAAATTCATTGGTCAATCGTCTTTATCTAAAACAAAGACTCTACACCTTGAAGATGCAGCCTGGGACCTCAATTGAAGACCACATGGACGAGTTCAACAGGTTGATTCTTGACCTAGAAAATATCGAAGTCAAAATCGATGATGAAGATCAAGCATTACTCTTGATTTGATCATTACCCAGCTCATACGAGCATCTTGCGGATACTCTGGTCTATGGAAGAGAAACATTGACCTTAGAGGAAGTGTAAGCAGCATTGATCTCAAAAGAATTGACCAAGAAATCATAAAGCAAAGATGAAGGAGCAAGTGAAGGTCTTAATGTAAGAGGGAGACAAGACAAGCACGACTACAAAGGCAAGAAGAGATCAAGGTCAAAATCCAAATCAAAATTGAAGTGCTTCTTATGTCACAAAGAAGGACACTTCAAGAAGGATTGTCCCAATCGGAAAAAGGGGGATGCGTCAGTAGCAACAGATTCGTATGAAAGCTCAGATGTTCTTGTTGCTGCAAATTGTCGAGATGAAACTGAGTGGGTTATGGACTCAGGGTGCTCATTCCACATGTGCCCAAACAAACATTGGTTTTATGACTACCAACTGTTTGATGGAGGTCAAGTAGTGATGGGTAACAATGCTACCTGCACTGTGGTTGGAATTGGTTCTATCAAGTTAAAGTTTAATGATGGAACAGAAAAAATCTTGACAAAAGTGAGACATGTCCCAGATTTGAAGAGAAACTTAATTTCTCTTGGCACCTTGGAAGAGCCTGGTTTCAGCTTCAAAGCAGAAAGCTCCATGCTGAAGGTGATGAAAGGTGTTCGAGTGGTGATGATAGGAAACAAAAAGAATGGCCTTTATGTCTTGAAGGGATGTGCTGTAACAGGCATTTCATCATCTGTTTCCAAGACTAATGTCGGCAAGGGTTCCTTATGGCATCAAAGACTTGGGCACATCAGTGAAAGAGGCTTACAAGAATTGGAAGCAAGGACTGTTGTGTGGAGATAAAGTTGAGGGTCTTGAATTCTGTGAGCACTGCATCTATGGGAAGCAAACAAGGGTCAAGTTCAACACATGCATTCATAAAACTAAAGGGAAGCTTGACTATATTCATTCAGATCTGTGGGGGCCATCAAAGGTCCCTAGCCATGGAGGTAATAGATATTTTATCACATTCATTGATGACTTTAGTATAAAGGTATGGATATATCTGTTAAAAACAAAAGATGAAGCTTTCAATACCTTTGTTCAATAGAAAACTAGAGTTGAGACTCAATGTGATAAAAGGATAAAAGTTCTAAGAACTGACAATGGACTTGAATATTGTGGTGATGAATTTAACAAGTTTTGTAAAAGGCATGGCATTTACAGAAACAATACAGTGAGGAAGACACCTCAACATAATGGACTTGCTGAGAGAATGAACAGAACCATCCTTGAAAGAGTGAGGTGCATGCTGTCACAAGCAGGACTGACCAAGCAGTTTTGGGGAGAAGTTGTACACACAGCATGCTACCTTATCAACAGAAGTCCATCAGCAGCTCTTGAGTACAAAACTCCTCAAGAAATCTGGAATGGCAGCCCTACAGATTACAGTTTTCTCAAGATCTTTGGTTGTCCAGCTTACTATCACATCAATGAAGGTAAGCTGGAACCAAGAGCAAGGAAGGGGCTGTTCATGGGATACCCTGAAGGAGTGAAGGGTTTCAGGATTTGGTGCAATGACAGCAGGAAATGTATCATAAGCCGAGATGTTATTTTCCATGAAGCTGAGATGTTCAAAGACCAACATACAAGTACATGTACTAAGAATGCAGAAAGCTCAAGTGATCATCAGCTTGAGGTGGAGCTACAAACCAGGGAGTTGATAGGACATGATCCCAAACATGTTGAAGATCAAGAACAACATGAAGAGGATCATATTGAAGCTGTCATTGAAGTTGATTCACTGCATGAATACTCTCTGGTTAGAGACAGAGAAAGAAGGAACACCAAACCTCCTAACAGGTATGGATATGTTGACTTGACAGCATATGCTCTGATTGCAGCTGATTTGGTGAACAATAAAGAGCCTAAATCTTACAAGGAAGCAATGAGGATCAAGGATCATACCAAATGGCGCCTGGCAATGGAAGAGGAAATAGAATCACTGCACAAAAATAAGACTTGGACATTGGTTGAAAAGCCATCAGGAGCAAGATTGGTGGGCAGCAAATGGATCTACAAGCTAAAGGAAGAAATTGCAGAAACTGAACCTCCTCATTTCAAAGTAAGATTGGTAGCTAAGGGATTCACTCAAAGGGAAGGAGTGGATTTTAATGAGATTTTCTCTCCGGTTGTAAAGCACTCCTCCATTAGAGTCCTTTTAGCCATTGTAGCACAATTTGATCTTCATTTAGAGCAAATGGATGTCAAAACCGCATTTCTACATGGAGAATTAGAAGAGAAAATTTTTATGCAGCAACCAGAGGGGTTTGAAGACATTGAAAAGCAAAATCTGGTATGTCTTCTTCACAAATCCTTATATGGTTTAAAGCAATCTCCACGCCAATGGTACAAATGCTTTGATAACTTTATGTTCAAACATAAGTTCAATAGAAGCAACTATGATAGATGTGTCTATTTCAAGTCTCTAGACACAGGTGAACAGATTTATCTACTTCTATACGTTGATGACATGCTGATAGCATGTAAAAACATGAAAGAAATTGATAAACTTAAGGAGTTGCTGAGAACTGAGTTTGAGATGAAGGATTTAGGACAAGCAAGAAAGATTCTAGGAATGGAAATTAATAGGAAACAAGGAACTGGAGAACTCACAGTCACACAAAAGGGATACATTGGAAGGGTCCTGGACAGGTTTAACATGAAAGATGGAAAGCAGGTGAATATTCCAATTGCATCTCATATTAAACTGTCATCAGAAGATTGTCCTCAAACATCACAGGAACTTCAGGAAATGGAAAAGGTTCCATATGCTAGTGTTGTGGGCAGCCTCATGTATGCAATGGTTTGCAGCCGCCCTGATTTAGCCTATGCAGTGAGCCTAGTCAGCAGGTTCATGGGAAATCCAGGAAAGCAACACTGGATGGCTGTGAAACAGATCCTGAGATACTTGAATGGTACAACTGATACAGGTTTGAGGTATGACAGAGACACTGAAGACTCAGGTGGAGCTCAGGGGTTTGTTGATACAGACTTTGCTGGCGATCGTGATAAAAGAAGGTCCCTAACAGGATATGTTTTTACTTTGTTTTGGAATACTGTGAGTTGGAAGGCATCCCTGCAACATGTTGTTCCTTTATCCACCACAGAAGCAGAGTATATAGGCATTACAGAAGCTGTTAAGGAAGCACTATGGTTGAAAGGTTTGATAAATGAACTAGGAATTCCACAGGAAGTTATCAATGTGTTTTGTGATAATCAAAGTGCAATACACTTGTGCAAAAATCATTTGTTTCACGAAAGAATAAAGCATATTGATATAAGACTATACTGGATAAGAGATATCATCTCTGATGGGAAATTTCAGGTTCTAAAAATCCACACTTCAGACAATCCAGCTGATTATATCACTAAGGTAGTCACCCTAAGCAAGTTCAAGCACTACCAGAACTTGCTGAAGATTGGAAAAGGTTGATGAAGACTTTGGACAAGGATAGCAAGCTTGATCTTCAATCTGTCAGAGTCAATGTTCAATGTGCCAAGGTGGAGATTGTTGATGATGTGGCACATTTAGTTATATTTCTGTTTTTCTGTTTCTATCATTTAGCTGATGTAACTAATTTCAGTTATTAGTTTGTTGTAAGCTCCTTCTATATGCTGAAATATAAAGCATTATATAAGGAGCAGTAGGATTAGATAGAGAGAGAATACATGTGTATAGGCTTGATTGAGAGAATTACTGACAAGGGGGTTTCTTGGTTGTAATTAGGGATCAAGGGAAATTCAGTTTGTATGCTTAGAGAAGGACATTGACACTGAATAGATTGGACTCGAGCATTGCTTAGTCCCGGAGACATAGGCTGTTCTTGGCCGAACTCCGTCATCAAACTCTTGGTGTGTTCTTTCCTTGTTATCTGTTTTGTGATCCTTTCTTGAATTTGGTTTTCTGTTTGCAGCATTCATAGCATACTGTTGTTGCTTGTTTTTTTTGATTTTACAGGGTCTGCTGCTTCAACACAAACAAACGATGAAAGCTAAGTGATAGAAAAAGAAAAAGAAACAGTGAAAAGGAGTTGATGTGGCTCACACTTTGGTCCTCTGCAATTGAAGAGAGAAGACAACAGAAGAATATGAAGGGGTGGAGACCATTGAGTTAAGACAAATTCTTTTAGTAGAAAATAACTAAAAAAAGGGCATACCAATTAGCAGAAAACAACCACAAAAAAACTGGGGCAAATGGAAAGAAGAATGAAAGGTTACAGTAAAAAAAATGGAAGGTAAAAAGGAGTGAGAACACTCAAGAAAAAAGAAGAGAGAATTGTTGGGAAATACCAGCATAATTTTCCTCCTCTGTGAACTCAAAAATAAGCATTAAGCGGAAGCGTAAAAATAAGTGTAATAACACCGGACAATTTTTAGCGTGGAAAAACCTCCTCAATGTGAGCAAGGAAAAAAACACGGGACCCGTAGGCCGCTTAAACTTCCACTATAACAATAATGGGAATACAAAAATACAAGAATATTGTATCCTCAATTTGTGGATAACACTCTCACAAATTGGCTTACTATTTTTCTCTCTGAGAAAACTCTCTCTAAGGATCTCTCTATTTTTCTCTCACTGTCTCTTGTGAGGATTAGTGTGTTTAGTTAGCACCCCTTAAGCTTCTTTATATAGGCTTAAGGGGGCTTTCCAAGTTAGCTCCCATACAATGTGGGACTTGCTTTGGCTGAAATTTTCAACAAATCTCCCCCTTCAGCCAAAGGGAAAATATCCTTGAATCAGTTTGGGGTTGATGCTAAGCCTGCAACTTCTTTACAGACTTCTATCTTCTCTTTCGGTAGAGCTTTTGTCATCATATTCTTCCCGTTATCTTTTGTGTGTATTTTCTTAATCTGCAGCAGTTTACTTTCCAACACATCACGGATCCAGTGATATCTTACGTCGATGTGTTTCGACCTTGAATGAAATGTCGAGTTCTTACTGAGATGGATTGCGCTCTGACTGTCGCAATATAGAGTATAACTTTCCTGATCCTGTCCTAACTCTTGTAGGAACTTCTTCATCCACAAGATCTCTTTGCAACCTTCGGTGATTGCGATGAATTCTGCTTCTGTAGTGCTTAAAGCAATGCGCTTTTGTAGTCTTGACTGCTATGAGATAGCTCCCCCTGCAAAAGTAATTAGATATCCTGATGTAAACTTTCTTGAATCCACATCTCCTGCCATATCTGCATCTGAATACCCAAGAAGCTTTAAATTTCCATTGCCAAAACACAAGCAGCTTTTGGCAGTTCCTCTCAGATATTGTAGTATCCATTTCACTGCATTCCAGTGTTCCTTTCCTGGATTTGATAGGAATCTACTCACAACTCCGATAGCATAAGCAATGTCTGGTCTTGTACAGACCATTGCATACATAAGACTACCCACTGCAGAAGAATAGGGCACCTTGTTCATTTCTTCTTTTTCTTCTTCATTCCCTGGACATTGCGTCTTACTCAGTTTGAGATGACCAGGTAATGGAACATGCACAGGTTTGGCATTATGCATGTTGAACCTTTCAAGAACTTTATGGATATAGTCTTCTTGTGACATCCACAACAACCTTCTAGAACGATCTCTAGCTATCTTCATTCCAAGAATCTTCTTCACTGCACCCAGATCTTTCATGGCAAAAGACTTGCTCAATGCCTTCTTGAGAGCAGCTATTTTTGCCTTATATTTCCCAATAATTAGCATATCATCAACATACAACAGAAGTATGATGGATTCACCATTCTCATAGTTCTTCACAAACACACAATGGTCTGCGGAGGTCTTCTTGAAATTGTGTTGGGTCATGAAGAGATCAAACTTCTTGTACCATTGCCTTGGAGCTTGCTTCAGACCGTAGAGGCTTTTCTTCAGACTACACACTAGGTGTTCCTTGCCTGGTTCTGCAAAACCTTCTGGTTGCTCCATATAGATTTCCTCCTCTAGGTCTCCATGTAGGAATGCTGTTTTTACATCAAGTTGTTCAATCTCCAAGTCTAGTTTTGCAGCTAGACCGAGAATTGCTCTAATAGATGTCATCTTCACCACTGGTGAGAAGATTTCTTCGAAATCTATGCCTTTCTTCTGGTTGCACCCCTTTACAACAATTCTTGCTTTGTACCTAGGGTTTGGGTTGTTCTCTTCCGTCTTGAGCTTGAACACCCATTTGTTTTTCAACGCCTTTCGTCCATCTGGTAATCTCACCAGGTCATACGTCTGATTCTTTTTCAGGGACTGCATTTCTTCTTCCATGGCTTGCAACCATTTCTCCTTATCATTTGTCTCAATTGCTTCTATGAAGCTTTGAGGTTCTCCTTCATCAGTGAGATTGACATATTCATCTGAATAATATCTTCTTGATGGTTGTCTGACTCTTCTGGATCATCTTACTTGAGATTCTTCTTCTGTCTCATCAGTCTCCATCATCTGATCCTGACTTTGTTCTATCTGGTAAGGTTGTTCCGTCTGATCAGATTGTTCCTCCTGATCATGTTCATCATTCCTTTGAGGATTCTCTCCCCCTGAATTGTTTATCACAACAGGACTTGAATCAGAAATCACTTTGTGCTTTGGCTTCTCATATTGCTTAATGTCTTGGATTGTTTGATCTTCAAAGAACACCACATCCCTGCTTCGAACAATCTTCTTGTGTGTAGGATCCCATAATCTGAAACCAAGTTCATCTCTTGGTGAACCAAGGTATATGCATTCCTTGGTCTTTGCATCTAGCTTTGCTCTTTCATCTTTAGGAATGTGGACAAATGCCCTACACCCAAAGACTCTCAAGTGACCATAAGAGGCTTTCTTTCTAGTCCATACTTCATCTGGAATCTCTCCATTTAAAGGTCTTGAAGGAGACAGATTTATCAGATCAACTGCAGTTTTCACTGCTTCGCCCCAAAATGATTTGGGAAGTTTTTCTTGAGAAAGCATGCTTCTGACTTTCTCTGTGATCGTTCTGTTCATCCTTTCAGCTACTCCATTCATCTGAGGTGTCTTGGGAGGAACTTTATCATGTCTTATCCCATGAGTTTTGCAATATGTCTCAAACAGACCTATGTATTCTCCGCCATTATCACTTCTCAAGCATTTCAACTTTCTTTCAGATGCTCGTTCTACAGAAGCATGAAACTCCTTGAAAGCTTGAAGAACTTGATCTTTCGTCTTCAATGGATACACCCACACCTTCCTAGAGTGATCATCAATGAAGGTAACAAAGTATTGAGCACCACCAACAGACCTTTCAGACGTTGAGCAAACATCTGAATGAACAAGATCCAGAATCTGCTTTCTTCTTTTTGCATCATCCGATCTTTTAAAAGATACTTTGTGTTGTTTGGCTACTAGACAGTCTTCACGGGATTCAAGTGGCTGCCCTTTTATGTTTGGGAGATGATCTTTTGCAAGGATCTCCAGACCCTTCTCGCTCATGTGGCCCAGTCGTCTATGCCACAGTTCTTTGGTTGCGTCTTGAGCAACATTTGTCTCCCCCTTGCATATCTTTCCCTGCATAATGTACAGAGAGCCTTCCTTTCTACCGCGAGCAATAATCATGCTTCCTCGACTGAGTTTCCATCTGTTGCTACCAAATTGGTTTATCATCTCGGCTTCATCTAGCTTTCCCACTAAGATAAGGTTCAGACGCATCTCGGGTACATGTCTGACCTCCTTCAGCACAAGCTTATTTCCATTCTCAGTCATCAAAGTTACTTCTCCAATACCGACGATTTTACTTGTGACATGGTTTCCCATCTTCACCATACCAAATTCTCCTTTTTGGTATGATGAAAAGAATTCTTCATGAGGTGTACGTGGAAGGATGCTCCTGAGTCAATTATCCATATGCAATCATCTGATGCAACATTTAGATAATTTTCTTCTCCGATAAGAAATATATTCTCATCATTCGAGGCCACTGCAGTAGTTGTTCCATCTTCTTTCTTCTTCTGCGGGTCAATCTGGTCAGGGTGGACTGTTCCAGCTTGTTGGTCTCTTTTCAAGAATCTAAACTCAGGCTTTACGTGTCCTGGTTTGCCACAGTAATAACAATTTAGTCTGGTTCGAGATTTGGACCTACCTTGTGATTTTCCACGATTCTTACTCCTTCCTCTATTTTCAACAACATTGGCTTCAAACTGATTGTTCAAACCTCTTTCCCTCCATCTTGACTCTTCATTTAGCAAACAGTCTGTAACAGAATCCATGCTAAGCTTTCCGTCTGGAGCAGAGTTGCTGAGAGTGACAACTAGAGTGTCCCAACTCTCAGGTAGAGAACTGAGGAGTAGAAGAGTTTGCAACTCATCATCAACACTCATGCCTGCCTTTGTTAATTGATTAACAATGCCTTTGAAAGTGTTCAGATGTTCGATCATATTTTGACCGTTCATGTACTCCAACTTTACCAATCGTCTGACAAGGTGGGCTTTGTTCCTGGGCGTCTTCTTTTGAATCAAGGATTCAAGTTTTGTCCACAACTCATACGCATTGTTATAAGTTGACACATGCCCGAACAAGCTTCGATCAATATATTTCCGGATCATAGCCACTATTTTCCGATTCTGAAGCTCCCAATCTTTGTCAGTCTTCACATCCGGTATATCCTTCTGGGTAATTGGCAAATACAAATCTTTGCAGTATAGATGATCTTCCATCATCGGCTTCCAATAGGAGTAGTTATCTACAGTTAGCTTGAACATGTCTCTATCATGAGTGATAGCTCCCTCCATCTTGAGTTACACAGGCCAATAGCTCCTCCAACCAGGTGGGTTTTGATAAAAATAACACTATACGTGAATAATGTCGTATAGGTGACTTGTACCGAATACTGAAAATTACTGTAGTTTGTGAACAGTACGTACCGAGGAAGTTCCTAGGAAAGAGAGGTGGGTCAATAGACACACTTAAATACCAAGTCTTTCCTAGCCAAAACTTTTCTAGGCATGCACTTTCACACTACCACACTTTATTTCCAACAACAAGAATAATTCTTTTTTGATGTGGAAGATCAGACACTGCTGCAGCCACAGAGCATACTAAGAATTTTCTTATAAATCCGGCACCTAGTATTCCAGAGCTTTGAGAGCTCTGATACCACTGTTGGGAAATACCAGCATAATTTCCCTCCTCTGTAAACTCAAAAATAGGCACTAAGCGGAAGCGTAAAAATAAGTGTAATAACACCGGACAATTTTTAACGTGGAAAAACCTCCTCAGTGTGAGCAAGGAAAAAACCACGGGACCCGTAGGCCGCTTAAACTTCCACTATAACAATAATGGGAATACAAAAATACAAGAATATTGTATCCTCAATTTGTGGATAACACTCTCACAAATTGGCTCACTATTTTTCTCTCCGAGAAAACTCTCTGTAAGGATCTCTCTATTTTTCTCTCACTCTCTCTTGTGAGGATCGGTTTGTTTAGTTAGCACCACTTAAGCTTCTTTATATAGGCTTAAGGGGGCTCTCCAAGTTAGCTCCCATACAATGTGGGACTTGCTTGGACTGAAATTTCCAACGAGAATAAGAATAAGAACAAAAAAAAGCCCCCAAAAAATAACCCACAATCTCGTAAACATCTAAAACCCCATATACAAAAACCCAAAATAATCAAAATCTCTACACACCTAAACAGAGTGTCGAAGAAGAAAATCCGATGAAGAGTATCCATGTTGTTGCAGAGAAGACCAAGAATATAGAACCACCTGCATGTGATACCCAATAAAAGGATAGAAGAACAAAAAAAAAACCGAAATGTCTGAAGCCATAGATTCAAAACCCAGTTCAGGGATGAGTTTGAAGAAACGTCACAACGCATAAGCAAATCAAAGAAAGGGGGGGGGGGGGGGGGAGTAAATCATAAATGACTACAAATCAAAGCCACCAAAAAAGTAAAAATCAACCACAGCCTAAATGCTTAGCTGAGATTGAGAGAGACAGATCGAAGAAGGGAAATGGTGGAGCAAATCATCTTACCTGGAGTGAGCAAGTAAAGTCGCAAATCGTTCTTCTTCGACTGAAAGCAAAAAGATGAAAGCATGATCTGGAACCCAGGGAGGAGTGAAAGCAAAAAGAAAGAAAGAATGAGATAGATGAAAATTGACTCTGGGAGAGAGAGAAAAAAGATGGTCATTATCATATGCCGTGCCTAGATAACTGGAATCAAAATTCATTCAAAATTGAGAGGGAGTGGAAAGTGTGCTGAAGAAGATTCAAAAATTGGGTCGATATGAGTATTTATTTACAAAAGTGACACTGATAATTGATCCCTCTATAAATTTCCAATTTTCCAATTATGGCAACTAAATTATGGATAGCTCTTCAAGGCATCTCTTAGAGATTGACATTTGTAAAAATTTTCCATCATGGTGAGCTCTAAATGTATATTTCTATGATATGATATGAAGACAATATATAACAATTAAATCATATTTTATTTATGCATTCATTTTTCAGATATAATAGTGACGTTCAATTTATCGTATAGTGATAAAATTTATGCATTTTCAAAGATAGAAGCTCTAAAAGCTAATAATAATTTTGATGCTCAAAGTCTAACTTTTAGCAACTTTTTAACAGTCGTACGATGTTGATTATTTAAGAGTCATGCTAATAGATTAATGTTAAGAAATGTCTTAAAGGCATTTGTTAAGGAATTCAAAAAGTTTTTATCGGAGATTTTTGCTTTCTTAGATAAAAGACTTGCAACGACTAAAAGGGAAATAATATTCTCTCAAAAAAATAAATAAATGAGAAAGAGTATGTACAATGGGTTTCAAAGTAAGAAGAGTCTTACCATGATTAACACTTTGTTTGGATAGGAAAAGAAATGGGGAGGAAAAAAATAGAATGGAAAAAGTATCAGAGAATAGAGAATGAGTAGATTTTTATGTTGTTTGATTGAAAGAAGTAAGAAAGAATTAGAAGATAATTTTTTTTAAAATTTTATTGTAAAAACATAATTGTTCCTATTAACATATTTTTTAATAATATAATACTTTATTATTAATTGACAGTTTAAAAATATCTATAATGACAATATATAACAATTAAATCCTATTTTATTTTTATATTTATTTTCAGATATAATAGTGACGTTCAATTTATTGTAGATGGTGATAAAATTCATGCATTTTCAAAGATAGAAGCTCTAAAAGCTAATAATAATTTTGATGCTCAAAGTCTAACTTTTAGTAATATTTTAATAGTCATACGATGCTAATTATTTAAGAGTCATGCTAATAGATTAATGTTAACAACTGCCTTAAAAACATTGGTTAAGAAATTCAAAAAGTTTTTATCGAAAAATTTTGCTTTCTTAGATGAAAGATTTGTAACGACTAAAAGAGAAAGAATATGTGCAATGAGTTTCAAGGTAAGAAGAGTCTTACCATGACTAAGACTTTGCTTGGATAAGAAAAAAATAGGGAGGAAAAAAGTAGAGTGGAAAAAGCATCAGAGAATATAAATGAGTAGATTTTTATGTTGTTTTGATTGAAAGAAGTATGAAAGAATTAGAAGAGAATTTTTTTAAAAAATTTTATTGTAAAAACATATTTGTCCCTATTAACATACACACTAAAAAAAAAAAAAGGTAGATTTGTCTTTTTAAACATTTTCATTTTTCTCTCGTATTCTCTCGCCTTGTAAGAGAAAACTCAATTTTGTTTTGAACCAAACAAATGAAGTGCTTGTTTTCTCTCCTGATTTAATTTCTCTCCCCTCAATTCTTTCTCTTCATAATCCCCCAATCCAAAGATATGTAAAGAGAAAGAATGAGGGCGAAGGCTAGTGTGAGCGAGGTGCTCATATCGCGCACGGTGCACAAGTAATTTTAGCCATTGGATAGTGATTTCCACAGGTGCTTATCATACATTGTTAACATCTTATCTTTTTGCCTCCTCCTCCATCATCCTTTCTCCTTCTCCATCAGCTGCATGTTCTCCATGTCACACACTCCTCTGCTCTAATTTTCCAGCTCCCACCCCAGAATCAACCAACCAACAACATCCATGAATGAACACCAGATCACTCTCCCTCCTCCTCCCTCATCCATTCTCCTCCTCCATCAGTGACGTACTCTTCATCGCCTGATACATCTCCATCTATTCTAATTTTTCAATTCAAATCCGAAAATCAACCAACATCATTGATGCCATAAACAAAGAACATCAAAAATCAAAAACCTCAAAAAAATAAGCTGACACTAAGACAAAGAACTTAAAAAAATTAATCGAAACTCGGAATCAACCGAGATAAAGAACATAAAAAATTGTAAACTGAATCAAGCCAGAAACAACCAACCCAAACCATTAAAAACCAGTATGTTGATTTTCCTTTTGAGTAGGTTTGGCTTCCAAAATCTAGATCTGAGTGAGTTTGAATGGAACAAGCTTGATTTGTGATTTTGGAAAACTGGGATCTCAACTCTCGAGGCGGCAACATATTGCATAGATGCCCACTGCAGCTACGACAGTGACAGAAGAGGAGGCGCCACCGAGGGGTGCCGGCGAAGCTTACAACGAACATGGTGAGAGGATGGGGGTGGCAAACACAGAACCTCTTGTTCGCCTATGTGAACCTCTTTCTTCTTTGAGTCGCCGCCGTCTATGGTTCCTAGAACTCCGCCGCCACTGTGCTTCCTCCATGGCTGACGCTGTGAAACGGCATTCACTCATATCATCTCCACATCATAGATCGTTTGCCCGTTCATCCATGCCTTGCTGTTACCACTGCATTAAGGTGTCTGAAATTCGGTGAAGAGGATGAGTTTGGGACTAGGTGGAGTGAAAATGGGGGTTTGGCCATGGAGGTAGAGAAGGATCGAGAGTGAGAGGCAGTGAGAGAGAAGGAAAAGAAAATAATATAATGTGGGAAGGTGTATCATAATATCATGTGCCACTCTTTAATCAATGGTGGTAAATGATCTTTCATGGTGAGCAATATGAGTAGGTTGTTCACCCTAGCCTATGCCGATGTTTCTTGCATATGTACCAAACAGTGAAATGAAGCATTTTCTTCCTACCATTACGAAACATTACCGCAACAATATTAATTGAAGTAATATCAATTTTGAAATTATAATGCACTCAAATCTTACAATCAAAGAGTTTTCTTTAGCAAGCAATCTATTGATGATAGAAGAAGTTTCTACCTCTTATGAATTTCAGAATCCAAACACTTAAATGACAAATAAAATAAAATAAATAAATAAATAAAAGTCAAGATGAAGCCGGGGAAGCAGAGTTATCAAAAGTGGTTCCTACATGCTGAATAACAAAGCCATAGATCTTTCTCTTCAAATTTTCAATCCTATCTGTCAGTGAGTCATTCCCCTTGGAAACCACACGATCCAGCCATGCATTTACACGCTTCAAATGTGACAAAACAACAGCAATGGAACCACCATCCAGAGGCAAAGTTTTTTTCCCATCAACACTACACTCCCCAAACACTTTAAATCCTGCATCAAGGGAATCCTCAACAAAATGTAGAAACCAATTTTGCATTTCAGATAGCAAAGTTGTTCCAAGCTCTACTGTCTCTTTCATTCCACTACCTCTTGTCCACACACCATCACTGAGATTGGATTGTGGCAATGGAGAAACCTTCAGATGGTTTTTAGCTGCACTAAGAGAGTGTCGTTTTGACAAGCTTTTCTGCAACATTGATGGAGGATCAATGCCAATGCCAGTGCCAGTAAGAAGAGACACTATCTGAAGATCAGTTGCTAAGGCAGCTTCAACCCAGAGAGAGAGTGATTTTGACTGCTCTGTTGGAAAGCTATCATGGGGTGTCTCGGAATTATGATTATTGGCAACAGATTCAGTCATTGCTGTTGATTTCACAACATCATCATAGATAGCAAAAAATCGGTCTATGGTTGGCAAAGGATTTCTGGCCTCACACACTGAACAGAGGTTCGAAAACATGCTGAGGTAGGTAGAAGGAACATTAAAAAAAAAAAAAACATTTTCATGTCAGCCATTAAAGAGGAAGTAAACATGTGAATTTGAAATTGGAACTGTCTATAGAATTTCTATATTTCAGGATATAATAGTAATAATCAGGTGGAAGATGTCTCATTTGTATGCATATACTTTCAAAGTAAAAAATAAAAGGGAAGCAATGCTTCTTACCTTAAATTTCTTATAATGCATTCAGTAGCATTGGCCTCCTCTAATGCATCAGCAGCTGCTGCAGAAGCAAGAAGCTTCCTTTGCATTGCTTCCTGAATCCAGTTGATAAGAAGAGGTTTCAACTCAGTTTTCAAATTAAAGTGTGTCAAATGACCAGATTGAATGCAGTGTTGAATGTTGATTATTTCATGGTCCCAGGAATCACATATCATGTATCAAACTAATCTTTCTTAGCTTGAGTTTATTAAAAAAATCGGTAGTTTGGATACAAAAACATGTAGAACAACTTATAAATATGCGAAAACTCACTCCCTTTATTTTCCTCATTGCTCTGAAGTCTCACCACACTGCACTGCATTTTATTTTAGAGGGTGCAAAACTTGTTTTTATTATGTCTAATCCCATAATCCAAAATTCATACCTTTCCAAGCCATGCGAGGTTGCCAGACACTGCATCTAGTGGAACACTCCCGTCAGTCCATTTCTTTTCATGGATGGTGATACCCAGAGTTGCAAAATTGGATTTCTCTTGGGGCAGAGTTTCAGGAGAAGCAGGTTTAGTTTTCTCATTGGATGAAGAATCATTGCTACCAGGCTTTTGACCATTCACATCACTTAATCTTCTTGACATTGCAGCCTGAAAAACAACCTCAGTCATTATCATTATAAGAAAGAAGAAGAAAAAAAAGGAAACCTAAGTTGCATTGTTTCAAACAACTTTTTATTGTTTAGTATTCAAATCTTTTGATTCATCTATATAAAAAGTTCAGTTCTTTCATATTTTGATTTACCTGAGTCCGCAAAATTGCTTTTGGGTCAATCTTATTTCTGGACACAGTCTTCTCTTTGGGTTCAACATGAGCAACAGGTGTTGCTGGTTGTTGTTCATCCCACCCCTTCCTGGAACCAACCAACGCTTCCGACACCTTCGAGATTCCGGCAGCAACCGTCGCCATCTTCTTCTTGGTGGCAGAATCCGCCACCTTCAGACCCCCGGACAACCTCCTCGCCGGAGAAATCGAAGCCCTCCTCGGGTTCGGCGAAGGCTGCTTCCTCCCGTTCGGAGAAGGGTTCCGGTACCTCGACGGCACGATTATCGCCGCCTCCTTCACCACCTTCCGATTCTCATCCCGAGCCGAAACCAAGCTCGGAACGACACACTTGGACGGCACCGGAGACGCCGACCTCCTCCCTTTCCCTGCCGCCGCCGGCGAAGGATCCCTCTCCGGCACCAAAACCGAAACAACATTCTTCGACCTCTTCGCCGTCGCCAGAGACGAAAACTTTTATGGCGGCGCCGGAGCTTGTAAATTTTCCTTCGGCGCAAGAGGTTGCCTCGAAACCCTAACCTTGTTCGTTTCTTCCTTGACCTCTCTTCGAGATTCAGCAACGTTGCTGCTGTTGTTGTTCTTCCCTGAGAGATAGATTGCGAGCGGGTCAGACGAGTGATCCGAATCGGGAACGGGTTGGATGACGAATTCACATTTGGACGGCGAGATTCGAGCGAGGAGGGGTTCAGGGGTGCCGAGGAAAGGGTGGCGGATGCCGGAGACGGAGGGGACATGGGAGTCGAAGTTGAAGCGATCGACGTAGACGAACTAACCTAGCTGGAGGCGGTTGGTGAGGATGAGGTCGTTGTCGTGGTCGGAGAGGAGGACGTAGGTGGAATTGAGGGAATCGGAGAGTTGGAGGTAGAAGCCGTGGTTGGAGTAGATGTCGTCGGAGCCTGAGAGGGCGGGGACGATGCCGATGACTTGGAGGAGAGGGGAGCGGTGGTCGCCGGTGACGCGAGTGTTGGAGTTCATTGCTTGTAGGAGCTTCAAAAGTATTCCTGGGGCTAAGGAAGCCATTGTTGCTGCTTTCTGGTGAATTTTGGTCTGTTGAGTGAGTGAGAGGTGATGTATAGAGACTGAGACAGAGATGAGTGTGTGTTGTACAGCAGGTTCAGCTTATTTGTCCGTTACAATCGTTTGAATTCAAATTTTGTCATATCGCTCATTTATTTTTTAATTTAAGTTTTCCCCGTCTATACGTTACCGTTGCCTTCTCAAGTTCTCATATTGATTATTGATTGTCATTTGGCGTTTTATTGGTAAATGATGCATCTTTCATCTTGGTAAATTATTACTTCCTCCAACGACATTATTAGATGTTCTACTTCTGGCTTGATTAGAGCCTCTTTGTTTTAACTTATGAAAGGTCTCCAAACTCATTTATGTGAAAATAAGAAAATTTTATTTTGATGAAAATTTTGTATTTCCAAGAGCACAATTTTTGCATTTATGTTCATAATAATTTCAACCAAACAGCTTCTAAATAGTTGATTATTCTTTTAACACCCTACCCTAGTTTTACAGATCTCTCCTAGTTTTTGGGCTCGGCGATTGGACCTAACCATTAGTTTGACCTGGGTCGTATTTGGGTAAACAGCTTAATTGAGAGCTTATCGTATGAGAGCTTATGTCACAAGCGTTTAAATTCAAAAAGTTATTTACGTTTGGATGCACTCTTTCAAAAACACTTATACAAAATTAAAGCTTTTAGATGCATCACTACATGAACGCTTATGAACATTTTACAATTAAAAAATTTGACTTTATTAAAAATTTAAATTTAAAAATAATTTAAATATTGGGTTATGAGGGTTTTGTTGACACAGCAAAGAATCATTAACACACAGCAAATTATACAAATGGAAAGGGAGCTCAGGTGGGTTTTGTTAACATAGCAAATGGAGAGGGAGAAAGGAGGGT
Organism: Sophora flavescens; assembly: GCA_030762895.1. NCBI lineage: Eukaryota > Viridiplantae > Streptophyta > Magnoliopsida > Fabales > Fabaceae > Sophora > Sophora flavescens. Next base: position 32,222,262 of record CM061068.1, read on the forward strand.
TCAGGCGGCAGAGGAAGAGGGGGAAGAAAAGGGAAAGGGGTAGGGGGAAAGAAACGGGAAAAGGAGAAGGGAAAATGGAGAGGAAATCATCTAATTTGTGACGAGGACGTCGGCCAGAGGGAAATGATGGACGAACGACGGCGACGCACATAGGGACTCGCAAGGTTGATAGCAGACGGCGACGCACAGAGAGACTCTCTCACCCTACACCGCAGTTATACGAAGAAGAAGAAGAAGAAGAACAAGAAGAAGGGTAACGTAACTTGAGAAAGAGAATAAACAAAAATAAGAAGAAGAAAAGAAAGAACGGGTCAGAGAGGTTCGAAGAGTGAAAAACACGAAGGGCTTGAATCCGCATAAGTTATTTTGAAAATGAACCCATAAGCTTCTCCTACCAACTTATGAAAATAAGCCCAAAATAACTTATGAGATGACATAAGTTATTTTGAGAAGCTCTGTCAAACACCTCACATAAGAGCTTATGACATAAGATAAGTCAAAATGAGCTTAAATAAGTTATTTCAAAAGTCACCCTAGTTAGGTTTCATATGTCATAAAGGGCATCATTGTCCAACTAAAAAACTATTATCATAATGAGTTATGATGTTTTGACACCAAAATTTGACATTATGGGAGGACACCCTAGTTTTGAGTAGGTTATTTATTACTTTATTATTTCTTTCTCTTTATTTCATTTGTTCAGAACCAACTCAAAACTAGGGTGTCCTCCAATTGTGTCAAATTTTGGTGTCAAAATATCATAACTCTATCGTAACCCAAATTTCTCCATGTAGTCATTTAATTGCTATAATTTAAACAGAAATCATTTATAATGTCGACATAATCGTGCGTGGGTCACGTGACCCGGGGTAACTTTTGAGACTACATACATGATACATGATTCTACAATTTTGGAACATTACATTACACAAGTTGCAAGCCTATAAAATCACACATGTATATTTTATGTGCTAAAACCCACTTGAACTTGGCTCACCAAGTTAAGGTACGTGTGGATTTGAAAAGAAGTTTTATATGCTAAAAAAATAAAATAAAGAGGAAGGTGCCCGAAACTGTCTAGTAGGAATCCCACCCAGAATTCTTCAAAAACTAGCTCATCAAAGAAATTACAAAGCAGGTGCTAAAAGAAATCTGCGAGAGCACATTATTTAGTGCTCCATGGATTCCTAAATCAGTCAACTATAGTAAAAATACAACAAAAATATATACCCTGAAAGCTTTCTTTAGGATGTTTGAAATTGAAACCCCTCCATGCAGAAGCAAAGAAGAACAATGAGAGATCATGAGTGGGAACTGGCAGCCCTTTTCTGATGGATCCTCACCTGTTAGGATAGCTAAACCAGAGAAATCACAGTCCCAATCCCTCTGGTTATGTACTTGATAATACATATTAAAGGCATAAGATGCATTCCCTTGGAGACTTAGACTATTACAAGAAGAGCCATAGCCAAGGGCAGTACAATCAGATAGGCTACAAGCATAGTCAATACTATCAGGCAAGTAGGACAAGTCAGTAGCATCTGGATCCAAGATACACCATTGCTTTTCCATGTACTTTACACCTTCCACAGGGACCAGACCCTTATATTCTCCAAGTCCTCTCAAGTCTAATTCATACTTTGGTTTCCCATCAAACTCAAAAATCCCCCAGTGCCTCTCAAAGTTACCAGGAGCAATACTTTTAGCATTCTCATCAATCAAGCTGAATAGATAAATGTCAATCATGCCTTTCCTTTTAGGGGTACCATTTCCACTCAAAGCATGTTTAAGCAAACCCATGTTGAACCTTCTTGCATTCTGGACATTAGCATTCTTATCACCATCTGTTGGCCACCCAACTTCTCCAACTATAACATGCATGTCAGGATATCCTGCCTTCTCTAAAGCCCAGAGAAGGGTATCAAGATTTGCATCAAACATGTTGGTGTAAAGTGAACTACCATCTCTAACAGGCTGGTTACTTCCATCAAAAAATGCATAATCTAAGGGGAAATGATCATTTCCATAAAGACTAAGGAAGGTATAGATATTGACTGTAAAAGGTGCATTGTTTGAATATAAGAACTGGATTATTTCAATTGTGAGGTCTCTTACTTCAGGCCTGAAGTCACCAGCTGATGGAACTTGATCTGATTCAGGAGAATAGTAAATGTCAGCATTGAAGGGAACAGTGACTTTCACCTTTTCACCCAAACCAGCATTATTGAGTGAAGTTTGTATATTCTTAACAGCTGGTAGGGTTGAATGTAGAAAGGTTCCATTATATTCCTTAAGGAAAGGTTCATTACCCACGGCAATATACCTGCAATTTGGAATTACAAACATAATGCAAAGTTAAAATATGGTTTTAAACATATACACACAAAGAAACTTATATATGACCAACAAGGACATTCCTTGTTACATAGTTCAAGAAGCTTATTGAGGCACTGAAGCAGAACTTATGATTTTTTCCAACATTACTAGTCTTATTACATGGTTCAAGAATCTAAATAGATGCATAAAAAGACAGAATATATGCCTTGGAAGAAGAATGGTATCAACTACTCCAGCCTCTAAAAATTTGAACATAAAAATCCCTTGTCACAAAGTGGTAATGATGACTAGCTAATTCCTAGAAAAAATTGTGATACTATCAAGAAATTGACCAAGAAAAGTGGAAGACAAGCTAGCACCTAGCAGCATCTTGAATAAAAGAATAAAGAAATAAGCAAGATCATATAATGGAAGAAGGGAGAAATGAACCAACTGCAAGTGAATTAAAGACACAACGTGAGGATCATGAATATTGAATATACTGATACAACTAGCTACTAACTTGATATTTACTCCACCAGGGTACAAGTAACCGGTGACATTTTCATCAACCCAAGAATCTGCAAGCTTAGGATTCTTACTCATCTCCTCCAACATGTTATTAGGTACTGCCAACATCACTTCAATATCAGTCCCCATCAAAGCTGCCATAATCCACTCGTCTGCATCAAACAACTTCAACTTATCAAACCGGTTTTCTTGAAGCATCTTAACAACCTTATCTGGTGGAAGCTGGTGTGTTGCCACAGATCCCCAGTTCACTCCAACCCCAGAGACACAAGAGGACATAGTTAAAAAGACAAGAAGGAATGTCACTAGGTACCTAGCATTAGGTGACTTTTCTTGTGTCATTTTTAAGGCTTTTTCTATATTCTGGTCTTTGCCTTGGAACTAACAAAGATTCAAGAATAATGACAGATGAGAACCCAAATAAATGGGAGTCAATGGAATGGAAGAAAAGCAAAGGGGAAGGTATGATTCTTGGTACCAGAGTTTTATAGAGGCTGGGAGAAGCTTGCTTTTTTAGTGCGTGTGTTTCAGTGCCTTCACAAAGAAGGTAAAACAAGGACTAAGAGTTGCATTTTTAACAAGAAAATAAAAAAGCAGGAAATGGGACAAAGATTCCTTCCTTAATTCAGTTATAATGCCAGGCAATGCCAGCATGAGATGCATTAATTAGTGCCAAGTATCATATCATCATTATAATAATCATTATAATTATATTATTATAAGTATAATAATAGTAGTAGTAGGAAAAGGAGGTTTTGTAAGGCCAATCAAGTGTTTTTCTTAACTGCATGCATACGAAATCCCACACTTATATAGGCCATAAGATTGTATTAAATGCTTTTAAAAAGAGACCATGTTATATAATAAGATTTGGCTTCTCTAAATTGCAGGGAGTGATTCACTTTGTATGAAGAGGAAGAAGTTGAGGGATTTAAATCATTGATGAAAAACCCAAAGGTTTATAATACATGGACATGCTACATGCATAATAAACTATAAATTTATTAGAAATCTTGATTTAATTCTCATCAATGATTCTATTGCAAAGTTGTGTTGACTTAATGGTGCATGTCAGCAAATGATGTGCAACAATACTTGTATATTGTCACTCATATATTCTCTACATACTGTTCGGTTTGTTACTTATTTTCTTGGATCACAAGTAACTTTTGAAAATCCCCTAATCTTGGTGCATTGCAAGGCATAAGCATAATGGGGACACAAGAAACTTTGGTCACGGACAACGCATTGACTACTAATTGACTGGAATAGAAGAGGGGCAGGGTCACTCATCAAATCACTAACTTTCTACTTTCCACCTTAAATTTACGTGTACTCTTGTTTATCCAATGATCCTGTCTTGCTTCCTTTGTGAATATCTTTTATTCTTTTTAACAAAGCATAAGTGCATAACCTTTAATAAAAGGGTCATAAAGAGCATTTCCCAAATAAGCAAAATTAAATAGTATCTTTAAAGGGTGTACTAAAAAAATAACTGAAGTGTGCCAAAAAGACGTTTCAACGCAATTCTGCAGGGATAGATTCCAAGGCTAGAATTTTGTTTCTTTGGGTCGTTAACTTCTTTCCAAATAAACCATCATTTTCCATTTCAACGATTAACAACTAAACAATTGGTTTACTGAAAAAAACACATAAATTAAGAATTGTTTGCTAAAGCAGGAATCAACTTTGGGTTGGAGCTTCTGATTAAACAAACTTAACAGATGAACCAAGCATAAACTAGCCCACTTGTAATCCACTTTTCCTGTCACCTTATCCCCCTTTCTTTTTATCACTTTACATTTGAACCAATCTAAACACCAATTAATTAAAGAGGATTAACTTTGACCTGGTTCAACTATAATCCTTGATTTGCCGAGACGTATTCATTCATAATTATGACAGAATTATTGTAGTATTTAGTAATATACATCCCTTTCGACCGAAAGAAGGCATACGAGATAAAAGGAATTACAGTACTCATTCTCTCTATTGGTTATGATACTAAAGTGGGTAATTAAATATTTATTTGTTCTTAGTTGTGGTTGATTGACTTTCAAACATTTGTAAAACCATTCAATAAATGTTTGCAATTTGCCGAAAACCCATTAAGGTATCAAATTCAAATCCACTGAACATGGCATTGTCCATGCACGGGTATGGCCCAGTCAAACCTTGAAAACTAAGGTAACAAGATATACAAAGCAAATTTTTCTTCAGTAGCATCACCAAGGATAATGTTATTGACCATCTTCAATGAAGCATGCTCCTGGCAACCTGAAGCTTAAACAAAACATTGCCTGCAAGTAAATAAAAACCAAGAACTCTTAGTAGTTAAATAGACATGTTCTATGAATCAAGTAGAAGAATAATACAAGTTACGGAGGTGATCTATAAAGTGATACTGAATTACTAATACCTTGTTTGGAGCCACATCCCTAACCTTATGAAATTTAGCATCTTGTATATGTGCATTTAAAGCAGACTCTGCCTCCTGCAAGTTAATGTTCAATTAACAGTCTGAACAAATATAGTACAAATATTTGATCAGTAACTAGCTTACAAAATCCAGGTGCCTAAACCATCGGAATGGGCAGAATATCTTAAATACCACAAACCAGAGAAATCATTGATATCCTAAGTTTCTAACCATAAAATTTTCTTAAAAAAAGGTGAAACACCATTAGCAGAATGAACTCACAGCTATTATAGACTCGGGAGTTTCAGTTGCCCTAATGAAGCAATAGCAGTGGATCCATGGTAGATGTCCTTTCCAATATTTCCTCTGGATTAATCCCCTGAATGCATCTGACAAGGCATATTTGTAGTCAGATGTCTGCCTATAAATCTTAAAGAGGTAATAGAAAAGAGTCTAGTAAAAAAATATGCATAAATTCAACCAGGTTACAGGCTTACAGTCCACATAATAAACAAATTGTTGAGAAATAAGGTCAAGAGGCGAATCTTGGTTTATATTATGATATATAGTTAACTGAAAAATGTTTGACCTCAGTCAGATAGTCAATGGGTCTATCCCTCACAACGATGAAGCAGATAGATCTAAAACTCTCGCCAAGGATGATTATAGAAAATATATAAGTCACATCAAAACCTATATCAATCTAAATCATCCACTTCAAACAGTAGAGTTAGCCACCAGCCGAAGGGGGGGAGAAAGGAAAACTGCCTGCAGTTTTAATATACTAAGGACTAACCAAAGGACAGGTTTGAATACTACTGATAGATGAAGGCAATAAGAGTCTTGCCTAAGGGAATAAATGACCAAATGATTTGTAAAAGAAAATAGTCACACACCTAATGGCACCATACCTAGAAACTGAACGGCAGATGCTGGTAGATTCATTATTATGCGATCCATATGTTCCCAAGTTTTTGTGTCGGAGATCTCAGAGCCTCTCATTCTCTTGTTTGTGCTTCCCTTTTTCCCATCACCTTCAATGATGCCAGTTCTATGAGCCTTTCCATTTTCTGTCAAATGAAAACAATTATTAGTATTACTTACAGACTTGCAGATTATTGTTGTCAATGCTGTAACTGTTTCTTCATGAAGAGGGGAGACTGTTTCTTCAAGTAACAGCTGCATCAAGTGGCAGCCTGATGCCCTGATGTGTTATTGTAGTGTCTAGAATACCTTCATGAGAACTAGTAGAAGATCTTTTACAAGCGATTACAGATGTAGCAACATGCCTCTCTGAACGTTGTACATCCTCTATGCTACTATTAATGCTGTCTCCTTGGTCTTTTATATCATCTGCAAGAGAAATATTAGTATCAAGTAACATGTTCTCATATATCACTTGTAGTTACATTCATTGTAAAGATATTACCAGTTAGCAGCTCATTTTCTGAATTTGATTCAGTATTGTCTTGTATGTTGCATGTGTGACAAGTACTAGAAATGGGAGCATTATATTCTAATTTTATCTCAGAATTTGGCACTTCCATCAGCTGGGAGATGAATTTTCTAGCATCCATGTTGTATGCATAAATGTGATCGTCAACCTTGTTGATTTTGGCATTGATCCTCAGATAGTGAATGCTATCAGGATTTAAATCATTTGCATAGACTATGCAACCTTTCTGTGCTGCAGGAATGGCAAAAGGACCTATACCAGCAAACATATCACAAATGGTCTCTCCAGCTTGGAACACTGAAACCAACCTTTTATGTTCATGTTCCAATCTGGAATTCCAATAAACCAAACTGTAATCAAGCTTAAAAGTGACACCATATTGCTTCACTTCTGTAATCATATCGTGTTCTCCAGCTAAAATTTCAAATTTTGGCACGCGAAACTCATTTGTAATGGTTCCAACTTTATTAACTACAGTTTTGATTCTTGGATAATTTTTCTGCATAAATAGTTAAAACGTGAAAAATTATGGGGGGAACACTTATGACAGTATAGTGAATTAATCTTTGAATGGACATATATGGTAGCAAAGGGCATGTCATTCAAAATTTCAAACATACAGACACTAAGGCAAGTATCAAGTATGTAACCTCTATAGACAGTAGACTGAGATCATTCATTTTACTTCAAAAAAATATGAACTATCACAGATATCAGAAAACCGGTACAGCAGTAATAAATAAGGCAGCAACATAGAATGGATAAAAGATTTTGAAGCCTGACTTACAAAAGTTTTTACAAATTTAACAAAGTAAGCCAAGTCAGGGAAAAAAGAGTCCTAAACAAGGATTTAAAAGTGGATTTTTTTTACTGCAGCATTCATTATGTTTATATAGCCGAAACTGAATATGGTTTAATAATGACTATTCCAAAAGCAAATGACAAGGACAGAATTCAGTGAAGACAAGTATTTGAAACTAATAATTATTAAGCGCAACTGATACCAGAAAATAGATAAAGAAACTGAGAAGGAAAAAAAGAGTTAAAACTAAAGGCAGAAGTAGCCATACATACATCATAAATAACCTTGGCAATAACATCTTTGTAGGGAAGTAATTCATCATGTAGGTTCAAATGGGCAATATGACCTGCATAAGTAGGACAAATGTTGGTTTACCATCAGTGACTGACCAAACAGATTTTAGTGTTAACAAAATTAAAAAAAAACTCACAGCCCTCCTCGTAAGGAATCAGTAGCAATAAACTAATACGACATATGCATTAAGTTAATCTCAAAAAGCATGTGCAACAAAGTGGAAAAGCAAAATAAAAATAAAAATAAGACAGTAGAATCCAGCATGTGTAGAATGATACAGCACAGATATCGAACAAATTGAATCAAATACCTATTGTTTCAAAAGACGAGGGCACCTCAATTCCAGGAGGCAGTATCTGCTTCAGCACATGATCTACAAACACAACAATTCGTCAGGCAGGGGTAAAGATTAGTAGGAAGGGAGTAAGTAAGCATAATATATGAATCAAACAAATCATTACAAAAAGGGCGCTTCAAAGTGAACGACAGATTAATATTGTAACCGGCACAAAATGGAAACATCAAATGGGAAAATGATAAAACAGTTAAAAGGTCCACCACAAATCAGATTGGGAATAAATAGTAAACAGTAATTTGGTATCGGGTGAATTAGCATTGCCTCAAGAAAAAAGTAAAACTAGCAAGTAGACCAGGGTAATAAATAAATTTGAAAGTGTTTATTATAAGGATGTTACTGTAGTCGTGGGTAAAAGGAAATATTTCAATGACTATTGGATGAACTAGTTAAAATGCAGGCTCTACGGTATGGTTGAATAGATTAAAAGAATGGAGTCAGTCACTGACCTGCACTCCAGTATGAATAGCCAAGTGTCAATGAATATGGCAAAACTTGAATCTCACACAAGCCCTTAAGTTCATCAAGCTTCTGCTTAGGAATATCAGATAAATCTGGCCCAAATCCACATCAAGTAAGAGCTAAGAACGTTGAATGAACGAATGAATGTGTGTACATACATACCTTGATTGTGAACTTTGTCGGAGAGAATAAGATAACGGCTATTGTGAGAGGTTGGGTCCTGAGTGATGGGTTTAATTCGGGGCTTGTCAAGCAAGTAACTGCACAATCAGAAACACAGAGAGAAGCTGCAAAATGAGCGCTTACATAAAATAAAAAAGAGAAAGGAATGAGTGAATAGGGGCCGGGGGTACCCATTGAGTATTCGTGTAGCGACCTTGCAAAGTTTGCAAGGTATTCGAAGCGCCCACAATTTCAACTCAACCTCCAACTTCTTCTCCTCCAACATTCCGCTTAACTCAATTTACAAACAAACCATTAATCACCATAAAATAAAACAAAACGCACTGCTTCAAAAGGTATGGTAAATTGTCCGACCCGTTTGTGGGACTGGATTCGGATGAAGCCCATTGGACTGCACTTAGGGACGTGTACCCTCCATATGCCAGAGCGTGAAATGACAAAATTACCCATGCAATTTCAAATAATACCTTTCTCTCCATTAAGTCGCACTCCCTTCTTCTTCCTCCTCCTCGTCTACCTATCATCTTTTCTTCTTTCCACAGAAAACGAAACCGTCTCCGTCCTCCATACCGTCGTTCGCTGCCCCTCTTTTTTTCTCCGGTAAGCTCTTCTATTCCTCTATTCTTCTCTCTCTACTGTTTTCATTTTGGTTTGTTCAAATTTCCTTATGCTTTATTGCAATTTCTGTGCTTTGTTGTTTAGGGGATTTCTACATCATTTTTCATTCTTGTTTTTTTTTTCTTCTTCTTGTCAGTTCATGTTCTTGTGCACATCACATTTTTCTTTCTTTCTTATTTTTTCTGGTTCTTGCAGTTGCTAGGTGAACCAACATTACTCTTCCTGTTCTTGTGCGCATCATATTTTTCATTTTTTTTTTTTCCCAGTATGCATCATATGTGTGCTAGGTGAAGGGAGATGAGAGAGATTTTTTTTTTATATTAAGGGTAGTTTGGTAATAAAATACATGTAGCAGCTGGGCCGCTTTGAAAGCCTATCAGCAAAGCAAATACTGGTCCACTTTTTGTTTTGGGCATTTGGGGTTTCCGACATTATTATCTCACTAACACCATTTCCAATTTTCAATTGCAGTTTCCCATTAAAAAAGAAAAGAAAAAAGAGTTTACCTTTACCCTTGAATTGATCTCGTGCCCTAAGCGAGGACGCACTCCACACCAGTGAATTTTGCACAGTGCGTCTCGTTGCTACTTCAAAACCGGTAAATCTCTTCCTCCGTGCTTCCATTTTTTCAAAAAAGCCGAAGCTACAGTTAACTAACTGCAACGTCATTGAAGTAGAGCACTTAAAATGAACGGCCTTACAAATGGAGAAGCTGAAGACAATCTTCACAAGCAAACTGATCAACCTCCTGCTGATGCAATTGCAGACCCTGTGGCAGATGCTGTATCTCTCTCTCACCTCCACACCTTTCATTTTATTTTATTTTTAATTTTAATTGTTGCTTCTGAGCATCTAAAATATGTTGCATTTTATTTTTATGTGTGGATGTGTGTTGTTTAGCCGCTGAAAAGGGTCAGGGTGCAGAAGGAATTAACATTTCAGGACCTATATGAAAACAAAGACATGTTTGATGATGATGATGATGACAGTGATTGGGACCCGTTGGAGTTACCCAACCGTGTGGAAGTCGTCAAGTGGTTCTGCAAAAATTGTACTATGTTTAACCTCGATGATGTTGTCCATTGTGATGTACGTTTATCATTTACATTTACATTCTATTTATACTTTGTTTTTGTTCATTATATAGGAAACCTTAGTCTTTTATGGATACATATCAATCATGAGCTACTGGTATGCTTTTGGTGATAAATTATTTATCCTTTTTTTGGCCATCTTCGATATGCAGATATGCGGGGAGCATAAAGATTCTAAAATCCTGAGCTATGGGTTTTTTGCATCTCCTTCTGCGGAAGATGAGGATCCGATTGAGGTCCAGCCAAAAATGAAAGGACTAAGAGGTGTGTGTACTGTATATGCATGTTTGGCTAATGATTCTGTTATGGTTATAGTCAAGTCAAAATTGGTTTTTGTACGCTGTTTTGGTAGTAAATAATTTTGCTTTCAGGTAGGGTAGGAATATTGTCAAACTGTCCTTCCCAAGTTCGACAAATGGTTCCCTTTATGGCTTGTCATTTTAAGCTGCAATACTCAATGATGTTTTTATTATTATTTTCAAATTTTTTTCATTGTCATTAAAGTTTATAATCGCTCTGTGGTTGCTCTCCCTCAACTTGTTATTTCATTATGAGTGGGTTGCGGTGATGCAGCATAGAAGGAGAGAAATAAGGAGAGAAAAGAATGGACAAGGTGATCTGATACACAACCAATGGAGGGCTGGTCTTCTTGTTAACAAACCGGGAATGTAGAAGAAAAACATCTGTTATTAAGAAAAATCTGATCTAACTCCTTTCAGCTTTAAACCCTAATTAAAAGCATGCCCTAGGCCTTAGCTATCTAATTCTAGCTGCTTTAGGTAACTTGAATAAAAATAAATTAAAAGACATAAAAATACATAAAATAAGGCAGCTACTGTTTTTTCCATCTAACTTTTTTTTTTTTGGAATTATTTAAGACATTTATTCAAGGAAAATACAATTATCAAAATTTTGGGTGAAAGTTTGCTAGCTGGATTTTCTTTTGTAGGTTGAATGAAATATGGAGGAAGTTGGCCTAAGAAACACAAAAACCAAAGGAGCTTAGTGTAATTTTCTCTTGAACTTGTGTCCAAGTTTATACTGAGGGGAGTGTATGTGTCAAAAAATTTTATACAGGCTGGATGTTCTGTACGGGTCAGTATAATATTTGAGACTAGTGGAGTTGTTTTTATAGGTTCTTCAGATTTTAGGGGAGGTCAATGTAATTTATTCATTTGTTCTTGTGTATGTTTTTTACATGGCAATATGGCATTGCTAAGATTGAAATCCTTATGTTGATTTTTACTTAAGATGTTGTCGTTATTATATGGTTGTCATTTGGTTTCTTGATCCGATGTCTAGTGTTTATTAAACACCAAATTTATATCAGTTTTATCCGTATCTTTGTAGATGTCGGCTCACAGGATTCAACAACAAATAGTTCTACAGCAATTGGCTTCGACGATCGAATGTTGTTACATTCGGAAGTATGGTTCTGCTTTTCTTGTTTATTCCCATTTTGATCCCACTTCACAATTGATGCTATGCTATATTACTGGCCTACTAGCACCTATAGACCTTGCAATTTAGGTTAATATCCAACCATAAAAAAATTCTTTTATTTTCAATTGAACACTAGTGTTTCTGTCTCTTGGTTTTGTGCTCTCTGGAAATATTGAATTGGAAAAGAGCAATGGCATTACACACCCTTCTGTAGGAATCTTATAGACCAGTGTATTTGTGGGCAGACTTCAGTTGATAATATATCAAAGTAAGGTTTTTTTCTTTGAGGATCTAATTCCATAGTTGGAAAATATTTAGTCCCGGTTAATTTCTATTTTTAATTACGTTCCGTGTTATCTTTACTATTTTTATACAATCATCTATTATCTAATTTAGTTAATAACTTGAAGCATACTCAAATGTGCACATTATGTTACTATCATCTATTCCAGTGACCAGTAAGCTTTTGCATGTTTCAAGATCATACCACTTTCCCTGTAAATTGTAATCATTTTGAAGTGTTTCCAGAATGTTTTTACTTCTAATTCAATTGAAGTGATATCTGGAAATGTTCACTCATATCCTTGCACCTTTAGCAGACGTTGATAGCAATATCAGGACTTACACTATCATTATGCTATACGGTTGTTATATTTTCAATTTTCAATATTATATATATGTATATATAGTTCCTCCACTTGGTATCTAATTCTTCTCTTCCTAATAACCCAGAGTTTGGTTTCGATTGCACCTAAAAGGAAAGGAGATATCTTCTTTTCAAATTAATCACAGTGGCCCCTCCCAGTTATTTCCTACTGATAAGGAATGTCATCCCCCATAAATATTTCAGTTTTTAGATCAGTTTTAACTCGTCTATATGTAATCCAACAACAACAACAACAATCAAGCCTTATCCCATTAGGTGGGGTCGGCTACATGGATCATACGGCGCCATAATGTTCTATCATGAATCATGTCAATAGTTAAATCATTGGCCTTCAAATCTTTCTTAATAGTTTCTCCTATAGTTTTTCTAGGCCTACCTCTGTCTCTAGCTATTGGATTGCCCTCCACCTGGTCTACTCTCCTTACTACAGAATCTAAAGGTCTCCTCCATACATGCCCAAACCATCTAAGTCGAGATTCAACCATCTTTTCTACAATGGGTGCTACCCCAACTCTCTCTCTAATGCTTTCATTCATAATCCTATCACGTCTAGTTTTTCCGCTCATCCAACGCAACATTCTCATCTCTGCTACATTGATTTTACTCTCGTGTTGATTTTTTACCGTCCAACACTCCGTCCCATACAACATCGCGAGTCTAATAGCTGTACGGTAAAATTTTCCCTTTAGCTTAAGAGGTACCTTTTTATCACACAAAAAACCCGAAGCCGTCCTTCATTTCGACCACCCTGATTGAATCCGATGGTTTACATCTCCCTCAATTTCTCCGTCATTTTGTATAATAGACCAAGATATTTAAACCGTGTGACTTGTGGTATGTTGTGGTCTCCAACTTTCACATCTAAGCTAGAGGTGTTTCGCCTTTTGCTAAACTTACATTCCATATACTCCGTCTTGCTTCTACTCAAACGGAAGCCATGTGCTTCTAAAGCTTGTCTCCAAGTCTCCAACCTTCCATTTATATCATCTCTCGACTCTCCAACTAGAACCATATCATCTGCGAAAAGCATACATCTTGGTGCTGGCTCTTGAATGTGCTCCGTAAGTACATCCAAGACCAAGGTAAAAAGATAGGAGCTTAAAGCTGACCCTTGGTGCAGACCTATGGTTATTGGGAAATCTTGTGGCTCCATCCTGCGTTCTCACACTGGTCGTGGTCCCCCTCATACATATCCTTGATAGCTCGAATATATGCAATCCGAACATCTTTCTTTTCTAGGGCTTTCCACAAAACCTTTCTTGGCACCCTATCATACGCTTTCTCCAAATCAATGAAGGTCATGTGTAAATCTTTTTGATCCCTTCGATATTGTTCCATCACTCGTCGTAGCAAGTAAATTGCTTCCATGGTTGACCTCCCGGGCATAAAACCAAATTGGTTGTCGGTGATTTTGGTTTCTTTTCTTAGTCTCCGTTCAAGCACCTTTCCCATAGTTTTGTCTATATATAATCCATCTGTTTAATTTATTAACAAAGCAGATTTGATGGATAATGAAGTCATTTTTATCAAAAACAAATACTGCAATCATCTCTCCCTTTCTCTCTACGGATCTGTCTACTGTGGTACTACCCATGTTGATCCCCTTCGAACTTCTAGTGTTTCTGTAGAAGGCAACATAAAACTATATCTGAAATTAGTGGGGGGTAAACAAGGGAAGAAGAATTTGCACAGCAAATATACTCCTATCTGTCGAAATATTTTTGCCTTCTTAATGATCTTTTGGGTGCACCCTTATGGCAGCCAGCACACTTGAATGGATAAAATGGTTATTTATTTTTTCGCTATTGGAAAGAAATCAGCATTTTGTGACATTGGTTTACCAACAAATATACTGTACCTTTTAGGTATATGAGCTATTTAATTCCCAGTGTCCATTGACATAGGACATTTGCCGCAATTAATGTCATATTTAAACTATGCTTCAGAAAATTTTGTTCCCAATGGGATTCACATTAGAAGTTGGATTGCCCGTGGCATTGAATAAGGTCTTAGAATGGTTTGCTCCTTGCTTTCTGCTTTATTTATGAAAAACTGCACGGTGCTGGTTATGGGTACTAGACGGAGAATGAATGAATGATAGAGAGAGACAAGGAGAGAAGATGCAATAACTGTGTTGAAAGAATATTTTAGGTATATGCCTTCTTGAAGCAAAATAACTTTATCATACACCAAAGTTTGTTTAGTTGTTCAATTAAAAAAAATGGGTTTCTTGTCTGTTTTAAAATGGGAAAGATGTTGTTAGCCTTCACATTGTTGGCACCAGTGTATCAAAATCATTTTTACACCACCGAATAGCTTCTTATAAGATCAGCATTTTACAAATCAACTATTGGATTGAAAGTGAAGGGGAATCTTGACAGAATAGTTGGAGTTGTCACCCTGTGTCCCAGAGATCACATGTTCGAGTTTGGAGCCAGCCTCTTGCAAATGCAAGGTGAGGCTGCCTAATATAGACCCACATGGTGGGTCTCAAGGTTGTGAAACTATCGAGTTAACTCTTAAACTCTTACGAGTTTACGATTCTAGATCACAAAAATGAGTTAACTTGCATGTGACCTCTCTTTTTGGTAAACTCGCACGAGTGTAAGTAAACACTGATAAAATCGGTAAACTTTCGATTTTGCTAGAGTTTACGAGTCTATAATTTTACATTGACTTGGGCCTTTAAATGTAAATTTTTTGGTCAATACTGTTGGGTACTTGGGTTGAGTTACTTATGTGTTGCTATATATATATATATATTGGATTGATAAAGTTAATTTTACGTTTTCAGTATTATTTTTGTTTTGTTTTATTCAACTACAAAATAAAGTAAGTGTTGACTTAAAATTATATGACAATTAGGTCAAATTAGCTCTTGTTTTTGAAATGTTTTCACTTTAGGAACTTGTTTTTTTTTAATGAATTTATGTATGGTTTGGTCATTAATGCTGTATGATTTTATCACTAATGTGTTATCACACTTTATTACTTTACTATGGAGTTGGAATGTTGAATTATTGTTGTGTTAAACTGTTTTGTATTATGTATATATTTCATTTATATGTTTTTTAATATTAGATAAACTCGTAAACTCTTATGGGTCGAGTAGCTCCACGAGTTAACGTAAACTTGCTGTTTTTATTTTTTTTTAGAAGTTGGATTGAAGGTGTGCTTTATGCATAACATGCATATATAATTCTTAGAATTTAGGCTTGGGCCTAACTCAACCCCAAAAGCTAGCTTGTAAGCTAAGAATTGCTCAAGCTTTATAAGCACTACTTAGGCCATATCTCTAGATGATGTGGGACTAAACACACCCTCTCAACCAGCACATTGAAGGTGCTGGAGGCTGCAATGAAGGCAGCTCAAAGTTGTCGCAATTAAGGCGGCTAGGGGCGGACCGTAATTAAGGCGGCTTTCCAACACACCCCCTCACTCCCAGGGCAATAGGCCTGGAGCGTGGACAATATGGGTGGCCCAACAATGGATCTAGGATAGGCTCTGATACCATCTTAGAATTTAGGCTTGGGCCTAACTCAACCCCAAAAGCTAGCTTGTAAGGTAAGGATTGCCCAAGCTTTATAAACACTACTTAGGTTTGTTAGATATAGCATAGTTTTCAGTTTCTGAAAATGATTTGTTATTCTTCATTTAATTTCTGTTAGTTGTATTAGTTGTTGTTAGAAGCAGTTAGCATAACTGCCTTCCCCTTTTTCTGTTTCAGTTAGTTAGAGGCAGTTAGGGTTATCACACTGCAGTTGCATCTCTATATATTGTAATCGCTATCTCATAATGATTCGTTTTCAATAATATGAACTTCTCTTATTCTTCATTCTCTGCAACTCTTTAATTCTAACATGGTATCTAGAGCTTCTAGATCCTAAGCCATGGCTTCTGTTAGTCCCTTCGCAAACCCTAGCGCACCACAATTCACACCTACTCATCCAATTTCTTTGAAACTTGATGACAAAAATTTTCGGCAATGGAAGCAAAGAAATTGAAGGTGTTGTTCGTGGTCACAAGCTTCAAGTATATCACCGATCCGCGAATTCCTTCAAGATTTCTCACTGATGAAGACCGTGACAATGATCGTGAAAATCCAAAGTACAGTGACTGGGAGCAGCAAGATGCGTTGATCTCAACCTGGCTTCTTGCGTCGATTTCCGATCCATTACTCACCAGAGTTGTTAATTGTGTTCATTCTTGGCAGATTTGGGATGAAATTCATAGGTATTTTCAAAGTTTGTTAAGCACCAAAGCAAGGCAACTGAGATCGGAAGTGCGAACCCTAGCGAAAGGTAATCGCACGGTTTCAGAGTTCATTCTTCACGTTCGCACTCTTTCCGATTCTCTTCTTTCCATCGGGGACCCGATTCCTCCTCGAAATCTTTTAGAAGTGGCACTCGAAGCACTCCCCGTGGATTTCGATCCTGTAGTCGCAGCAATCAATAGCAAGAATGAGTTTGTATCTCTTGATGATGCACCTACTTCTTAACTTGTGGATGCACCTACTTCTTAACTTGTGTTGATGCATACAGTCGGTTCACTTGGATTTTTCCTTTAAAACAGAAATCTGACACCCTTTCTCAATTTATTCAGTTTCGAGCTATGGTAAAACTTCAATTCAATACCAAAGTCAAAGCTGTTCAGAGTGATGGGGGGGGGGGGTGAGTTCCGTCCCTTCTCCAAGTACTTATCTGACTTAGGCATTGTTCATCGTCTCTCATGCCCTCACACTCATCACCAAAATGGGCTTGTGGCGCGCAAACATCGCCACATTGTTGTAACTGGTCTCACCCTCTTAGCTCATGCTTCCCTTCCCTTTAAATTTTGGGATCATGCCTTCCTCACTGCTGCATACCTTATTAACCGCCTTCCCTCACTTGTGCTTCAAAATCAATCCCCATATGCTACTCTTCTTCACAAAGAACCTGACCTTAAATTCTTAAAAGTCTTTGGGTGTGCCTGCTACCCTTTTGTTAGGCCCTACCAGCAGCACAAACTTTCTTTTAGGTCTCAGGAGTGTGTGTTTTTAGGTTACTCCTCTTCCCATAAAGGTTATAAATGTCTCAATCCGGAAGGAAGGATCTTCATTTCAAAGGATGTCATTTTCCAGTCTCCTCCATTCCACCCCTACTACCTTCCTCTTCTTTCCCACTTGCCTCACCTAGTCCACCTCAGTCTCTAAGTTCCTCCAGTGAGAGTCACTCCCCAGCTCAACATATTCAGTCCACACCTGACCCTGCACAGTCTCACACTCAGTCCCAAAGTCAAATCAATATAAGTCCCTCCCCTGCTCAACATATGCAGTCCACACCTGCTTCCTCAGACCAGCCTTTAGATCCTACTTCATCCCCTGTTTCCTCACTTGAACCCTCTCCTTCTCCCCCACCTGTTCATCTCAATGTTCATCCAATGCAAACCCGTTCCAAATCTGGTATTGTCATGCCCAGTGCACCCCACTCTCCTTTTAACCCACATGGAACCTTCCTATGTAAAGCAAGCCTTGGCTGCTCCCCAATGGGTCATGACTATGAAAGATGAATTTGATGCTCTCATGCACAACAAAACCTGGACTCTGGTTTCCCTTCCACCAAACCGAAAACCCATTGGTTGTAAATGGGTGTTTCGAGTCAAAGAAAACCCGGATGGAAGCATTAACAAATACAAGGCACGCCTTGTGGCTAAAGGGTTTCACCAAAGAAGTCGGTTGTGACTACACGAAAACCTTTTCCCCGGTTGTAAAGCCGATCCACGGTTCGACCGTTTTCTATCCATTGCTTTGTCTCTTGCAAGGGGCCAATAAGGCGATTGGATGTCAACAATGCCTTCCTCAATGGTCACCTCCATGAAGAAGTTTACATGCAACAACCCCCTGGCCAAGTGCAAGATAAAACCCTTGTTTGCGGGTTGCAAAAAGCCTTGTATGGCCTCAAACAGCGCCCGGAGCCTGGTTTGAAAGGCTCAAAGCTGCTCTACTGCACAGAGGTTTTGTGGCTAGCAAATGTGATCCCTCCCTCTTCACTTTGCACACCACCTCTCACTGCATGATGATTCTAGTATATGTTGATGACATACTTGTAACGGGTAGCTCATTACATCACATTCAGTGGCTCTGTGATGGTCTACACTCAGAGTTTGCCCTCAAACAGCTAGGTAACTTGGATTATTTTTTGGGTATTGAGGTCACCCATTTGCCCAATGGTTCACTTTTTCTCTCTCAATCCAAATACATCCGTGACCTACTAACTAAAGCTCACATGGAATCAGGAAAAGGAATCAATACTCCTATGATTGCTAACCTCAAACTCTCCAAGATTGGAGCTGATTATGTTCCTGACCCTTCTCTGTTTCGGTCCATTGTTGGAGCACTACAATATGCAACACTCACTAGACCTGAGATCTCCTACTCGGTAAACAAGGTTTGCCGCTTTCTATCTCACCCTTAGAGGATCATTGGAAAGTCACAAACGTATTCTTAGGTACCTTAAAGGTACCATTCATCGTGGTCTTTTGATTCACCCTCCTGCCATGCATACACCACTAACTTTGACAGGATTCTCGTGATGCTGATTGGGCATCGGATCCGGATGATAGGCGCTCCACTTCGGGGCATGTGTTTATCTTGGACCTAACCTCAACTCTTGGTGGTCAAAGAAGCAAACTCTAGTTGCTAGATCCAATCTTTGAAGCATAATATAGAAGCATGGCAGCCCTATGTGCAGAAATTCTCCGGGTTCACCACTTCTAACAGAGTTGATGGTTAAAACTCAGATTCCTAGAGTTCTATGTGATAATCTTAGCACTCGTTTCACCGGCTCATAATCCCGTCCTACACTCCAAACCAAGCACATGGAGCTTGATATCTTCTTTGTTAGAGAAAAGGTGCTAAACCAAAGCTTAAGTGTTACACATGTTCCAGCAGATTGATCAGTGGGCTGATGTTCTCACAAAACCACTCTCAGCAGCTAGATTCAGTACACTCAGAGACAAGCTCAGGGTTTTTGACAAGCTGACACTTGCTCAAAAACCCTGAGCTTCTGCGGGGGAATGTTAGATATAGCATAGTTTTCAGTTTCTAAAAATGATTTGTTATTCTTCATTTAATTTCTGTTAGTTGTATTAGTTGTTGTTAGAAGCAGTTAGCATAACTGCCTTCCCTTTTTTCTGTTTCAGTTAGTTAGAGGCAGTTAGGGTTATCACACTGCAGTTGCATCTCTATATATTGTAACTGCTATCTGTAACAGATTCAGTTTTCAATAATATGAACTTCTCTTATTCTTCATTCTATGCAACTCTTTAATTCTAACAAGGTTATATCTCTAGACGATGTGGGACTAAACACACCCTCTCAACCAGCACAATGAAGGTGCTGGAGGCTGCAATGAAGGCAGCTCAAAGTTGTCGCAATTAAGGCGGCTAGGGGCGGACCGCAATTAAGGCGGCTTTCCAACAATAATGGCACCCTAATCCAAGCTTTTTTCCTCCAACGAATTCTACTAAAATTAATCTAAAATATGATTTTCAAAAAGATAGTTTTTATTAAGAAAAAAATGCCAAGAAACTGAAAATATCTTCTACTTGATCATATGTAGTCATTTAAATTTTATGAAATTTGGTCATCAAGATCAACTTGATAATCAGGTATAGTTCATGGTCATATTGATTAAAATTCATTTTTTACAGTGAGTTATTAGACAGTCTAACATTGTACATTCAATACTTTATCATTTTTCTTTGAATTGATGAAAGAAGAAATGGTGTTATAGTGACAAAAGGAGAACAAAAGATGAGAGGAAATCCTCCCAAACAAAGGCATATTATTAATCAGTTCGCTTAAAGAGAATGTGGGATTTGTAAGAACCACTTGGAGTGCACTGAAAAATTTTAAATTCAATTCTCACAATTTTATAGTTCAAATGATTAGTTTGAAGATAGGTGTGGCGCATATTTTTTTATGAGTAGTATCTTATAAGGACTTTTTTAGTCCATTGGCGGGATAATTAATCAGGGTTCTCGTTTTTTTACATCATGTCCTTTGCCCTACTGGTTGAGTGAGCCTTGATGCAACGGTAAGGTTGCTGCCTTGTGACTTTGAGGTCACGAGTTCAAATCATGGAAACAGCCTCTCCACTTGCAGAGGTAAAGCTGCATACATCTATCCTTTTCAAACCCCACTAGGGGGGAGCCTCATTCAGTAGGCTGCCCTCTATCCTTTGCCCTACTACCAACTCGAGTCTTCTCATAACCTATGACCCGGAACTTCTGTTATTCCGCTTCGTTCCTTTTCTACTTCTCATTTTCAACCTTGAAAAAGTGTGGTTGCTTGAGTCTTGGTCTACACTACACTACAATAGTTTCACTGCAATAGCACTGAATTTTGATGTCAGCATGGTGTGCTTTATGCGTGTGATACAATGATCTGAGTGTTTTTTTTTTCTCCTGGGAACTCCGTGACTTTTTATGTGATAATGTTTTTTTCTGGTGGTTGCTGGGTAGTAGGTCGAAATTAAATCACATCCACACCCTGAAAGGCCAGATCGTCTTATAGCCATTGCTGCTAGTCTTGCTAGAGCTGGTATTTATCTATTGTAAATATTTGCTTTAATCTTCCATTTTTTTATTACCGCTGATTTTCTTTCAATTTAAATTTATGTTCCGTAGTGTTTCACTGTGCATCAATTTGCCGACTTTGAATCATGCAGGTATATTTCCTGGAAGATGCTATTCGATTCCTGCCAGAGAAATCACTCGAGAAGAACTTATTATGGTAATTGACAGTCAACCTGTTAATGAAATATTTTAATGATGAGTATATGAGATACAGTAGGGCCACAAAAACAAATGCACTAAAATGAATGGACATACCTGTTAATGAAATATTTTTGGATGATCACCCAATTTTAACCCTTCAATATATTGGAATTGAAGGTTCATACTTTGGAGCATATTGAATCTGTGGAAGTTACAAGTGATGCACTTTCTAGGTTTGTTAATTTCTGTCTCTCTGCTTCTCCCTCCCTCTCTCTCTCTAATGCATCATTTGTTTCTTCGTCCCTTTTCCTCTTGATGTAGATGTGTTGTTTTTAATACAGCTTGTGTACTCTGGTTGGTCTTTGGTGATTTTTATACTTACGAGAAATCTCCACTTGTTAATGTATCAAATCTCTTATCATGTACCATTTTTTCCATGGATCCTGATCCTCTCATTGAAAAGTAAATATTTTAGTGGATTTCATTAAATGCCTTAATGTATGTGCATCCATTAATGTTCTTGCTTTTTGTTGATAGGATATTTTATATCTTATGTGATTGCAGTTATTTCACTCCCGACACATATGCCAATGTGCATTCAGCACATGCTGCTAGGTTGGCGGCTGGGTTATGTGCTGATCTGGCATCAGCAATTGTTTCTGGGCGTGCCAAAAATGGTTTTGCTTTGGTATGAATCATTGAGTTGCCGCTGAAAATTTTAGGTTTGCTATCTATTAAGTTAATGTTTATTCCTCATTAAACAGGTTAGGCCTCCTGGTCATCATGCTGGTGTAAGACATGCGATGGGGTTCTGCCTTCACAATAATGCTGCAGTGGCAGCGTTGGCAGCCCAGGCTGCAGGGGCTAGGAAGGTGCTAATTTTAGATTGGGTAATGTCTGCACTCATATAGTCTTAGTGAAAGTATGTAATTTTCCTGAAGGCAGTGTTGAATGGCATTCAGTATGTTATTAAAGTACGAGTTGCTTGTGCTTCTTGATCCTTATAGGATGTTCATCACGGAAATGGGACACAGGAAATATTTGATGAGAACAAATCGGTGAGCTTTGTTTAGTTATTATTTTGTGTTTTCCCTGTTCTTGATATTTCTGTGAAAACTTTTAGCAATGTGCTAATCTTGCCCCGGTTTTTGAGTTTTATGCAAAAATGTTTTTCTTCTATCTTTTTTTATTTTTAAAGTTTCTTGTGGTTTCAGGAGCTCTCGCCTTTTTCCTGCTTTTACTGGTTCTAATGATTTTCATGTATCCTGTAGGTCTTGTATGTATCATTGCATAGACATGAGGGTGGAAAGTTTTATCCTGGCACTGGAGCTGTTGATGAGGTATTTGACTGCAGACAAATTTCAAATTAAACTGCTGCTGTTGGCCAACGCAGCCAGGTGCTTTTTGGTCTGGTATTAGCGGAAATTTTTTTTTAATGGGGTGAAGAGAAATTTTGCATTATGTCACTTGTGTTACCAAAACTGGACCGGGCTGGCCGGTTCGACAGGTGAACCTGTGAACCAGTCAGGTAAACAGTTCTAGTAGCTTATCGAACTGGATGTGCACTTGAACCTGTGTGAACCGGCCCTAAAATGGGTCGAACTCATACTGGTTTTGAAAAATATTTTGTGTGAGTTCTGAAACTGAGAATCGAACTTGAGACCTGATAGGTTAATTGAGGTAAAGGCTGCATGTTAGTTTAATACTCCTATTATTAGATTTATTATTACATACTTATATACATATGTGTGTGTGTTTGTGGTGGTGGTGGGTGGGGGGGGGGGGTTGGGGTACATATGTATGTTTTTGCTTCAGCCGATTCTACTAGTAACTCATTGATTAAATCGGTGACCCAATGACCCAGCATCTCGGCCGAGTCAATGACCGGGCCGAGTTGAATAACATTGATTGGAACCATAGTAGTAATCCTAGATAGCGGCTTGGAGCGGTTGACCTCAAAAATGCTATAGCGGATTGGCTATATCAAAGATAGTGGACTGCAGATACAATACAAATAATTTACAATACACATCAATACTCAAAACTCAATAATTACCCTGACTTGACTTTAAGACGTATATAGGTGGGGACTGGGGAATGAGATGAGATTACTTATATTTAGTATGTAGATATATTCTCAAAACCCAATCGTATTTCATTTGAATCTTTCAAATTACTAATGGAATGTACTTATCAGATCAGAAGGTAAATAAGAAGAATCAAATATGTAAAAAGTACTGACTTGAAGGACACGAAACATTGAAACCACAAGGAATGAATAGAGGAGAAACGGATAACAGACGCACCTGGGCAGAAACCACTGGGTTGCCATATTTCTGCTGGAAAATGCAAACAGAGGAGGGACAAGCGAAACAGTGAAGGGGATGCAGGAAAAGGTCCAGTTTTGGCCGGAAAATCGAATGGTCTTTATTTCCTTTAAAGGAACTATGTTTTCTATCCATAAAACCCTCTGTTGCAAAAAACAAAAGAAGAAAGGAAATCCCTAAAATGTGCCTAAAAATGGGTGGGAAAACTCATAGCCATGTAGCCAGGGAGGGCACCCAGTAAAGGGCCAGTTGGAGACCTAATTTGAGATGCATATCTTGAAAGAGGGCCATCACCATGCAAATGGGTGGCCACGGTTCAGGCTGTGATTCAATCCACAATGCCCACTGTAGATAAATGCAATGTGAAAGATGGTTGGACTGGTGTGGTACTGCAATGCTTCATCGAAATGGTGATGTAGCACTGCGATTAAGCATGCTTGATTACTCTGATTGGGACTTTTGGTAGGCTGTAATTTTGTCCTGTAGATATGATTTTATAGATTTTGTGGATCGGGATTGGTTATTTAGAATTCAGCATGATGTTCCCACATGAGGTGATCTGCTGATGTGAATATACTTTTTCTTGAGATGCTTATTATTGAACTTCTGTCCAGTTAATGGTATGTCTGCTATTGCCATGTGTTTTAGCCAACAGGATTTGTTTTTGTTAGATATAGCATAGTTTTCAGTTTCTGAAAATGATTTGTTATTCTTCATTTAATTTCTGTTAGTTGTATTAGTTGTTGTTAGAAGCAGTTAGCATAACTGCCTTCCCCTTTTTCTGTTTCAGTTAGTTAGAGGCAGTTAGGGTTATCACACTGCAGTTGCATCTCTATATATTGTAACTGCTATCTGTAACAGATTCAGTTTTCAATAATATGAACTTCTCTTATTCTTCATTCTCTGCAACTCTTTAATTCTAACATGGTATCTAGAGCTTCTAGATCCTAAGCCATGGCTTCTGTTAATCCCTTCGCAAACCCTAGCGCACCACAATTCACACCTACTCATCCAATTTCTTTGAAACTTGATGACAAAAATTTTCGGCAATGGAAGCAGCAAATTGAAGGTGTTGTTCGTGGTCACAAGCTTCAGAAGTATATCACTGATCCGCGAATTCCTTCAAGATTTCTCACTGATGAAGACCGTGACAATGATCGTGAAAATCCAAAGTACAGTGACTGGGAGCAGCAAGATGCGTTGATCTCAACCTGGCTTCTTGCGTCGATTTCCGATCCATTACTCACCAGAGTTGTTAATTGTGTTCATTCTTGGCAGATTTGGGATGAAATTCATAGGTATTTTCAAAGTTTGTTAAGCACCAAAGCAAGGCAACTGAGATCGGAAGTGCGAACCCTAGCGAAAGGTAATCGCACGGTTTCAGAGTTCATTCTTCACGTTCGCACTCTTTCCGATTCTTTTCTTTCCATCGGGGACCCGATTCCTCCTCGAAATCTTTTAGAAGTGGCACTCGAAGCACTCCCCGAGGATTTCGATCCTGTAGTCGCAGCAATCAATAGCAAGAACGAGTTTGTATCTCTTGATGAACTCGAATCTATCCTTCTGGCACATGAGGCGCAACTCGAAAAGAACAAGAAAAGTGTTCTTCCCGAGTCTGTGTCCATCAATCTCACTCAATCAACTCAAGGATCGGGTTCTGGAAACCTCAACAATTCTGCGAATTCTACTTCTTCAAACGCATCGTTCCCGATTCATCAAATTCCAGAAAGCTATTCACATGTAACTGGTGGAGACTTTGCTAATCGTGGAGAAACTTTTCGTGGTAATCGAGGTGGTGGCCGCTATGGTAGTGGTAGGAATAGAGGTCGCGGTTGGGGTGGACGCTCAGGTGGGCGCTCCAATATTCAATGTCAAATCTGCAAAAAGTATGGCCATGATGCAAATGTATGTTACTATCGACACTCAGGTCCCAAAAATTCTGACCAGTACTATCAGGGACAATTTCAGAATCACCATTTTTCCCACTGGCAGAATCAAAGACCACCTCTTTCTATGCTTTCACAACCTTCTAGGCCTTCTACTTTTACTCAGAACTTTGCAGCACCACTCAGGCCACAGCAGCCACAAGCTTTTCTGACAGGTGCTGAGTCTCATTTTAGCGACACTTGGTATCCAGACTCAGGGGCATCTCATCATGTCACTCCAGATCCTTCTAATCTGACTGAGACTGCTTCCTTGCCAGGTTCTGAGCAGGTCTACTTGGGTAATGGCCAAGGTTTGTCAATTACTAAAGTTGGTTCCATGCAATTCACTACCCCTTCCCAATCCCACACTCCATTAATCTTACACAATCTATTGCTTGTTCCTTCTATCACAAAGAACTTGATTAGTGTCAGTTAATTTGCCAAAGATAATCATGTCTTCTTTGAGTTTCACCCTTCCTTTTGCCTTGTTAAATCACAGGCTTCCTCTGAAGTTCTCACTCGTGGTTCAGGTTGGAGAAGATGGTCTCTACAAATTTGAAAATGTCTCTGTCTCTAGGGTCAAGCCCTGCTATATCTTCGTTCCAACTTGTAATTCATCAAGATGAATAATATTCCCACATGTAATTCTGTTTCCTTATTCAATGTAAATTCGAAAATGAATGTAAGTACTTCCACAAATATAATGAACAATGATTCAGTTGATTCCCATGAGTCTCCTATTTATGTTTCTTATAAGCTGTGGCATGCACGCCTAGGTCACCCACATCATGATGCACTTTAACATGCACTTCGATCTTGCAGACTTCCAATTCCTCACAAAGACCCTACAAATTTTTGCTCGCTTCTTTGTCTGCGGTAAGGCACATCGCCTCCCAGCTCCATCTTCCACCACTAGCTATAAATTTCCCTTTGAACTTGTAGTATGTGATCTATGGGGTCCTGCTCCTACCAAATCCTCATGTGGATGCACCTACTTCTTAACTTGTGTTGATGCATACCGTCGGTTCACTTGGATTTTTCCTTTAAAACAGAAATCTGACACCCTTTCTCAATTTATTCAGTTTCGAGCTATGGTAGAACTTCAATTCAATACCAAAGTCAAAGCTGTTCAGAGTGATTGGGGGGGTGAGTTCCGTCCCTTCTCCAAGTACTTATCTGACTTAGGCATTGTTCATCGTCTCTCATGCCCTCACACTCATCACCAAAATGGGCTTGTGGCGCGCAAACATCGCCACATTGTTGTAACTGGTCTCACCCTCTTAGCTCATGCTTCCCTTCCCTTTAAATTTTGGGATCATGCCTTCCTCACTGCTGCATACCTTATTAACCGCCTTCCCTCACTTGTGCTTCAAAATCAATCCCCATATGCTACTCTTCTTCACAAAGAACCTGACCTTAAATTCTTAAAAGTCTTTGGGTGTGCCTGCTACCCTTTTGTTAGGCCCTACCAGCAGCACAAACTTTCTTTTAGGTCTCAGGAGTGTGTGTTTTTAGGTTACTCCTCTTCCCATAAAGGTTATAAATGTCTCAATCCGGAAGGAAGGATCTTCATTTCAAAGGATGTCATTTTCCAGTCTCCTCCATTCCACCCCTACTACCTTCCTCTTCTTTCCCACTTGCCTCACCTAGTCCACCTCAGTCTCTAAGTTCCTCCAGTGAGAGTCACTCCCCAGCTCAACATATTCAGTCCACACCTGACCCTGCACAGTCTCACACTCAGTCCCAAAGTCAAATCAATATAAGTCCCTCCCCTGCTCAACATATGCAGTCCACACCTGCTTCCTCAGACCAGCCTTTAGATCCTACTTCATCCCCTGTTTCCTCACTTGAACCCTCTCCTTCTCCCCCACCTGTTCATCTCAATGTTCATCCAATGCAAACCCGTTCCAAATCTGGTATTGTCATGCCCAGAGTGCACCCCACTCTCCTTTTAACCCACATGGAACCTTCCTATGTAAAGCAAGCCTTGGCTGCTCCCCAATGGGCTGCAGCTATGAAAGATGAATTTGATGCTCTCATGCACAACAAAACCTGGACTCTGGTTTCCCTTCCACCAAACCGAAAACCCATTGGTTGTAAATGGGTGTTTCGAGTCAAAGAAAACCCGGATGGAAGCATTAACAAATACAAGGCACGCCTTGTGGCTAAAGGGTTTCACCAAAGAAGTCGGTTGTGACTACACAAACCTTTTCCCGGTTGTAAAGCCGATCCACTTGTTCGCTTTGTTCTATCCATTGCTGTCTCTTGCAAGGGGCCAATAAGGCAGTTGGATGTCAACAATGCCTTCCTCAATGGTCACCTCCATGAAGAAGTTTACATGCAACAACCCCCGGGCTTCGAAGTGCAAGATAAAACCCTTGTTTGCAGGTTGCAAAAAGCCTTGTATGGCCTCAAACAGGTGCCCAGAGCCTGGTTTGAAAGGCTCAAAGCTGCTCTACTGCACAGAGGTTTTGTGGCTAGCAAATGTGATCCCTCCCTCTTTACTTTGCACACCACCTCTCACTGCATGATGATTCTAGTATATGTTGATGACATACTTGTAACGGGTAGCTCATTACATCACATTCAGTGGCTCTGTGATGGTCTACACTCAGTTTGCCCTCAAACAGCTAGGTAACTTGGATTATTTTTTGGGTATTGAGGTCACCCATTTGCCCAATGGTTCACTTCTTCTCTCTCAATCCAAATACATCCGTGACCTAATAACTAAAGCTCACATGGAATCAGCAAAAGGAATCAATACCCCTATGATTGCTAACCTCAAACTCTCCAAGGTTGGAGCTGATTATGTTCCTGACCCTTCTCTGTTTCGGTCCATTGTTGGAGCACTACAATATGCAACACTCACTAGACCTGAGATCTCCTACTCAGTAAACAAGGTTTGCCAGTTTCTATCTCAGCCCTTAGAGGATCATTGGAAGGCTGTCAAACGTATTCTTAGGTACCTTAAAGGTACCATTCATCATGGTCTTTTGATTCAGCCTACTGCCATGCATACACCACTAACTTTGACAGGATTCTGTGATGCTGATTGGGCATCGGATCCAGATGATAGGCGCTCCACTTCTGGGGCATGTGTTTATCTTGGACCTAACCTCATCTCTTGGTGGTCAAAGAAGCAAACTCTAGTTGCTAGATCCAGTGCTGAAGCAGAATATAGAAGCATGGCAGCCCTATGTACAGAAATTCTCTGGGTTCAGTCACTTCTAACAGAGTTGAGGGTTAAAACTCAGATTCCTAGAGTTCTATGTGATAATCTTAGCACTGTTTCACTGGCTCATAATCCTGTCCTACACTCCAGAACCAAGCACATGGAGCTTGACATCTTCTTTGTTAGAGAAAAGGTGCTAAACCAAAGCTTAAGTGTTACACATGTTCCAGCAGTTGATCAGTGGGCTGATGTTCTCACAAAACCACTCTCAGCAGCTAGATTCAGTACACTCAGAGACAAGCTCAGGGTTTTTGACAAGCTGACACTTACTCAAACATCTTGAGCTTCTGCGGGGGAATGTTAGATATAGCATAGTTTTCAGTTTCTGAAAATGATTTGTTATTCTTCATTTAATTTCTGTTAGTTGTGTTAGTTGTTGTTAGAAGCAGTTAGCATAACTGCCTTCCCCCTTTTCTGTTTCAGTTAGTAAGAGGCAGTTAGGGTTATCACACTGCAGTTGCATCTCTATATATTGTAACTGCTATCTGTAACAGATTTAGTTTTCAATAATATGAACTTCTCTTATTCTTCATTCTCTGCAACTCTTTAATTCTAACAGTTTTTGGCACTCTGTTTGTCTGTTATTCTGCACTCTGGTTGCAGCATGATATTTTTTTCTTGTTGAAATGTATATGCATCTTTATAATTTTCATCTGTTTGCTTCTAATTTCTTGTTTTTTTGCTCAACCTTGTCAGTCTTTTGGCCATTTATATTTCATGAATTATAGGAGAAATACTGATTTATTTGTTTGAATTCTGATAAGTGGTCATAAGTCCATTTTTATTTTTTTCAGGTAGGTAGTATGGGTGCAGAAGGATACTGTGTGAATATTCCATGGAATCGAGGAGGAGTTGGCGATAATGATTACATTTTTGCATTTCAGCATGTTGTCCTTCCTATAGGTTAGTACATATTGCGTTCTATCGAAATTTATATAATTTGATTTGATTACTTGGTTGTAGAGACTTGAATAGAGAAGTAACACTTGTAGAGCTGAAACCTTTCATCACAGGACCTTCTTTTTTTATCTTAGCAAAAGGAATTTATTTATTAATTAATACACCAGAACCTATTTTCTTAGCAATAAGTCAACATTTTTTAACTCTTTGTCGAGAGATGTGATCAATCATATGTTTCTCGTAATTGGGCTAATTTGCTGTAGTTGCTACCCAGAAAGATTGATTCTTTGGCAATTGGCATTGTTAGAATAACCACATGCAATTCATGTATAACATGTTAAACGTATCTAGCCTTATAGGAATTAGTGCCTAGGAAACTGATCCCACTTCTTTGCCTTTTAAATTGTATCATGAATTGTGTATATATACGTGAAGCTGAGTATCATTCCACTCAAACTATTCCATCATGTCTCTATCTTTTCTGTTTTCGAAATTAACAATTTGAATGAAAATTTAGTAAATGGTGCCTAGGAGTAATGGATTATAGCATGTGTAGCATGTGTATATCTCAAGTCCCTTCGTTTGTTTCATATGATAGTCTATCCCCCGTGTCCCTTTGAGCTGTATCTTCTAAAATATTCACTATTTTCTGTTTGAAACGTTAATAGTGAAAGAGATGCTTTTTCAGCTTCTGAGTTTGCTCCTGATTTCATCGTAATATCAGCCGGATTTGATGCTGCTAGAGGCGATCCGCTAGGATGTTGTGATGTAAGGATTTTATTAACTCAATCGATATCTTTTTCCAGTTTTTACGAAATTGAGTTTTGCTCAATTGAACAAGCATCACTGGCAGGGCATTGCAACGAATTACATCAAATTACCACCATATATTAGCCTAATCTGCCTTACTGTTTGATTTTCTTTTTTGAACAATAATCTGCTTTAGTTTTTTTTTTTTTTTTTAGGATTGAAAAAATATAATATACCTAAATTAAAATAACCAAATATGGCAATGTTAACCAAAAAAAAAAAAAACCAAATATGACAATAATAAACCAGCATTATATGAGGTTTTAGGTTTATATTGAAATTTCCGTTAATGATGCAGGTTACTCCCTCTGGCTATGCACAGATGACACACATGTTGAATGCCCTTGCTGGTGGAAAATTGCTTGTTATTCTTGAGGGGGGGTTTGTAGCTCATGCCTTTCGTACTTGTTTATTTTATTAGGCTCTGTATTTCACTTCAATTTGATTCAATATGTTTTCTTGCAGCTATAATCTTCGTTCTATATCATCTTCTGCAACTTCAGTAATCAAGGTAAATTCTTTTGCCTTTCATTATCTATGTTGAAAATGAAATCCCTGCTTGGGGAGTGCCTCCGTTTTCTTTTCCTTTGCCCCCTCACCCCTCCAGCATAAAGGGCGTATTTGGCAGGTCATTTAGATTTTTTCATGTATGTATGCAATCTAACATGAATGCATGATCGTGAGAATGATATAGCAAAACTTATTTCTCATTTTTAATTTTTGGTTTCTGACTTGGCTTCTATTCGAACAGGTATTGTTGGGTGAGAGTCCTGGATTTGAACTGGAAAATAGCTCCCCTTCCAAAGCTGGCCTGCAAACCGTTCTGGAAGTCCTCAAAATTCAGAAGAATTTTTGGCCTTCCTTGGAACCCATCCTTATAAATTTGCTGTCACGATGGAGAATGTACTGTCTTGAGAAAAAAAGTGAGGATCTGTCTTTGATTTGTATTCTATTGAATTTCACGGCCTTATTTCTTGGGAAGCTTCATTTCTATATACCTGATTATTATTATTGTTTATTATTTTTGTAGGAAAACATATTAAGAGACGCCGAGTTCTGGCACCGATATGGTGGAGGTGGGGTCGAAAATGTTTCTTATACCATTTCCTGAATGGTCATGTTGGTGTAAAATCAAAGTGATATTGTTGACCTGGTGAGTTTTGAAGAACAGGAATACCTTGTAATTGCCAGCATGTTGTATATTCTATCTTGATCCAGGACATTGATTTTTGTTTGACCATGAGCATGACATTGCAAATGACAGATTTGTGCAACTTAAAGCTCCTTTTGGGAGTTTGGTCGAAGGTTGTGAAAAGAAATTGGGGGAGAGTGGGAAGAAAGGCCTTCTTCTCCCTTGTTGGCATGTTCCAAGCCCGATTTAATATTTTAATAATGCCATTTGCTTACCGGAAATGATTTTTGGACACAGAATTCCACGCACTGTATTTCCCAACACCATTTA
The DNA here is from genome assembly GCA_030762895.1 of Sophora flavescens. Taxonomy (NCBI): domain Eukaryota; kingdom Viridiplantae; phylum Streptophyta; class Magnoliopsida; order Fabales; family Fabaceae; genus Sophora; species Sophora flavescens. The sequence goes on from CM061068.1 coordinate 32,254,315, forward strand.
TCTTCCGGAAATTAAATTCCAGACGTGTAAAATGACTTTTCGGAAATTAAATTCCGAATGTGTAAAATGACAATTCATATGTTTTTAAAGTTACCATAATTTATTTTCCTAAAATTTTAGACGTCCGGAATTTAATTTTCAGATGTGTAAAATGAAGTGTATGTTTTTAGAACTACCGGAATTTAATACCCGGACGTGCAAATTTTTTAGACGTGTGAATTTTTACACGTCCGGAATTAAATTCCGGATGTGTCGTATTTTTATAAGATGTTTGACACCCACCGTGTGTTTAAATATAACAGCATTGTTTGCTTAATCCTTATCTAATTAGACTATGACTCTATGGAAATGGGTCGGCTTTATATTTTGATAGTGTATAAATTTAAATATAATAGTTCTTTTTAGGGTAGTCTTTCATTTACATTTGATGCTGACATAGTAGCATTTTTGTACATGGGCTTGAGCACTGCAAGTGCTTTAATTAATTCAATCTTTTGTTTATAAAAAGAAAGATTATAGAATTAAAAGAATAGAAAACTAAAATTAAGGTATATTTTATAATATATTTTAAAATAAATTTTAATATAAATATATTATATTATGTAAAAGGTTATTGATTTAAGTAAAAAAATTCTTATTATTTATACGTAAATTGTTAACAAATTAATTTTTAAAAGGCGATAGGAAAAACGGCTTCGGTTGGGACAAATAATCTGAATTTGATCTGAAAACACATGGGGTTATATATTTCAAAACAAATGTTAATATAAAATATTATATTATGTTAATCAAATTTATTTTTTGTGTATGATCTATTATAACTTTTTTATGTCTTTCTCTCTTGTAGAGAGAAAATGAGAGAATAAATAATAGTGCAAGCAACTCAGTGGTAAGTTGTATCGGTTCCCAGGGGTATTAATACAATAGAACATCAGCCACTATATTTCTACTGTTATATGAAGGAGCTTAGGATGGAAGCAATCAGGTTGATATGTGTTTTGTTTGGCATCCATTAAATGAACTGAACCTTATCGAGCTATATATGTGGATCTTGTCTGAAATAATTTGGAAATTGCACCATTCCCTGTCTACATGTGCAAGTGAGAGCAGAGGAGGAAGAAGACATAGACATAACCGTAGACATAAAGCCACCAACTCCTCCCTATCTTTTCTCTCCACTCACTCAATTTCCTCCCCTTTATTTCTCCCATCTCCACTGTGTGTGTTTTGATGAATGTTTGACAAACGTGATTTTGGGTAGAATTGATTTTGTAGAATTAATTTTAATAGAATTGAGTTTGTATTTAAGTGATTTATGTTTGTATGTTTTTATTTTGAAAGTAAGTTTGATGTAAAACTTAGTGTAATTTGAGGCTAAAAATCATGTTTGGGGCAGAAGCTACAAATTCTAGCTTAAGTTAGAATTGATTGCAGAGGCTAAATCAATTATAGTCAAGAACACCCAAACATGTTAAAATAAATTTTTTTTGTCTCCGGAATCACTACTGCCTCTCACAAAAGTGAATCCAAACATGCACTGAATCTGTTGCCTTCTTCTTCTTTTTTCACCTCCCTCTTAAGTAAAAGTCATCACACTAACATGGTGTGACATAGTTGGTAAATAACTGGGCCCCTTAAGCATGTGGTCAGAGCATCTGTTGGAAGAGGTCAACCCCTTAAATGGATCTCAGTACTTCGAGTGATTAGTCTCTTACTCCTGGCCGGAGGATACCCGGGTTCAACAAAAAAAAATCATCACAAAAATTTGACTGATTAGGAGAAACCCAATAATATGTTTTCAATTGCTGCAAAAGAAGAAAAAAAAACTGTTTATTAGTATCTCTTAACACTTAAAAAGGGTGACAATTGACAATTACACAAAAAGAGAAGTTCATTTGATTTAATTCCTTGGTATTTAAATTTACATCTATATCCATGTACACCATGAGGCAATTCTTAGCATTACATGCACACAACCTAACAGGGAAAGGAGCAAAATCAACTAAAATAGAGTCTGTGCTATGCATAAACTTAGTACAATTGGATTCAACAAAATATTTAGCAGAAACTACAGTTGAGTAAAATTTAACATGATAGAGTTATGACTTTCTACATAAAAGGAGTTTTGCTGGCCCTGTGTTTCACACAAGTTTCCTTTGAGTCCAGATTTAAACTAACTACAAATCAAAAAAGAGTTGTCATTGGTGCATTGTTGGAGGTGCCATTGGATAAGCAAGAGGGACAACATAAGATGGATGAGGATGGGCATGGGGTCCAGGAGGAAGCATGACTGGAGTCCCAACTGCAGATGCCATATGCCCATGAGGAGGAGCAGCCACAGGATGCCCAACTGGTGCTCCATACATGCCTAAACCAGCATGTATATGGGGCTGAGCTCTATGCTTCACTGATTGTCCTACAGCCATTGTGCTTGAGGGGATTGTGCTGGTATGCTGGCCTGTAATTGGTGCCTGATTACTAGCCACATCTCCATTGTTGACACTTGTAATGTCATGAATACTAGACCTCCTTCTATCTCTATTCATGGAGTTCAACCGAATGAAGTACTTCTGTGCATGGCTTGCCACTTGAGTGGGAGTCCTAGAAATTACAAAGTTCCTTGAAATGCTTCTCCAATCTCCTTTTCCAAACTTGTCTAGACCGAGTAAAAATAACCTGAAAAAAAGGCTTGTTAATTATCTGAAAGTTACTCCTAGTTCATATGGCTAATGGATATGTGTCATGAACTCTCTCTCTCAGAACCTAAATTTGTTAGGTGAATGGTCATGAATGACTTTATTTTATCTTTAATAGGCTTCTCCATACAATAGTCATTTAGGCTTGAAGTGTGGACAATACATAAGTCCTCCTATTTCATGAAGAAATTCAACTTTTTATTAGAAGACTGATGATGACAAGGATTGAATTCTAAATCACTTAGTCATATGGACCATGACATAATGTAATGAACCATTTCTCTCAAAAGCTTAACCATATGAATTTGTGTGTGTGTGTGTGTGTGTGGAGCACAAGAGGAATGATTTATTGTGAGAGTAATAGCAATAAATATATGAATGAATTGTTATAATTGTAATTGTAAAAGTACCTGTGCTCCTCCTCTGTCCATGGAATTCCTTTTCTCCTTTCTTGTTCTGATGACCTTGACAATCCCCCTTTACCACTGTGAGAGGTGGAGTCATGTCCTAACCCAGAAAACCCACTTCCATAATTACAATTTGATCTCTTATCTGAACTTGTAGCCTTGGAAGAGCCATGAAAATCCTTATTTGAAGATTTAGTCTCCTCTGCAGCATAGTTTGGAAATGGTATTTGACCTGCCTCTATTGCACTTACATCCTCCACTAGTACTTGGTAATGTTGCTTCACTTCTTCCATGCTTTTTCTGGGAACTGCTGAAGCAATCTTGTCCCATTGCTCTTTTGAGTCTTCCTCAATCCAATGCATAGCTATGGCATTTTCAAATGCTTTTTCTTCTTCATAGCTCCAAATGATTCCACTTGATGACATGGTGGTTCTTGGTTGGATTTGTAGTTATGGTTCAACTTTAGAGGATGAAAATGGTGAAATTTGTTGATGTGAGTGTAACTCATTTTTTTGTAGTGTGGATTTTGTCTCTATTACACAAAGTAGCAGAAGGGGTGCGCAGGATAAGGAGAAGAGTCACAATGTGTGTAGGATAAGAAGTAAGGTGGTATCAAACAATCAATTTAGAGAGGACCACACTGTGTAATTGAATGGATGTGTTATTTGTCATGTACATTTCATCCTTTTTTTTTTTTCTTGTCTACAATTTCTATAGAAGAATTCTCGCTCACACACGCTGTTACACACTTACACTGAGTCAGCTCAAGGATACGGCCAGACAAGCCCGTGCTTTAGGCGGACAACCCATCCCACTCAACTCCTTACATAACCTACTAACAAAAATTGTTTAATACCTAACAAATATTGTACATATAAGGCTTGTCCCATGATTTATTTACTCTGAGACCTTACCTTGCCTTGAGCCGGATCTGCTCTTACATTGACAAATTATTGGTATTTTCCTTCTTGACCATAGAGATATTGGCAATCATAGAGAGTATAATGAGTATACAGTAGGCCCAATAGAATATTTTCTTTCATACAACCATGATCAAATGGGAATCTCGACCATGCTAATGAATAGACAACTCTTGATAAAGACTTGCAAGTTCATTAATTTAGAGGTATTGGTTCTTTTTTCCTTCTTATTTATTGAATTACCGCCAAGTACCTCTGTGATTTTCCAACACCACTAGAATTGTCAAGTCACTTGTTCCAATTCAAATACCATCTTGAATGAAATTGATAGTGATTCTGTTTAGTTTATCCGACACTGCTGAATTTAGTGAAGCAATAGGAGACTGGACCATGAAGTTTTCAACTTTATAGCTATAGTAAATTGCCATTAAATTGTTTCTCATCCAATGAACATTACCTATACTCTATTAGGAAATGCAGTTAGAATATGATATCATGCTGCCCTAATCAAACTTGCAAAAATACAAAATACAAAGCACATGCCCCTGCTCCTAATAGTTATATAATATATTTGTCTTTGCTAAAGAAACACAGGAGAGACGTGGCGAATTCTCCATGTCTACTCTGCGATAATATGAACCACATATATAAGTTTCCCTTTTCAAAAAGAAACATCTATTAATTACATTAAGAAAACTAGGAGAGTACTATCCATATCCACACTCTAATTTTGTAAACAAAAATGTTATTTCTACATTCATAATGTAAACCTCATGCCACATCTGAGCGTGGTTGATTATTTTCGTGTATTATATATGATTAAAATAAATGTATCGTTTACATATGTGAATAGGGTACTATCTAGATGTCATATTTTAGTGTTCAAATAACAAGGTTTTGGATCCTCCTTTTCATATAATCCGACATTATCATGTGCAAAGATAATGACGTTATTATCATGTAAAAAGTTCACATAAGAAGATCAAACTCCAAATAACACGACTCTTTTTTTATGTGAATACAATTTCTACATCAAAAAACGGTAAGGACAGTATCAAGTTGCAGCTAGGGATAATATATAATAGGCAAAACAGGTATTTTATCCTCCAAATTTATTTATTTTTAAAAATTCATTCTGTGTTAAATACTTAAATTCAGAAAACCTGATTGGGAGAGGTCAACCCTTAAATATATCGTCCAGTACCTCGAGAGATTAGTCTCCGCAGTTACACGTAAAGGATTTTCTGAGATAACCAAAAAAAAAAAACTTAAATTCATCCTTTAAATTTAAAAAGATAGACGGTATTTATTTCCATCTTAATTTTATTAGTTACATCTTGTGCAAAGAAAGAATTTTACATGACATATAGCGTGCTGGTTCAAAGCAAGATGAGGCCTAAAGTTAAAGTTATGTAAGACCTTAAATTGGACAAATCATGAGAAGTGAGTCTTATATATGTAGTTTTTGTTATGTACCAGACACATTATATTAATGGACTATATAAAGGGCTGAGTGGGATGAGTTAAAGACCTAAGGCAACGGCTTGTCTAGCCTTACAGTCGGGCCGACCATGCATATAGGTGATTAGTTTGGGCATGTTGTGTTGATTGTTGACAATAAACTTACGCACATAAAAAATAAGAGTAATGATATTTGGACACATAATTGGGATACTTTATATGGATATCGTGAAGCTTATGAATGTTTTTGGGAGTGATGAAATGTATGATGAGAGAGGAGAAAACAATAAATAAGTCAGGAAAAATATTTTTATACGGTGTTGGACATCATTTTTGTGTCCAAATATCATTACTAAAAAAAAATCATAGTTTTATTTTATATCTCTAGATTTTCTCTGTAGCATATTTAATTCAGAAGTGACATCCTTCATATAAGTCTAAAACCGGTACAATTTTGTCAGCAAGGAATCACCCATTTCCCATGATTAAGACCTGATGATGCCTACCATATAACTAACTACTTTGTACTCACTAATGATATAAACTCGAATTGGGACACAATAGAGCACAAACTTCAATAATTTATCAGTACAATAAAATTAGAGTAAATTATAACAATTTTATGTAAGATTTAATTTAATTATATTTACTTTTTTTTAAAAAAAATCAATTGCTTTCCTTTAAGAAAGTGAGTGCTATTTCAATCATCATTTCTCATAAAAATAAATATAACAGTAACATTAACATTGAAATAAGTAGGTATAATTTCTAAAATAAAAGGATATCAATTGTAATTAATAAAAAAAAATGAGTATAATTTCCCAGCAAAACTAAAAGTCTAAAACCACACATTGTTTTGATAGTGAGGGTTCAAAGTTGCCATTAATGCTATGGAGATGGTAACAAATTCCACTGTCAGGAAGGGTTTGAACTTTGAATTCCACTGAAGGGATCACAAGCATAACTGATTGCTGTGCAACCTAAGTTGATTGTTAGATAAACCACCCAATTCCTAAATTTTTCATGTCAGTCAAATTAGACTTTTTTAACTTTAATTTCTATCTGACTATTTTAACAGACAATTGAAATTTTTAATTTTTCAGAAACTAAATTTGGGACACAATTCTTTATTGATGAATTTGGATATTTACTTCTAAAAAAATATTAATCTAGGAGTCGTAATCTGTAGTCACGCCATATAATAACACCAGGATGTGAACATTGATGTGACAAGGAGATGCCATGGTTGACACATGACATAACCATAATAAAAATCATCTTTGTCATCTTTCATAGACTTGAAAGTGTGTTTCGAAGGGGGTATCTCAGCCATTGAATATATTGGATGATCTAACTTCAAAGTTCTACCCCCAGCTTTTATTTTACTTTTCTTACATTTCACCCACATATTCACTTGTTTTTATTATAAAAGTTATTAAGATAACTGGAGTCTAGGCTACCACACTTTTGCTGAGAAAGTGTGCACCTTTCCACCAGATTTGTACAAACCTTTCTCACGTGATTATTTGCCTTAATTGGCTTTTGCAAGTCTCAAAACCTCACTCGGAAGAGGTCATGTTAATCACTATCATTTCTGCACATCACACTTCCCACCTTAGTGATATCATTGTATCATGGAATATTCATAATGCGAGTTACTAAAACATGGTTGGTGCAAATAACAGTGTGAAACTACCAATGCGGGTTATATAAGAGACATAAAATCCATATCAAGCTTGACCATCCACTTCAAAGTAAAAGATCCTTTCCTTGAGAGACAATCCATTGAGAATTTTGGAATAGTAGAAAACCAAGAACAGAAAGCTAACACAGTGAATAATTTACAGCTTGAACCTTCAGAATAGAAACAATACAAAGCCACAATTTCAGCCAATTAACAAAACCTTGCAAATTTCCATGCATGTTTCTCAAGACATAAGTTATCCCACGTCTGCTTCTTGATCAATCAAATTGTGGTTACTGGACAGCTGTTTATTTAAAGAAAAATATGAAAATAAGCAAATATGTTTTATTGAATTGAATTGAATTGCATGGCTTACAAAGGAACAGCAAAAACAAGTCTTACCCCACGACTTGTCAAAAGTCAGAAATCCTCTAAACCAGAATTCTCCCTTTCAGCAGCATAAGAAGAACATATATACCCAAGACCACCTGTTTCATGCTTTTCCCACTACCCGGGAGACTCGGAAGACAACCTCGACTTGTATGAGTGGACGCCCTCGAAGTTTTGTTTATTCTGCAGAAGGGATGCCCTTTTTGGATTTGAAAGCATGATCTCTTGCATGTCCTTTGAAAGCACATTGAAAACTGCCTGAAGGTCTCCCGTTAGTTTCTGGCAAGTTGCCATGGAATCAACACGGCTATTTCCAGATTGCTGCAGCTGATAATTGTATTTAATAGACATATAAAAAGCACTGTCACTGTTTCATTTACAGCTAAAAATAATCATCTATGCTCAGGCATATAACATCCTGCAGTGCATTATGCAATTAATAACAACAAGGTATCCATGCAAATATTTATCCACCCCAAAAAAAAAAAAATCCATGCAAATATTTTTCAAGTGAATTTGTCTTTAAAATAAAATTCTTTATTTATATAAATTTACAAATAATTTTAAATCACGATATGCCTTATATTCTTATTTTCTCAGGATTTCTTTTCACATTAAGAAAGACATAACTCACTACTATGAAAAAAATATAAACTTTTGAACATCTAAATCAAATACTGTAAGTCAATCACATTGTTAATTGATTACAATAATAATAATTAATTAATTACTTAAAATATCATAAAAAACTCAATACACCTAATTTGAATGCAATGAATTTACACGAGAATATATCAATGCTAAATGCTTGTTGCTTCAAACTTCAAGCTGACTTACCCGCAAGCTAGTTTTATAAGAGAATATTTTTTGGTGCCAGGATATGATAATATACGAGAAGACGACACTACACTGTTTATATGAATTATAATACCTACCAAGTATGACTGCGTCAACCCATGTTACTTACATTTGAGACGCATGACCCATGTAATAAAATAAAAAAAATTGACTCATTTAATAAATTATTAACACTTCATCCTTACAAGAAGGTGATAGTACTGGTTGTAAATGCAATTGATACACTGAATATACTTCAACATTATAGATAGATCTCTGGGAAACAGTTTCCAAACAAAGATAAAGTACAAGGAATTAGGAAATTACAGAGAGAAATAGGTATAGAGAAGGAGTTAAGAACCACTAGGAATTCGAGAGCTTAGCCTCTCCCTAACCTTCCTTTTACTAAATAATAACCGCCTACCCTCCCTTTTCTCTTATTTATCAGTCACACAAAATCTAAAACACAACTGCTACAATAACTGCAACTGCTACAATACAATAACTGCTATACTACAATAGCTGCTATTCTACAATAACTTCTTTACAAGTCAGTTATTATACTTCCTCCTAACATAAGTTGTCTTAATTGGAGGCCTACGACTAACAGAGGGGTGCCGAGTGTAATTAAGGCAAACCTTAAGAGAGCTCAGTATAATTTCCTTAATAATAATGTGTTGCCATGAGCAAAGTATACTACTAAAGGACCAATGAATTTTTTGGAACTATGCTCAACCCTTAGTAAAGATATGTGTGATGTGTGAAATACAAATGATAGGTTTTCTTATAGATAACATGACAAAAACTTTCATCCCAAGGCTCATGGTATCTGACATACGATCACTTCTTTTTGACAGACAGGAATTGCACAATTGTTTCCCCATAATGTCCAAGATAAATAAGATATATTCAGTTATGATATACTTTTGTGTTGAGCCTCAGTCTTGGTATATTCAATCGATTATTTTTCTTGTTGGATCCAAAACCACGACAACAAAAAAATTGGGGGGGCGGTGGTGTTCAACTCCTAATAAAAAACTATTTAAAACCCGTGATGTAAGTTGGTCCTGCACAAACGTAAATGGTGAAAACAATTGTAATGAAATATATGCAGATACAGCATCTTTTATTCATTATGGCAAAGGCCAAGCAGAAAGGTATAGTCAATTAACTGCATAATTGAAGGACCCTTGGAGGGTAGGTTACCTGTACTTCTCTAAGTAGAAGTCTCTCTATAACACTGAATGAATCCACAATTTCCAACTCAGACATTTTAGATATAAGCTGTTGTATGTCAGCTTTCATTCTTGCATGCCTCCACAATCTATCTTGTTCTTGTTCAGCTACAGCACGCCTCCTCCGAAACCAAGGCATAAAATTGGGTCCATTCAAGAATCGCCTGATAAGAACATTCAAGCAACTCATGTGAAGACTGGAGAACTAGTCATGTTGCAAAACACTATCGTACAAAGAGGTAGGTGGCAAAAGGAACAAGGAAGTAGATGACAACTAGAGCAAACAAAATTCATTACCTGTAGAAGTCAAGCCAGTTAGATTTCATTCGCTTCAACAAGAACTTCCCTGGACCTCTGGCTGATAAACTTGCAAGAAATTCATCAGCACTAAATGGAGGTAGAGGAGGAGGATCTATATAAGGAGAAGATCCTTCTGATGGTGCTGTAGTCCTAAAATATGGACCGAAAGGGGCCAAAAAATTTGTAGTGAGCTCCAAGAAATGCCGCCGTAATATCTCATTGTTAACAACTGACATTGACTCTTCAACTCTTGGTGACACTCCAGCATCTATAAGCCTATTTAAGATAGAGGTGTCTGGCTTAGTTGTGGCAGAATAGGTACTCCAAATGGCTTCCTTATGTTCAGTCATGAGACAAAGAGGACCATCTCTACGTAGCTTAACTGCACTCAATAAACTTGAAGGAGAAAACTTCTTTAAGGAAAGTTGTTGAAGCCCGAGACCTTCAGGCCTACCAGAAACTCTGTCAGTAGAAGACCTAGTTGAAAGGGAAACCCTGTTTGAATGAGGAGGAGGGCTTCCAACTGAGACAATGTGGGGGATGTTACGGAGAGCTTTAAGGAAGAAAAGGTTTGTCACCCCTAAAACCATTGGGGGGAATGCTTCCCCTTCTTGAATTGAGTTTAAGTGTGCAAACTCAGGGTCATGGATGGTAAAATAAGGCCTAAAATCAACACTGCAAATTAATGGTGCAACCAAACTCACAAGACTGGCAACAGCCTCACAACACTGGGGAGGTGTGGGTGCAATGATGAGAATAGGTTCGCCAATGAGTAACAACTCCCATAACAACCAAAGCTGCAATAAAAGGCCACGGAATGTACCAAAAAGATCCGAATCATGAAAAAGGCCTTGAGGAGCAGACTGATTATTAGGAGGCAAAGGTGCCACAGAAGAAGCAGACTCATCAAAAGATACTACTCCATTTTCCATGGGAAAGCTGTGTGCAGGTGGCAAGTTCACTTTAAGACTTGCATTCCCAATAGGAAGATCCATTAGCTTACCAGGTGCAGGAGCAGGCCACGCTGAAACATAAGCAGCAATATGCTCCAGTGCTTTCTTACCCATGTCAAAATATAAGGGACCTACAATCTGTAGCAAAGGTCTGAACACACTAGAATAAGGACTGTGGGATAAAATGACCACAGACTTCTGCTCCCCACCTCGCTTTAGCCTCTCGTCATGCCTCTGTCTATTAAAGACATAGCCATACATGTATTCAGAAGCAGCAGCACTACTTGTAATGGATAATTTTCTACTAACATTAATTTTATCTATGGACTTCGACGAAAGCTCCTTCTTAACTTCAGCTATCTCAGAATCAGTGGCATTGCCGGTTTGAGATTTAAGGCGCCTACGAAATCGGAAAAAGAAGATACAATCATGAATGCTTGAGCGGTTATGTTGCTGGGAAACAGAATCCGGAAACGAATTATATGCAATTTCAAGCTCCTCATCATGTGTAAGGCAGCCAGGTGGATAACACACTTCTAAAAGCTGGCCTTGTTCAAGATCAAACCTTATAGCACAAAAGGCAATAATCCATTTCTGTAAAGACTCTGGGTCAAGACTAGGACTGAATTCTGTTTTAACTTTAAAAGAAGGTGATCTACTCATATCCGAGAAAAACACTAATAAAATCAACTTTCATTGATCAAAGTGCCATCAACACCACCCTCGGCAACCATTTCCTGCTAGAATACTAGTAGCATCTTCATTGGTCAATCAAGTTTAGTTCAGCTTTCACTTTTTCTTTATTTTTCTCCCCCACTTGACAGAAAACTCGGAAGCCTAAAAACCAAATCCAAAACAATGCATTAATATGAGGATACTTTGGGAGAAGGAATCAAGAATAAACTAGTATGAGGTATATTTCAATGAATTGCAACGATCCGTAAAGAAAAAGATAACAACTTTCGGACTTGTAAGCTTTTTTATACAACACTGTAAGAGTAGGAAGTCAAATTCAAAAAGACCCTGCTCAGCTACTTGTCTAACTTTTGCTAAGAACCAAACTAGTTTTCAGAACAAAAGCCTATGCAAGATCCAGAATTTAACAGGGTTTCTCATCATGCATTTTGTCAGCAACAAGATTAGGAAACAAAAATCGTGGTACGAGAGTCACAATGTCAATTTCAACAAGATCCATCAAATGGGTACCTAAATTAGGGAAGTTAGGGACCCAGACATGAACCCATCTGGATCGGCAACAGCAGAAACCCAAACTGATCGAAAACAATGGAATTCCAAAGGAAATCAAAGAAAGTTGGGAGCTTTAGGCCTTGGACCCAGGAACTTGGCTCCAAATTCAAGAATTTTCTGTGCCCGTTGAAATGGGTATCCAAATCTATAAAACAAAGATACAGAAAAATGTCGATATCAAATTTTCAGTTCTAATTTGCTTATTTGGGAAAGGAAATGGGTAAATGTTTGGAAATACCAACAATTTGGGTATATATTTGGAAACACTCGTAGCTACTCTCCATATCTAGATATCTTGTTTAAAAATGTTTTTTTTTTCCTGTGACACCCTCAGCTTCCAAAAATTATACCGGAGCACAAGCTTTTTCTGTATTTATTTTTTTTCGAACTCAAAAATTTGTTTAAAGGAAATTAAGCTTCATGCACATGTGGTCGAAGATTATCTGTTGCAACCATCCAGTCTAGACGTTAGGATGTTTATTGATATAAAATTATCCGAAACAAAATTGAATGTTGACAATCTTAAAATATTGAATTATGTGAGTTTATGAATTCTTTTCATCAGGAAGGAGAAATATAAAATAATAAGTTTAAAGGGAAAATATTTTTTTGAGAAAATGTTTTTTTTTACATTACCGATGGAAATATTTCGTATGAATATGATATGACAATGAATACTATGGTATTTATATTTTAAAATGAAATAACTATATTATATGCAAACATAAATCTCATTCTGATTGCTGAAATAACAGAATTTGGGTGCGTTTGGGTAAACAACTTAATTAAGAGCTTATCACATAAGACCTTATCGCATGAGAGCTTATGCCATAAACGCTTAAAGAAAGGAAAAAAAAAAAAGGGGGACATGAGAGGATTCGAATTGTGAAGAACACAGAAAGGGCGTTTAGTGCATAAGCACTTATAATAATTCTATAAGCTTCTCCCAGTGACTTATGAAAATAAGTCAAAAACTCCTTATGAGATGGCATAAGTTATTTTCATAAGCTCTGCCAAACACACTGTATAAGAGCTTATGTCATCAGATAAGTCAAAATGAGCTTAAATAAGTTCTTCCAAACGACACATTTATATTCTAATAAAGATTAAGGGTGAATTGAGTAGAGAAAGAAATGTCAAAACAAATTAAATTTGTTTGATTCGTGTTGGACAAATTCTGATATGTCAAACTCAAACCGAACCAACTCAAACATCATTGATTGATTTTGTATGTCATCGAGTTTGTCGGGTGAATTTTTTATTAAAAAATACAGATTATAACTCTTATCACTATCATAAGCAAGTTCCAATCAGCTGAAGAAGAAAAAATTATACAATTGATAAAAGTAAATCAAAAGAGAAACTACAAGTTTTAAGTATCATGCTTTAATTGGCAATTAAGTAGCATAAACGTTAATATTTAAGTTAATTCATAACGACCACAAAATTTCATATTGGTTCTAACTCTAAATTAAGATAAACACTACATACAATCAACATAATAATTAATAAGTTATAAAACTATATAACATAAAACAAAGGTTGAAGTTGCCAGACAAAAAGGAATGATGGTGGACTATGGTCGAGGCTGGTCTAGCGTAAGAGAGGATGAAGAAAAAAGAGAAGGAAACTAGAGAAGAATGCCTAAATCATATGTAAGGTATCAACTGAGGTTGGCGTGAGTGGTTAAAGACATTTCGCCCCTTAACCAAGGTATCGGGTTTGAGCCTTGGATATGAAAAAAACCTCAGATGGGAGGGATGCCACTCATCGAGGTGCCGAACAAACTCCACGGAAGATTAGTCCCCGTCTCAGGTTGACAGTAGAATACTCATCGAAGTAGATCGAAAAAAATTCATATGTAAGGTCTCCAAAAATCCAAATGCACAAACGTATAAAATTTATTTAAAAAAAAGTTAATTAATTGATAGCCCAAGTCATTGAATTTGTAAACACTACAATGGAAGCATGAACCAATAAAGGTCACGAACTTTTTAAATTAAACCCGATGAATCAAGAAAATGTTATTGATTTGATTGAATTTTCAAATTGATCGGTTCAACCAAAGCGGATTTATACCCCTAGTTTATAATTTGTAGAGATCACAAATTTCACATTTAAGTTTGTTGAAAAAACTTTTGAAAAATTAAGCATATTTCTTTAAAATAATAATAAAAAATAAGCATTATCAAACATAACTAAACTGCAACCAACCAACATGATATGACACAGTTGATAGATAACTTGGCCCCTTAAACATGTAGCCAGAGGTTCGATTTCTGGCTCATGCATATGGATTATGAAAAAACATGTGTTGAGAGAGATCAACCCCTTAAATGAATCTCAGTACCTTGAAAGATTAGTCCCTGACTCCGGACCAGAGGAAATCCGGGTTCACCAAGAAAAAAAATAACTAAACTGCAAACTTGTTGGCTCCTAAAATTAAAAGTTATAGATCATTTCGTGGAACCAATTGTCTGTTTCCATAATAGTTTCAAATACCCATGTCTCCTCCAAAAGAAAAAATAATGGAAGCCCGGCATTTACACGTGAATGAAAAAAATGATCACAAATCAGTTACAAACCAGTAAAAAACACTGATCACATTGATTTATAGCCTGGAAAAATGTAGTTTATATATACAAATCACTGAAGGGAGTAAAAGCAAATTCAAAATCAACAACTTATATTATATGTTGGTTATATGTATCAACCGGATGCTCTATTCCTCCTATCCTTTGATGTGTATTAGACAATCAACAAGTTAACGTGAATTAATGTCAGCGCCAAAACTGTACGGCATATTGACCTTGTTAAACCATTTTCTTTAGCATCACCTCTAGTCCCTTTCATACATGGTCATACACAAAAAAAAAAAATTGACCAAGTTAAGACCTAAACATCATATACAAGTAACCGCTCTGCGATAGAGTCTCGGCAAATCGGGCACCTCTTACACTTCTCCGAGCAGGTGCTGCAGTTGATCGGAAAACAAGCATAAGGCCAAAATGTACAGTGCAACACAACAAGTTTTTCATTGACTATCTATCATATATTTGATCTTACCAGCAAAGGACACGATGCCTACATGGCAGCAATACAACGCCAATTTCTCCTTCAAAACAAACTCTGCATAACACTTTCTCCTGATACACAAAATATACACAGTTTGTTATGCATAACTGCTTCACACATCATATAAGAAACTTTGAAAAATATACAGCATAAGCACATAACTAAAAAGCACTCAAAAATGTTAAAAGTTTTACATTTTGAAGTCTTTCGTACTCCTGTTGGCTGTATTTTGTAATTTCTGTCTGCTCACCAAGAGCTGCCTGGAGTCTCCAAACCTGAACATTAGAAAATTTTAAGCGCGCTGATGAAGGAAACCAGTGTTATTGACTTGCTGATAATTTTTGTGCCTAATATAATTGAACAGATGAACATAACAAACTACACGTGCCCATCTATATGCATATACATGAATATACTCCACCATAAATTTATTTATTATATAGATATAAGCTATAAGAACTGTAATTACCTCCTCAGCAAGATCCCTTTTAGGCATTTTCTTAACAATCTCAGGAGGATAACCACAGAACGTATTATAACTGCACAGCAGGAAGCCAGATGACCAAAGATAATTAGAAGGAAAAAAAACTACCAGGTCAACATATATCAACAAATTGAAAATAGCTTAATGTATCTTGTATCATAAAAAGGGACGAAATAGTACTTGTATGTGTCTTATGTCATAGTCGAACAAGGTATAGTGTCGAACAAACAAAAAAAACCTGCTATTCTGGTCTTCAAAGATAAACATCTGTTCAATTTACTTCCCCAAAGTTTATTGTAAGTTAAATTGTAGAAAAAGACCAAAATCAACATTGGTCAGATACTCAGGTCAGGCTTGTTTTATATTTAATAAAATTTAAAGTAGGCACCTATAAGCTGTGATGCAATCATTAATAGAATCCTTCTTTGAATAGGAAAACGAAGTTGCAAAAAATATACAAAAACATATGAAGCAAGTATAAACCAAACTTTAAAAGTATGCCATGACCATGGAAGTAAGTATCTGCTGTCATCAATGCCGTTAAATCGTAAAAGTTGTCATGCCCAGTTTCCTATAGAATTCTATTCTATCCATGTGCTAATATGAATCACATCTTTGTTGCAGTCACCTGCAACATATTTTGTATTTCCTTTTTTCCTATTTCTAAAATATTCAAATGTCAGATCTCACATTACAATAAAATGAGACAACTTAGAGGGGACATGTATGAGACAACTTACAAATTACATTTCGGGATGATACATGTTAAGGTTACAAATAAAGTGAAATAATGCTTACCCAGATGCTCCCTCATGGTATAAACGTGCCTGTTCTTCCCGACTCCCTTCATCAATTGACCACCAACCTAATAACCTGATTCCATGAATAATCAGATGTAGTTGCAGTACATAAAATGAATATGGTGGTACATAATATAGTGGACAGTGGACATTGCATATGTACATGATAGAACCTGGATTTGTCCTCTCCAAATCATATGGTGGCAAAAATATGAAGGAAAAAATTGATATTACATCCTTGAGGTTTGTGAGACATTATGTTCAGTTTGTGCACTGAACCAATAAGAGAACCCCTATTTGAAAAATTTGACCCCAATAGACATTGGATTTGTCATCTACAATCATAGTAGTGGTAAAAATAAGGAGGAAAAAAATCAGATAATTCCCTGTTCCTTGTGGTTTGGAGACATTCTTGGGTAGACATCAATGATGTATTCAGCTTTACCGAACTAAACAGAGCAACCAGTTGGTTTGATAAGTTCTACATGAAAGGACCTATATTGGAAATTTTAAAACGGTCGCGCTCGCTCAATTGGCTCAGAGCAAAATATATTTTATCTACCCAAGAATTTTCCTGGGGTTAAGTGTGATATCACTTTGCAATCTCGTGGTTCTTAAGAGACATTCTATCTCTTGAGCTTCATATTCTTAACATACAGCTGAGCTGTTTGCATCCAAATTTAACGGCAAATAGGTTGCCAGTTGAATTGAATGTGGTAATCAGTGATTTATATCATTTGAGAAAAAGTTGAGGGAAAGGAGTTTTATGTCACAACTTGTGCCACTCATATGTTAAATTTAGTTATAAATTGAACAAGAGAACTCAGAATTAAATGATAATAATATAATAAGGATCAGCAGAAGAGAATGACAAAATGAAATTGAGCTTTAATGTTAAATTTCCCTCATAATATAACAATAAAAGAATATCCATTACCTAGAACCGTGGTGCAAGAACCCCAAGCAATCATGAACTCTTGAAGAAAATCTAAAATACATTCCTCCACCAGCTCCACTACGTAATAGAATTACAAGTTTCTCTGCCAACTTAGTTGCAGATAACAGTACACCAACAGCTTGTAGTATGAATATAGGAGAGAAAAGAACTGGAAGAGGTATATATACAGCACAAGCAGGTGTTGCCTGAAATGCAAAATGCTCAGATCTCCTAATACAATATTTCAACACTGGCCAAAGACACAATTCAATAATATCACATACCTCTAAATACATACAAAGAAGAATCTGGAATACAATAATTGGTACTTTCATGAAATGGCCTCCTACGTCTTGCAGGCTGCACATTCTGCTCTGATGTTGATCTTCCTCTGAAGAAACCACTAAACCACTGTTCCAGTCAAGATATCTAATTGTAGTAGAAGATGAACCGGATTCTCTTGAATTTCCATGAATGACTGGATTAGACCACTTGGTACATACAAGAAAAGCAAAGCACTGGGCAATACTGCAGAAGAATAGGTCATAAAAGCCTTATATAAAACTTTCAAGTCAACATTCTAAGAAACACAAGCTAATCGTCAAAGTATATTTTAGGGCGCAAGACATAGGAAACCTACGCAAAGTTAATAAATAAGTCCCACCAGCCCAAAGCACCTACATCACCTGTATTTGACAAGAAAAACAAAGTCATACTTATAAAAAGATGAACTTATGAATATAAAATATATGAATCATACAATAGCAAGAGGAATTTTATCGCTTAGATGTTATCACTTATCACAAATTCCAAAAGGGACAAAGTTAATGACATGGACTCCATATTTGCATTCATGAATAAAAAACATCCTGACAATGTAGGATCACCCAGTGCTTGTCTATACATCCAAATGTGTACAAAATCCAGTACAAGTATGCATTTACAATTAATTGTAATTTGTGGGATACATTTCAAGTTTCTGTGTGAAAGAAATCATAAAATGGAGAAAAAACAAATAAATTCTGCTACGTTATACAACAATACACCGACTTAAGTCCGGCTCATCATATGGGCATTTAATTCAAAGGAACCACAATATTCAAGAAGTGAAATCTAGAAAATTGAAATTCAGTATTTATTTATTGAAAAGTTTTTTTTGGAGGGCCATAACTAAGTCTAAGAGTCTTGTCTTGTCAGGGAAAATAGAGAAGTATACAAGAAAACATGCAGTTTCACCTTTTCAATGGCAGTACATGACAACATTCCGCAAGGAATCACAAGATCGCAACATCATTATCATGAGATTAAAAGAAAAAATGACGAAGGAACTTAAAAAGAACACGCTATAAAATTTATCCATTAAACTTTAGAAGAAAACCATTACCACTCAGTTTTAAGAGTGTGAAGACTGTAGCAGCAATGAAGAAGACCATAGAGATTGCAACCCAAAAGTGCTGCAAACAACAAAATGAAAAACACTCTCAGTGTAATCAAGCTTTTACAACTTCAAATTATAAAATATTTCAAGAATAAAAAAAGGCAAGTCAAGATATTGGCAATAACATAACAAGCATCACAAATTTGGAATTGACTCATGCAACAATTTGCAATCAGGTTAAATGTCTTCTATTAAATATCAGTATAGTAATAAAATAAGAACATAAAAAACGAAAGACATTAAGGTTTTAAAGCAAGATGTAAAGTGTTTTTATTCAGGTAAAGCTAACCATGGCAATATCTTTTAATATGAGAGAAACCGACAGAAGAATGCTGGAAACACTCTTGACAAGAAAGAATCTTGGTAGCGAGGAGAATGTAAATGTTTCCAGTATTACTTATAACATTATTAAAGTCGTCAAACACATGTATGAACAAAAAATAAGGATATGAAAAAGCAAGTCAACCGATATCATAATCCCATCTGTCATCACCAAAGCATCTGTTCCAATAAATTTTCTCCAATATCTGAGGAAATATTATTCAGAATGTAAAGAAATTCAAGACATTTCATGTGATTTTGCAAACAAAAGAGAAGAGAAAAGTAATATTCTTGCTTGATGTTTCAAATTGGCCTACAGTCTTAAACAGAACAATCACCTCAGTTCCATTAACTGAGAGATATATCCAATAGATGCTCATCAAAGCATCAAACATGGATGATTAAAGTGTACAGCATCTATTACTTGCATAAATGATAAAACAATATATATTAAAAATATTTAGCTGCTAAACAATTTTTTGTCACATACCAGCAACAGATTGATTCGACTATTAGCGCGGAATATTTCTTTAAAAAAAACATTCTTTGATTAGTTGATGCAAGTCACAAGCAATTATCTTAAGAGAGTAGTGCACTGAACTTGTGTAACATGACAAAACTATCCTCAAATATACACTAAAGCATAATAAAGCTCTTCCGTTAAACTACTTTAAAGTGCCAAAAGCACAAGCAAAACAAATTACAACACTCAACCTCAAAAAAGAAGTTTTTTAAAATGCAACAGCAGTTTCTCCACGGCATACTAAAATATATAATACTAAAGAAGCATCAATATGTAAGGGTTAATTGAGTATGGAATTGAAACTAAATTCAGCTAAGTCTCGCTATTTTGAGTTTTGAAAATAATTTAAAAACCCTCAGCCATACAGCTTTCACAGTCACATTATTTCCTGGTGTAATTTTTCTGTGGTATGTATATTTAGACAGAATCACTCTGGTGTCCACCCCACTTTTTCCCCATATAAAATTGAGTCATTACATTATCAATGACAAAAATGATCAATTCCTGAACACCACAAAGCCAACAGTCCTTTCATTTATGTTGTTTTAATTAGTTAGTAATATTAGAAAACCCAACAAAAGATCATGGAAAATAAGTTGATATAAAGCCTTACTGGAAGAGTTTCCCATATTGCCTCATCACTCATGTTTTCTTCATCCCCTGGCATTAGAGCCTTGCACATTCTGCACGGAAAACATTGGTTGGTTACAAATGGCTGAGAAATATTTGATGAATATGAGCCCACACCAATGAATTATGTTGTAACCTGTAGGGCTTCACATTCAACTGTTCAAACACAAAGCATCACATAACAAACCCAATAGTATACATTGATATTTGAAATTTATAACTTCCAAGGAAGTAGAGAAAGAAAGAGGAAAACAAAGACACTAAGGTGTAAAGAATTCACATGATTTTTCATATAATCATTGATTGGCCTAACTCGGGAACAAACTAAAAGAAACTTAAGGTTTATAGAAACTACCTAAAGAAGTTACCTGAAATTGTCGATGAGAATAATGACTTGAAATGTTAGTAAGGGAAGGAACACAAGCTTCAGGCTGACTGCTGCAAAGTCATCAACTGTACAATAACAAATGCATTAGTGTAATTGGAGAACTTGCAGAAATGACACTACAGGAATAAAATTCTTTTATGAGGACAAAATTTTTCATGCTGAAGACACTAGAAAAGTGCAAAATGCTCACAATTCTATAGTTGGAATTGGTGAGCATCCATCTAACTGGATGAAAAATCATACCAACTTAATATTTCTTTACAAATGCTCCATGCACAGACAACTGGACTATTCATTTAATGCATGAAAATAATTGGAAAACCTTAATTATACAAAGCAGCAAAGACAAGGGCAGAGAGTTGCGATGTACCATATAAGCTCTCAAGATATATACAAAGGAGCAATTCAAATGCAATAAGCAATGGCATTGCAACGACGGCATGGCACGGTGCCCACTGTCACATCACAGAAAATCAGTGTTGTATTTATTTTCTACTTGATAATAATAATTTATGAAAGAGAGAGAAAACGAGGAGCCAGTAACCTTATTTTAAGGTTTTGCTTATTCATGATAGACAAAGAACAATACACAAACTCATGGTTCTGAAGCCAAGTGACCCAAAATTCACAACAACTAAACCGAAGAAACAAAAAATAGAAACTATCTCAAATTTCAGTAAGAATGACAACAGCATACATGTCGATTACGTGGAGCTGATGGTGCCGGTAATGAAAACCTTCCTCGAGCCACAACAGCATGAAACATCCAAAGAGGTAAAAATATTATCCTGTGTATTAAAGTTGAAGTCAGTAATTAATAATGACCATCTTAACAGAATCCAGTATACACTAACCTTCCCGTACATGTTTCTTATTATGAAATTTCCATACAAACAACAATTTTAGACAACACCAACCCCATCATTTTTTCAAGACGTCTCGGCCATTTTATTTATTTTGCTAAAGCATCATGAGTTTAATGGGACTCGCACCAAACTATTACCATAATATGTTCTTGATCATCCCTTACACTGAAGGGCATTTAGAATTGTGGATCATGTACCTTTCTTAATAATTTCAGGAATAGCACTGCAATTATTTTAATTGAATCCATAGTAAATTGTAAATGCTATTGAAATTTTGAGTCACAATCATTACATAATTATATCAAACATTCAAACCACCCTCCAGAGTCTTTCTAACCACACAAGTTTTCAATCAAATGGTGGGGCCCAACATAATTTTGTCACTTGATCATTTTGGCAGCATTCCAATATGAAGTCCTCATTCCAACTCCAACTGAAGCAAAACCTTGCACATTCTTTGCCAAAGAGTATTTGGTCAGTTGGTCTAACAAGTATTATTTACAATACTAAAGTGTACTCCTTTTCACTCTAGACCATAACTTTAGTTGAAAATCATCTTCACTCCATTCTCTATTTTCCACCTTCCCACATTCTACCTGCTCAACAAAGCAGACTCTTCTCCTCATATGAACACTTCTATACAGCGGAGAACATAAGTCATTGGTAAAGCAAAAAATTCTCCAGCCACACAGACTACACCATACTAGGAATGGAAGAAAGAAAAGAAATTGACACGGCTAATAATTCCCAAGTTCCACCTTTTGGGTGGGAATTAGATTATTACCAAAATGGGTTCAGAGTGACTTATTAGTATGACAACTCTTGTCTTATTGTATCCAGCTATCCATATTCGTTGCAGGAAAATTTAGTCACGAGTTGACCATGCCAAAATTGGGTGGATTAGTGAAGTAGTTATCAGAAAGAAGTACACACCACAACCTAGTAATGATTAACAAATGGCAATCCATGCTCATTTGAGTTATTTTCCCACAATAGAGGTGGATAAGGCTTTGCATGTGGGGTCAACCAGAGCAATCACACAACCCCACTTCTCTTTCTCACACACAAAATAATAGAACCCTTCCATTCGGCTAATTTCACCAGCCCTAAACTCACAGAAGCAACAATTTGAATTTTGAACAAACACAGCCATGAAATTTTATGATACAAGCCCACTTCACCACGCTTCAATAAAGTCATCAAAATCAAAACTTTGTTAAATGAAATCCAAATTCAGCATCCAATTAATGCAAAATTGAAAATCCCAGAAACGAATTACTTAAGAAAAAACAAAAAGGAAGAAAAAACTAACCACCAAGAGGAGGAAACATGGTGATCGAGCTTGAGAACAAGGAAGAGAGTGAAGCAAAGGAGAAAGGTATGAGCAGCAAGGGCCTGTGCAGATTTCAAAACCCTGCGCCAGCTCATCTTCCCAAATCAAAGCGCTTCCTTTCTTTGTTATTGTTAAATTACACAAAATCAAAGCACACAGAAACCAAAATCTCAATCTAGAATAAGAACAAAAAAGAAGAATTTTGGTGACACACGCAATCTATCAGAGTGTAGTAGTAGCAACTAGCAATAGTGATAGTAGTAGTAAAATTCTATGTTGGGAGACGAAAACCGAAAGGTGGAGAAACAGATACAAGGGGCGCCATTTGAAAGGGGAAAAGGAAAGCAAAGGAAGGTGTTGGGTTGAATTGAATAAAGAAAAAAAAGACCCTTTATCTGTTACATTATCACCATCGTCAATAAAAAACAAACAATACCCATTAACTCTCTCTCTTATTGTTCACTGTTTTCTTCTTCGTTTGCCAAACCAAAACCTCATTTTTTATGTAGGCGCTCCTTGTGTTTTTGCTATTTCGTAAAAATTGAGGATGGAATGACTGTTTTAACCCTCGCGTTGCGTTTAATTAATTCGGTTTTGTTGTCAACTTGTCATTATGAGAACTTTGATTTCTGAAAATGAAAGGGCCCATGCACATAATAAAGGAATGAACCCGCACGCACACGCTAAGTATTTTGTTAAGTACGCTTTTGTTACTTATTGTATCTGGTACCATGGTTAAAAATTAAATTAATTGTTTATTAAAAGATTAAATAATTTTTTATTTTTTAAATTTGTTTTTAATAAGAATGTACTTTTTTTTTGTCTTTTAAATAATTTCCTAAGGATAATGATTAACAAAACTATTATAAGTATGAACTAGTTTGATTATATTTTACATTTCTCTTGATCAATCACTACTTCGTCCATTTTATCGGCTACAGCATCTGATGTATTTGCTTATCAAAAATTCAAAATAGTTTGTTGAGTATCGAAAATGTTTTTTTTATTAATTCTCTCTTTTTTTTTATATCCAAAATTGAAATGACCTCTCCCCTTGAATTCTTTAAGATTGTATGGGACATCAAAATTGGAGGACCTGTTTTCAAATCCTACTTAAACCTTTATTTTGAAAGTGATTTCTGTTTTTTTTTTTTTTTCCACAAATGAAAGTGATTTCTTTTAAGTACAACTTATTCCGTGATATTATTTGTCTTAGCTATCATTTGAAAACCAAAGTAATTGAAAATTATAGAGTATCAAAAATAGAAAAGAATTTAATTTCTAAATCATATGAATTTGACTACTTTAAATATGAAAATCCTATAAAATATAGTAATATTTGATTTATTTTTAAAAAAAATAGAGGATAAAATGACCAAACTAAACAATTCTACACTCAAACTTAACATTCATTATATTTTGGAGTAAAAGATCTCCACAACCATGAATGAGGAGGATGGTCCAAGACCTCAAAACATGTGTTTGAATGCATGTTGAAACCCCAATGACATGAGTTTTGTGTATAGTTACTATGAATAATTCCATGATTAAAAATACGATTTTGACCAAAACTTTACATGATTCCAAACATGCTATAAAGCATGTGAAACTGAGAGATTATGTATTTGATTACATTAAATTTTAGTAGCAATACTTGATAAGATTTGATTACCGTTATCAACTTTTTTAAGCTTATCTCTCGTAAGTACAAATATTTTTTAAAAAAATGACGATTTATCATATTATGTCTATGGACCCGTTTGTTTAAGATTAAATAATAAATGATTTTGACAAAATAATTTAGTGATTATTTTTAGAGATTTTAAAGAAAAATAGAAACAGATTTGTGTTTGTTTACAGTAAAAAAAATCATTTTTTAAACCGTGGTTAGTTATAAAAACTTTTTTTTTCCAAAAACTAATGAAAGTTACTTTTCATTTTAACCCTTAAAATGATTTTTTCATGTTTTTCATTATTTTCAAAAGCAAAGACAAAACACTAAAAGTTTTAAAAAATAATTATTCAATTAAAAAAATAAGTTTTTTAGTAAAATAAGTAATAACAAACGCACTCTATATTTGATAGAGTCTATCGCTAAACTTTTATGGTATTATTAGACATTTGAGACCCTCGAAATGTATTTTTCTATAATCTATACACATAAATCATAAATAAAAACATATAAACAGATAAAATAATTAAATTAAATTAATTTCATTTGTAATAAGTTTTAAAATTAAAAATAATTTATAAATCAATTCTAATTCTATTTTAGAATGAAGATTAATATAAATTTTAGACAAAGTTGTATTTTCTGTTTTCTAACTTAATTTTTGGTTTCAAGTTAGTCCTTTAAGCCATAAATATTTCATTTTATTCCTCTAAGCTTTTAGCATTAGTCCTTGACATCAAACCCCAACCTTAATCACCCTCCCTCCTTTTCTTTGTCTTCTCTTTTTTCCTTACCACACTACCATCACACAACCTCATTGTTCCTTCCAACTCAGGCCACCATCATCATTATTTTCCTCTCCCCCACTTTAATAACCCCCCCCCCCCCCCCCCCCCCCCCACCCCAAACACCAAAATACTTATTCTCTTTTTTCCCTCTTTTCTCCTCCTCTAAACTCCAATCTTTTGTCTTGAAACCTAACTTTTCAAAACTCAGAATCTCGCAAAAAACAAAAAACAATCTCAATAGGTACAGTAGGTGCTAGTTTTCAAAGCAATGATATTATGACGTTGAATCTGTGTGTTTGGGATATGTAATTGGAACTTAGTTATAAATTGAATTTTGTGTTATGGTTTTTTGTTTGGAGAGGAATGAAGGAGGAGAAAGAATAAAGACAAAAAAAAAATTGTTTGTGTTTTTGGGTTTTGTGATCTTCAACACACCTTTAAGCTTAAATTTCAAGGACCTTTATTTATTTATTTTTGACATTTCAAGTGAACAAAGAATTTATTTTATGTAAAATGTAAAATTGCTTTCTACGGGTGGTGAGAATGAAAGATCTTTAGGGGTTTTCATGGTAATTAGTCATTGTTAAGTTGAATTTTTTTATTGTACAGATGAGGACGAAGATGCATATGATCATGAGAATGAGTTTGAGTGATTGCAAAAGAGGACAAAGGTATTGCAGAAAGGAGGAGAGGGTTGATGTTTTTCTCTTAGGCATAATAATGTTTCTTTTCCGATATTTCGAGCACAAAATGATACATATATAACATTGTTGCTAACATATTTAACGTAGTGATTAAGATTGGTTAGAGTTGAAATTTTAGAAACAAAACGTTTATTATTCAATGAACTAATCTAAAAAATAATAATAATTGAAAAGATAGAAAATATTATTTTTCCTGAATTTTAATTTATAAATTAAATCATATGACATTATTTAAATTTTTAGTTGATTCTATAGAAAAGACACGATAGGTAACATTTGATGAAAAACATCTAACTGAACCTCTGCCAAAGTCCGCCATCATAGCATCTCGAATTCCTATCTCCATTTATATATTTTTTAATTTAATTAAATAAATAACTAAAACTACCGCTGACGTCATTGATTCTATTCTGCAATCAACCTTAATCTTATTCATTTTCTATCTAATTTTATATTTTAAATTCAATTCCAATTTATTCACTCACCGGAGAATGGAGATTGGAGTTCACTTAGCAATTTTTGAGTGGGAAAGACGGAAAGTAGCAAGGGCAAGCAACCAAAACGGTGACAAATTGCTAACGAATATCCAACGGTTTTGCGCCATTTGTTATGTTTTTTTATTTTATAAAAATTTATTTGGATATAAAAAAGTGGGACACCGATTTTTTTTTATAAGCAAAGAGTGAGACAACAATTGATGATACTTAACAATGATGTTTAAAATTGTAGTTTTTTTTAATAGACAAATGTTAGTAATTATTGTATTATGTTAGTGGGAGGAGTTGAACCCTGACCTTCTTATCACTCTAAATCTTATGTCCCTCCTCCAAACCACATTGACCACCTTATAACTCCATTTAAAATTGTGGTTAAAAATGTTTGAACTTGGTTAATGAGTATAAATATAGTAAATGTGGTAATTTGTTAATTGGTAATTTGGTTAATGGAGCATAAAATCTTAATTAATGTGGCTCAATTGATGAACAATGAGTTATTCATTTTTGATGCATTTATTAATCAAGTTCAATATATGATTAACTACGATTTTAAACATTATATATTAAGTGTTAATTTTTTGTTGTTGAAACAATAGAAGTGTTGTTTTTATAAGGATGGACCTAAGCCAAAACCATTAATAAAAAATAAAATTTATAGGCAAATTAACCCCTCTAATCTACGGTAAACCATGTAGATAAGAAAAGAGTGAAGAATTCCCGGTCATCCTCATTCCTCACAATTCACAAATACACATCCAATTTTACTAACCAAATTCTTAAGTAATTTCTCTCTGGGGTATTGATACTGTGTATGACCAAAATACACATTATTTGATTATTTCTTTTCCAACTTCTTGTTCGGTCCCTTTTGAGGTGCAGACGAAATTGATAGTTCATACCAAACAACTGCGGAGTTATTATTAGTTTAGTTTAGTATACAGGAGTTGTAGTCAACAGAATAATTCTGAAATAAAATTACAGCAATAGATTCTCAAAGAATGTTTGCTCGTGCTCACACGGATGCAGGAGACATGTGGGATCTGCTGTTGTGCTTCAAAATAGAGACGTTTAGATTATGATTGTCCACGTGTTCAGAGTTCAAACTTCTTAAAGTCGTTTGTCAAGAGAATAAATAAAATTTCACAAGTTTTTAGGTGGTAGCACCTCCCACGCAGGTTCTTAGGCCATCACGCCACTAAAAAGCGGATCCAGCTCTTCTTCAGTAAGTGACTCTCCCCGAAACGAGAGATACATGTAATAAAATAATATTATTTATGGATCTGTCTTATGCTAGATTGAGTCGGATACCGGATAGGATCTCTATTCCTAAAAAATGAGGTTATTGCTTATCAAGAATGGGTGCTTAACAAGTTTCTATTGTTGGAGCAAGTTTAAATAGGAGTGCTTAATAAGAATGGGTGCTTGTCGGGTGCTTCTACAAGCACCCGGTTCTTAAAATTTTGTGTGGGCATTTAGAAATTTTTAAATAAAAAAATACTGAATTGAGTGAGAGAGAGAAATTATTGATAAAATGTAAGGATGTGAGGTTATTAGTGTGATCTATTTAAGAACTTTTTTGAAGTTTGTGTTGGAGATATGAGTTGCTTAAGTTATAAAAAAATAAAAAATAAGTGACGTGTCAAAATGAGATTCATTTAAAAATTCAAAAAAGTAAAAATATGGGATGCTGAGATTGAGATGACCTTATTTCTTAATATGAATTCTTTTAGAATAGTTCTTGCATGGATCATCATTCGAGAAAGATGAGTTGATTCTTCCATAAAAATGATTCTTCTATGAAAATCAAGTTCTTATGATTAGAAAAAGATATTCTTCTTGCATAACCAACCAAAATAAGTTAAAAACACAAGTTCAATTCTATTATTGGAAAGAAAATTATTTTGAGTTCTTAATTCCTATGTGACATTTTAGGGCTCATTAAAAGAGAGTTAAGAATCGAAATAGAGTTCTAAGATTAGAGATGCTCTACAAAAAAGTGCGAAAATATTATTTTAATATTATAGATTGTAATAATTGAGTAATTATAATTTCATTATGTTCATTGCCACCCTTCTGTTGCAAATTTTTTTTTTTTTGAATGATTATTTAGAAATTGTCCATGCCTATCAACTTAAATCACTTAATTACTTACACTTACATAATAGTCTATTATACAAATTTTGATTTACATCTCTTCTAAACATGTACATATAGTAATGTTTGAGTTATACCAAATTATAAACTTTAGTTATAAAGATTTATAAAAGAAAACTAATTATTCAATCAAAAAAAAAAAACTAATTAACTTTATGGAAAATTATGTGGACATTTTCTTCGACAGATTTTGTTTTATTGTAAAAATACAAATTCGTAAGAAAAAATAAGTAAATTTGACTTGGCCTTTTAAGAAGTGTACACTTTTTCTTTTCCTAAGGAACTCTTAAATCATCAGTCAAAAAACAGGATCTCTTCAGTCATAAACATGTAACGAGCGATTTTAGATAGTTGAGTATTCGAAAATTGGAGCCTAACTTCTAACTCTAATTTTCAATTTTTATTTAAAGAAATTATATTTATTAAAAAGGAAAGTAATTTATTTTTAGGTATATACTAGACTGACTTCATAACTATACAATGATACCAAGTATCAATATGTGGTTGGTCCAAGTGGTAAAGGATTTGGGCACATTAAACAAGTGGTCGGGGGTTCGAAACATGACTCTTGCGTATGGTGAAAACCTGATTGGGAGGGGAGAACATATCTTGTATACCCAATGGATTTCCCGATGGAGATTAGTCATTGCTAACCGTGGTGGATATTTCGTACCCACGTCATTGTTAAAAAAAAAAAAAACTATATGACAGCTCATTTGTGGCAAAACTTTATTGGTTTAGTAAAATTAATAAGTAGCAATCAGACCCCGTCCCTTGCAAAAAAGTAATCATATCCATCTTATTACACTTAGAGTGTGTTTGGGGAAAAAAAAAAGATTATGCTGATAATCTATTTTCAAATAATCCATTATTGTGATAATCGATTATACTCAGAATTCAGAATATGTTTTTGTTTGAGTATGATTGCTGAAAATCAATTTTAAGATAATCTATATTTCGTCTAGGTGATACAAAAATAATCACTCTTATATAATAATTACAAAAAAGGTATGTAAATATTTGTTTATAGTTTTTATTTTTATATCACAACTACATGCTTGTGCGACACAGTAAAGAATTGTATCGGTAAAGATGAATTGTGTTGGTCAATTTTTGCTACTGAAGGAAGGAAAACAGCTTTTTTGGTAGACAATCCTCACCTGTAGCTTGTATCAAAACAACATTTTACAACAAAGAAATTTTTTTTTTTTTTTGAATATTAAGCAATTATCCAAACATGAAATAAATTTTACAAAACAACTTTAAAAAAAAAAACAGTTGAAACTCCCTACAACAATCTTTCCCAAACACAAGTGACTAACGATTTTAGTTTGGTTTTGGATAAAAAGCATTATATCGTCTTTGTAATTGTCCACCACAAACTAGAAAATGACAACTAAAGTATGATATCTTAGCAAGAAAAAGACATATACGGACCCAACAGATGTTTCTGACAGCCATGGATCTTTGGCAATATCTAATGTTCGTAGCAGATCATATTGTCTCCGCCCCTTGTGACCTTGTGTTATTCCAATTAATTAATATCTTGTTCAGCTGTTCTATTCTCATTTAATAATTGCTTCTAAAATTAATACAGCTTATTTATTTTTTATTGCAAGACTAAATAAATAAATGAGCGAACAGAAAGCAACCCGGAAGCATGAAACGGTTTTTTTATTTTTTTGATAAGACGGTTTTTTATTGTTGATTGGGGAGGGGTAAGAAACATTTTTGTTTCTGGTTGGAACTGGACAATCGGGCAAAGCTGGCCCGAGGTGAGACAATTAAAGTTAATTTTAGGTTCATCAACAAAAAAAAATTATTTACTCTCATATATAGTGACAAAGAACAATCTGATACACTCTCTAAATTATTATTTTTTTTTAAAAAAAACTTCACTCAAAGTTGTGAGTGTAAAACAACCAACCTGGATTCTTCATGCATCCTGAATAATATGAGTGTAAAACACAACCAGCAGTTGTGTATTAACTAAATTATTTCAAGTAATCTTAATTCGGTTGCACCGTTCGCTTAACGGGTCATAAAATGGCATGTGTCTAAAAAGCATCCTTCCACTACGTGAAAGACCGGATTTGGAAAAAAATTAATAGCTGGAGTGGTCGAAATCTCTCCAAAATAGGGTATGAGGTGATGATTAAGTCCTTTTCACAGTGGGACTTATCTTATTCCTTCCTCTCTAGGGGAGGAAATTCAGTGGATGCTCGACTCATTTTGGTGGGGATCAAAGCGTGAAAAATAAACTTTCTATGAGAAAAAAGTTAGGAGGCATGGGTTTTCACAATTTATTTGTCTTTAATTTAGCTATGTTAGAGAAGCAAGATTGAAAATTAATTTCTAACCCAGAAGCTACTTCGTCTAGAGTCATCAAAGCCAAATATTACCCAAGAGGGGATTTCTTGAATTCAAGCCTTGGTCACAATCCAACCTTTTCTTGAGGTAGCATCTCGTCTTCACGAGTTGTGTGGAAAGAATGATATAAATGGATAATTGGGGATGGTAGCAAAATCCCGGTTTGGAATGCACCGTGGCTCCGTGATGGTTCTACTCTACCTTGAGGTCCAAATTGCCCACCACACTTGCGTGATATTCACGTGAACCACCTTATGCTGCAGGGTAATAAAGTTTGGAACAGTGAGATGATTACTTGTATCCTGGGTGCTGATGATGCGGAAAAAATTCCAAGAGTCTGTCTCTTTAGTGCAGTCAAGGAAGATAAAATTATTTGGCAGCCTAATAGGAGTGGCCTCTATAGTGTGTGAAGTCCTCATACCATGTTTGCATGGATAAGTTTCTTAATTAATGTGATCAACTAATAGAACCTGGTGACTGGAGACTTATTTGGGATCTGCAAGTGCCACCAAAGATTAAGCATTGTGTGTGTGCGCCCCCTGTCTTGTGTCTTATGCGATGAAGCTCTGGAAAACACTTTCCATGGATAAGGTTCTTCACTTGTGAAACTAGCGTAGATTGTTGGAGGAGGGCTGGTTTATGGAATCGGATCGAGGCAAAAATCAACCGAGTTGATGGTTTTAAAGAACTCTTCTTTGAAGTCTGCTCGGAGCTTTCTTCCTCGAAGCGAGAGGACATGGCCATGATTATGCTGAGTCTATGCTTTCAGATTGGAGAATTGCGAACAAGGTCATTGATGCTTCCTATCCATCCATGCACGTTGAAGATATGACAGTGGTTGTTTGGAAAAAAAAAAAAACAGATGTGGGGTTTGTTAAAGCTAACATTGATGCCGTTTTTGATGAGGCAAGCAACAGAATGGGTATAGGCATTTGTTTAAGAGATAATGATGGCTCTTTCTTGGCTGCAAAAACGGTGTCCCTAAGCCCTGTTCTTCACCCGCATGAAGGAGAGGTCCTGGGGATTCTTTTGGCCATGCAATGGGCACAAAGTATGCCTCTAACCCATGTGGAATTTGAATCTGACAGTAAAACTGCAGTGGATAGTATCAACAGCAACAAGGAAGATGTGTCAGGTTTTGGAGCTATGCTTGCCAATGTGGCCCCTCATAGCCACATCTTATGCTTGTTATCACATTTTTTATTATATTCCCCACTGTATCGCAGATGTTATTGCTTTGCAAATGAAATAAGTTTATTCTCGTAAAAAAAAAAAAAATCGGCATGTGTCTGTATATATCAATGGTAAAGTTGCTATTCGTCAGGAGAAACCAGGAAATTATTCTGTGATTGTCAAATCATAGTTATTACTTATCAAACAAGAAATTCTGCCGTACCTTTTTTATAAGTACAGTAGTATCCAGGGATAACTTATTAAACATTTTTATTAGTTCACGATCATTTTGAAACATTTATTATAAAATTAATATTCAGTAAATATTTTACAACTCATCCTTAGTACCATAAAGATCGAGGTATCATAGAACTTCTCTTAAATATGTTGTACATAGGATCCCATGACCAGGAGGAGGCAAGCCCACAACGATTCCTGCATGTTCTTTAATAAGATTTAAAAC
This sequence comes from Sophora flavescens, assembly GCA_030762895.1. Lineage (NCBI taxonomy): Eukaryota > Viridiplantae > Streptophyta > Magnoliopsida > Fabales > Fabaceae > Sophora > Sophora flavescens. Next base: position 32,287,062 of record CM061068.1, read on the forward strand.
TAACATAAAATTAATATTGGAATAATAAAAATATATACATTAATCTCTTGGCAGGGCTATGCTAGAAGCTTTTACTTCCCCCACAATCTGCACAGAAATACAACCAAAAAACACCCTGGCACAGTTCCGTTTCTATCATAACCCATTGGGCACATCAAGTACAGTAAGAGGCTATTCAAAATTCACACCATACACGGGTACCGACTAAATAACTACAAGAAACGTTGGAGCCAATGACAGTTTTCTGCATCCGTCTCTAAATTATCCTTCAACTTCCTTACTTCTTGCAAAGCTTGCTTTTTATCCATGGTTTCTAACGGGAAAGCACCAAATGCTTCAAGTAATTGGCGAGCCCTTGCAGCCCCTCGAGACATTTCATCAGGTTCAAATACTCTCTTACGTTTAGAACCAACCTGCAAATTACAACTGCAATATTTTAATGATTCACTCAACCATATAGGCTTCTTTAAAATGACGAGAATTATATTAAAATTTGTCTTGTTACATATTTGCATAGAGAAAGGCATAAACTTGCTGTACATAATATTGAAGCAACATTTTTTTCCCGAAAATCAGACCAGTCAGACAACTGTTTCCAACACGTTAAGAAGCAAAAATTGGAAAGAAAAAAAAAAAAGGGTTTTTGGGGGGGTGGGGGGGTGTTACTAGGCAAACTGCGAGGCACACATGTCACACTGGCGTCCTTTGAAGCAAGGAAACAAGGGGTTAAACAGAGACCAAGTGCAACTGATATGCTCCTTACAATTAGCATGTAACTAGTTTTATATGGTAGAAGTTTCTCCCTATACTGAATAAATTAACAATGTTACAAGACATTTCATATATCAACCAAATACTATTTAACTGAAGCAAGTTTTCCCAATTAGATCCTATCACCATAACTAAAGGGAAAATCAGATCATCAGTTCCTTTTATGCCAGGAAATTGCCGAGCCAACCACTCAATTTAGAAAAGATAAAGAAATCAGCAAAACATGGGTAGTGTTGGAATCACATCAAGCAAGTTCTTTCAGGAACTGGAGAAACGTGTATAACTAATAGCTCAATGTAGATAATCAAATGAGGGGGGGTTGGATATTCTATAGCTTCAAATAAGATAATTCCCACTCCTAAAATAACAGGCTACTTAGCAAGACCAAAATTTCACCTTCTTCCCCGTTTCTTTATTTTGAGAGAGAATATTTCATACCACATCCATGAGCCAAAAAAAAACACTATAAGTTATACCTCCTTTGTAGTATCAATTAAGGATATTGCAGAAGGAGAAAAATCTTCCAATTCTGCAGCCTTTTCTCTAGCTAGGGCAACAACACTTTCAGGGAAGTTTGCAAACTCAGCAACATGAATACCGAAACTTTGATCGCAAGCTCCTGGTTCAACCTGAAAAGTAGGATAACGTGAAAATGCATGAGTTGATGCAAATGCAGATTAATATTCGACCACAGTACTGCAGCTTCTGAACTACGTCCAGACTTCTTGAGAAGTTATGATGGTATAAGCTCATTGCACACCAAGGTCATCTGAAATATACACATCTTTTAATGGATGTAGTGCATAATCAACAATAACAAGGGCACCGTAAGATTTATGACTGGATTGCTGCATTGGGACAGACTACAAATGATGAAATACATAATCAACAATAACATGTGTTTGCTGGTAACAAGATATGCAGGCAGAATCCAGAGTCATTCAATCTCTACACATGACGTCCTTGGGGAAAATGAGTCTCTTCTTTCCATTCTTGTAGTACTTACAGGATGATGAACACTACACTGGCTGGTTATCGGTTGATCATTCTAGGTAATGGTCACTTTTGTTTGGAGACATACTGTTGGTGAGAAATACGAGGATTATCCATCATAAACAAAAGTCTAATTATAGTTTATGGTAGGTCCAGTTCTGTTAGTTAAGGGGTATACCAGAAGGAATAAAAAAGGCTGGAAGAACTTTCTGACTTGGCAAGTTAGTTATGCGGAAATGGGTTATGGACATGTAGAAGGTGATTATCAAGTCATGGGGAGGAGACGGGGTAGTTTTGGGGACAGTTTCTCGGCTGTAAGCTTGGGCAGATAAATTTTCTGTGGAGCCATAGGCTCTGGGTGCTTTTTTCTGGATTTAGGTGTTATCTTCTGTATTTCTCTTCTTTTTCAGATGATATTCAGTAATATATTTTGGTTTTCCTGTTCTTTAATTTGATCTCTTACCAGTTTAATATGACCTGTTATGCTCAAGGACATTGGATGCCAATATATATTGTTATACCGTACCAACCTTTTAGGGTCCCCTTTAAGATTTGTAGCCTTGACCCGGGCCAAATGTATCTACTATATCTTCATTAAAAATCTAGTTTTGTTTCCTTTAAAATTTCATATTTCCTTGCAGTATCACCTCCTAGTAAACCATTTTTAAAAGAAACATCATGAAAAGATGTCAAATCTAGAAGAGTTTCACTGGTATATGGGTCGTTGGGGAGACCGTAAAAATTGAAGCATGAACAACTCTAATGAGTCTTGAGTTAATTTTCAATCGAGAAATCTGGTAAAAGTTAAACCAATTAGTATTATTATATCAACTGTTTTTATCTGAGTCTTTACTCTTTAATTCTAGAACTTATTATATCATTAAAAGTCCACTGCTGCCTCCAACTCCAACCAACCAAACCAGTAATACCATACAAAGGTAATTATTGTATTGGGGTAACTAAGCTTTAAATCGGTGTTCTTCAAGGTAAAACACATAATATTTCAATCCAGACATAAAATAAGTGCAAGAGGAACCCTATTAAGTTTGTTAAAAGCCTTTCAAGGTAACATGTTTTTTTCTTTTTCTTTTCACCTTCTGATGATTTATAACCATAATAGGAGCTCTACAACTTAAATACCATCTATTTTTCCGGGATATTGGAAAGAGCTAAACAATCAAACTAATCCAGTTCCATAAGGCAACGTGATATATGAAAAGAATGTTTGGAATGCATTTACCTTGTATAACATAGTTAGCTTGCGAGTTGATGCATCAATATGTGCACTAACATGATAGTTCACCACACCAACAATTTGCTTATGCTGGTCATCTCTTGCTTTTTCTAGGGCTAATGCAGTCAGTTCATGAAAGTGGGTAGCAAACAAAGTAGGCGCTTTGATCAGTTTAACAATGTGCTCACAAATGGCCCAAGCAAGACCTGCATATCACAAGAAATTGTCAGTGCACAGAAATGTGTATTAGGAACAATTAACCAGCTGCATGTGCTAAGTGAACTGTCTCAAATTGTGAGTTTATTAGGATGTGCTGACACCAAGGTTAAACATCATAACTTACACCAATTGCTAATTTTTTTTGAGAATGTTATTCTCATCAATCCAACCATCAAATTACAAGAAGCTCCATGTTGATCTTGCATGTCAAATTTAAGAAAAATTAGATATCAATCACCTTTTATGCATATGGTTATTTTTAAGTCCCTATATTTGACAAGCATAAAACGGTTAAGTAGAAAATGGTTTCACATTAATATGAAAATTTATCACGAGGATTCATGTGATAGGAGCTTTTAATCCAACAGTGCATTTTGTGAGAAAGAATATAAAAAATATGCATTGGTGTTTGTAAGAAGAAAAGGTTAAATGAGGTAAGGATTTTGTTTTATATTGGTTGTCAACAGATGCGAACCCGTATATACAAAGCCTCATTAAAATTTCTCATTTAATTCTATGAGATCTAAATTATATTTGGATAGAAGATGAAGTTTGCAAAAAAAAAAAAAAATAGTTCCATTTGCATCTTAAAGGCAGCAGCTTAAATAGTTTATTACACCTTTGTAGGTTGAAGCCATTGTATAGGTCACTCATGAAGCACTACGTGAGAAGCTTAGCATTGTCCATACATGTATTTGACAATTATGATTCAAATTTAAGAGACTACAACACCAACACATTAAAAGAACTCTTGAGAGTGAAACAAACCAAATCCATCATAAGTTGATGTCCCACGTCCCAACTCATCAATGATTATCAAGGACTTGTCCGTAGCTCCTTTTAATATTGATGCAGTTTCAAGCATTTCTTGCATAAAGGTAGAAACTCCACGAAGCTGGGGAAATTATAAAAAAAAAAAAAAAAGATACTCAGGATTCATAGTAAGTGTAACATCCCTGGTTGCTTTATGGATTGACGACTGTCCCCACAAACCAACACGGATCATAAGGATATAATTATAGATTTAACAAGCATCACTGGACAACAAACTTTAAATTACAGTTTTTAAAGATGAACCTCAAATAGAATAGAATAACATTCTAAATGGATATTTGATAAAAGTGATGGCTTGGCAGTTGGTAATAACAAATTTTGACCAGTTTCAGGCAACTCCCAGTCTCCCATAAATGCTATTATTTATTCTAATAACAGAAAATTAAATTAAAGTGATATATGAAGAGTTCAATTTCCTGCATTTTAAATACAAATAGTTAATCTTAACAGTAATATGAAGAATCATTCTACCCGTTTCTTTCTGCTGAATAAAACTCAGACAAAGCTGTCAACAAGGATAAATGTGACTAATGGGGACGAAGAATATGGTATAGGACTCACTTGGCAGTCACCGGCACCAACACGAGCAAAAATGCAATCACGAACAGATATGCTGGCTTTGTCACAAGGAACAAAGGAACCAACTTGTGCCATCAAAATATTCACGGCCACCTACATACAACAAAAAAACTTCGTAAGCTAAATTCCAACCTCAGATACCAAGGATGCAAGTATGAATTGTATATGAGGACTAAAATGTCCATACAAAGATAGGCAAGGCAGCCAAAATTGATGATCATGCTTAACACCAGCATATAAGGAGAAGGATAAGGTCTAAAAATTAAAATCATAAGAAAACAGAATGATAATTAATTTCTCCAACAAAGTGGTACAGATTACAGAAGATAATCACCTGCCGGATGAATGTTGACTTCCCACCCATGTTAGGCCCTGTTATTATTTGAAACCAACTTTTTCCTCTGACCTGGTTTGTTGCATAAAGCAAAATAAAAAGTCACAAGTCACCCCAATTCAAAATGAAGAAATGCTTGTTATTTTCCAGAGATCTCTAGAATACTTACAAGCTTACAGTCATTTGGTATAAAATTCACCCACTCTTGTGCCTCCACACAAGGGTGTCTGCTGCCTTCTAAAATAATATCTCCTTCATCCTATTAAAGCCAAGATGACAATGTCCAATGCTAGTTTTTACAAAGAGCTTCCCAAGCAAAATGGGGGTAAAGGGGATGAATAAAGCAGGAAGAAAATGCTACAGTTATTATGAAAATAGCAAATAACCATTAACTAAGTACCGATGAAGTGATGTCAGGCCTTGTGTAGGGAGTAGGACAATTAGAAGCCAAATCAGCAAAGCTTAGTAACACATCCAATTCGGAAATTAATTCAGCTAAAGATTCAAAAACCTGCAGAAGAAAATTCTTCAAACTAAAGCAGAAGAACAAACAATCAAAAGACATAATAAATGTAACAACCTCAGAGAAAGTTGCTGCAGTTTGAACTACTCTATTAACCAACTCTTTTTGACAACTCTTGTACTCCTCAATTATCTGTTGATGCTGGTCCCCCAGTTTTTTCAGCTTCGTGTTGGTAAATTTCACTCCATCTTTACGAGTTTCCAGTACGATAAACTGGGTACTGAGCTTCTTCCTTATTTTTGGCTCTTCCTTCTTTGTGATTCTGAAAGCATGACCAAATTGAGTGCCCTTGTCTAACTTCAATGCCTTATCTATAGGAAGATCAAGATCATCAGCAGTTTGTCTATGCAAGTTATGTATTTGGCTCTCTAGTAACTCCTGCTGCTCCTTTAGTTTAGTTAGTCTAGGGTCATAACTTGAAGAAATCATGTATTCCCTGTTCTCCAGTTGATCAAGGTCAACAGCAACTTCTACAAGCTCAATGAATTTGCTTAGGTGCCCATCATCAGTCAAAAACTCCAGAGGTTCCAAATACCTGCTCTTCATCATTGAGGAAAATTGTCCATCATATCTTTCCAGAGCACTTTTAATGTAGGGTATTCTTATACTTGACTGCAATCAAAAGACAATAATGGAGTTAAGAAGAGGCCATAACAGTAGCCAAATGTGGACAGTTCTATATAACCGATAATATTATTAGTGGGTATGTAAAGTGAGCTCCTAGGCAATAAAAAGCATGCTACTGCGAAAACATATATAAAAGAAAGGGGGCAGGGGGCTCTTTACAACATTTAACCTGAAATATCCAACAGAGAACTAAGAACATGTCTGTTTTTGAATAATAGTCGTAATAGTGGTAGTGATAGTAGTAGCAACAACGACACTTCTAACCGATAAAAAGAAAAGCAAAGAAAGAAAAAAAGAAAAGAGAACCAAAGTTCTTGGTTGAATCTTTATTCCAATATGACCATGTTTCTAAGGCAATAAAAAAAAACGATTGATTACATAATCTGAACAGCTAAAGAAAAGGGGGCAGGAAAAATATTACATATTTCAGAGGTGGACCACAAAGCAAGTACAATTCTAAGATAGCATAGCAAAAGTAAACTTCAACATTCCGTTAAAACCTAATAGTAAATACAGATAAATATCTACCTGATAAAGTTTAACAATATGTTGAAGACCAGCTCTTCGCTTGCGAAGATTGTGCACCAATCGCTCAATGTCTGATATTCTTTTTAGATGCCGCTTCAGATCTTGGCGAAGCTCAGTGTCCTCTACAAACGCTTGTACTACATCCAGCCTGGAATTAATTTCTTTTACATCTACTAATGGCTGTTTTAGCCACATGTGCAATAACCGTTTTCCCATTCCAGCTGTACAGGTTCTATTCATGAGACCAAACAAACTGAAATTTTTATTTGCATCAGTTTTGCTTTCCAAGACATTAAGAGCCCTCATGGCCGCAGAATCTAACCTCATGTAACTGTCAAGATTGTACCTACGAAGAGTATAATTTCCATAATTGCTTTCATCTGCAAGCAACTCTACATAAGATAATAATGCCCCCAAAGCACTGGGTGCAAAGTCAAATCCAGCCACTAAATCTCGAACCGGCTCAATAGAGCCTTTAACAAGCCTGCCAAGATCCTGTACCAGATCCCTGGTTTTGAACTCAGATTTCTTTCTCTCGGTTAACATCACACCACATTTAGTCAATGCATCACGCAACATTCTATTTTCAACAGATTTGACACACTCAATAGGCAGAAGGCACTCTTTGCAGCCAAGAGCAACCAATGCTGACTCCACGTTTGTGAAGTGACTGTCATCAAGGAATTCAGCCATCCCAAGTACTCTCTTAGTTAGATCAACAAATCCTAACCCAATAGTGCACCCATTTTCACGGAAGTTGAGTGATAGTGCAACAACAGCTGGAGAATCTTGCATTTCACAGTTAGCAAAAAGAACATCTTCAAAACTGCCAATATTACCAGGTGTTCCACTTTTGACCAGTCTCCAGTTAGAACCACTACCCTCATAGAGCTCAAGAGTATGGTCTGTTCTCTCCAAAAGTAGATCACGGGCAATTGTTTCAAACATGTTCCTACTGACACTTACACTAGAAAGAGCATCTGATCCACTACCCAGTTGTCGCAAAGCAGTTGTAGTGTGGTAGTAGGTCTTAGCAACGAAAGTTGCATCCTCACCATGAGCAGTATAGTAGTCCTGAATAATTTAACAAGCACCTATGATCCACTAATGATCATCATAATGCATAAAATGGAGGATATAAAAATAAAGAATCCCATTGAAACAATATATAGAAAATCCATTTGTCAAGAAGCCATACTGATAACTTATAATGAAAATTGTGGAAACTATTCAAAGGATAAAAAGAGGAGGCAGCATAATGGTTTGAAAACTGGATAATTAGATAATAGCTTTTCTAGACATGATGCTTTCATCATATTTAAACAAAGCAATACTAATATCTAGAAAACATATCTTTTCCTTATGGCACATAATATACAGTAATATTCCAAACATCGTAAGCATTAAAAATCAAGGACCCAGTATTACCTAAATTACTTCAGGATTATAATACTTGGAAATCAAAATATTTAATGAATATTGCTGAGGTGAAAAGTCTTTTCATAACCATTTATTCTTAAAAAATTCATAAAAGAAAAATAAATGAAGATTTAAGAGATTTTGACACTTCGGAAATCGGAAGCTGCCTCACGAAATATTTTAAAGACATACATATGTGGAAAATGCACTACTCGGGTCTTTATTGAACAGAATCATTAAAAACATGATGGAGAAAGGTGAATATCAGCCACAAACTTACCCGGCGATCAAAAAATCGTAATGCCCTTGGGTCCTGTCACACAAACATGAATGAACAAAATAAATGGAAAATGAATAACACAAATGTACATCTTTGTCAAAACCACTAAACTAAAGTACGCAAAGGAATAAAAAATGAATTGGTGATGTGCCTTCCCAGTTTTCATCATGGCATTGGTTAAAGTAACAAAGAGGCAAGGGGGGGAGTTGAAATCAATAATGCTTTGACAATCCATTACATGTATAAAAATAAGTGTTGTAAACAAGTAATATCAACTTTTTGCTATGACATGCAGGACCAGCGATAGGGCAAAGCTAATAATGCCCCTACTTTAAGCCGCTACTTATTTTAGGCCTCGTAATTATTTTTAATGCTATATTAATTATACTATTTGAAAGAAACCTAACAGAGGATAGAGAGATAGAGAGGAGAGAATATTCTATAGATTTCTGAAAGTATATTTTTGATTTTTCATTAATGTGAGTACAGTACCATCTTTGTATTTATACAATGAGATAGAGTGTTCTAGAGACACTGTTGTAACCGCTTAGGGCAGCTGACTCAGCAAGGTGCTGATCAGCTGCATGCATTCTAACTATACACCCTAACACACCCCCTTATAATTGGAGGGTGTTGGTTTTACAGAATTCCCTTAACACACCCCCTTACAAGTTGAAGATGGAGGAACTTGAGAGAACTTATCTACTACACAGATGCTGTCTTAGTTTCTCAAATCTGGTTTGACTGAGGGGTTTTGTGAGCACATCAGCAACTTGCTCAGTTCCCGAAAGGTGGCACACTTGGAGTGACTTAGTTAGAACCTTTTCTCTCACAAAAAATAAGTCTAGCTCCATGTGTTTTGTTCTAGAATGTAAAACTGGATTGTGAGACGAAGAGACTGTGGACAAGTTGTCACAATAGACCACTGGAAGTTCAGTTGCAACTTGGAGCTCCTTGAGAAGTGATTGAACCCAAATAACTTTTGAACTTGTGGTTGCCAAGCTTCTATATTCTGCCTCGATACTGGATCTTGCAACCAGTGTCTGTTTTCTTGACCACCATGATACCAAATTCAAGCCAAAATACACACATGATCCAGAGACAGACCTTCTATCATCAAGGTTTGCTCCCCAATCCGCATCACTGAAGGCTTGTAGTGAGAAAGGTTTATGTGCCACAGCTGGTTTGAGAAGTAGGCCACAAGACACAGTACCTTGAAGGTACCTTAGGATCCTTTTTACAGCCTTCCAATGTTCCTCCAGTGGTTGTGCCAAAAATTGACACACTTTGCTTACACTATATATCTCAGGTCTAGTTATGGTTGCATATTGCAATGCACCCACAAATGACCTGTAAAGGGTAGGATTATCCATGTAATTGCCTCCATACTTTGTGAGTTTGCAATTACTAACCATAGGAGTTGGAAGACTCTTTGCTTCTGCCATATTGGTCTTGGAGAGATCTGTGATGTATTTTGACTGTGACAGCAAGAGAGAACCCGAAGGTAACCTTTTAATCTCAATACCAAGAAAATAGTCCAAATCACCCATTTGTTTGAGAGCAAAAGCTGCATTTAACTTGCTAATAAGAGCTGAAGTTCGTTAAGAAGAGGAACCAGTAATAATGATGTCATCAACGTAAACCAACACATAAGTATTGTGACCATCTCTAGTGTGAATGAATAGAGAGGGATCACACCTATTGGGTCTAAATCCAAACTTCGCTGAACTCTTAGTTAGACGCTCAAACCATGCCCTCGAGGCTTGTTTTAAACCATATATAGCTTTGTTTAGGCAACAAACTTGAGCAGGTTTATCACTTACAAAGCCATAGGGTTGGTCCATGTAGACTTCTTCTAGGATCCCATTTAAAAAGGTGTTATTTATATCCAACTACTGTATAGGCCAACTATAAGTGACAGCAAGAGTGAGTATGATGCGAATTGTGACAGGTTTCACAATGGGCGAAAAGGTCTCAGTATAGTCCCTTCCAAGCTTTTGATGAAACCCCTTTGCAACTAGGTGAGCCTTATATTTATTAACAGACCCATCCGGGTTCTCCTTGACTCTAAACACCCATTTGCACCCTATAGATTGCTTTCCAGGTGGTAAATCCACAAGAGTCCAAGTGCCATTGGCCAGCAAGGCATCAAATTCACATTGCATAGCTTGCTGCCACTGTGGTAAGGCTAAGACTTGCTTAGGAGATGAGGGTTCTGCATGTGTTAACAAAGCACTAGGTTGGGAAGCATGTTGTCTAGTTTTAGATCTAGTAGCCATAGGGTGAATATTAGTGGGTGGAACCTGTGATTCAATGGAACTTGATGAGGTTGAACTTGACAATTGTGACTCATAAATGGGTGTTAAACCTGAGTGAAGTAAGGGTAGGAGAGGAGACACAAATGACAAGGGATGTGAAGGAGTATGAGGATTATGACTTAGATTAGGTGCTGGTTGTGAGCCAGAATTAGAGAGGGAAGGGCTGGACATGAAAAGTGGAGGGAACAGAGTAATGATGCACAACATTGAGAGGCACAGGGCTGCCACCACAAGAGGAAAGAGAGGAAGGACTAGGTGGCAAAGGTGCTGTCTTGGCAGTAAAAGGAAACTTCAATTCATCAAATTGAACATCTTTGTATATTTATATATTTAAGATAAAACAATATTTTAATGATAAAGTCTAATTTAAGACCCTAGCCTATATATATTCTTACACTTTCTTGATTCTTAATTAATTCTTGTATTATCTGATTTCTTATTAATCAATCACTACTTATAGCTGTTTCTTATAATTGTTAAATTCTCCTCTAATTTTATCTTTCTACTATTTATCATCATTCTTACAAAATCTCTTTTATTTCACTTATCGTTATCTTCTCTACTCATGGACATGAAGTTTGCAAATTAGTGTATACATTGTTTTCCAAAAAATCATCTGATTACTCTCCACTACTAGCTCTCTGTTTTGGCATTGACTTATATGTTGCTTTCATATTTGATTCTCAAAATACAGGATTAATTTTTTGTAACAACTTCAATTACACTCACACAAAGTGTTTTTCATCAACCTAAAAATATAGTTCTATTTGCTATTATTTTAATTAAAAAAAAGTCATTTTCTAATCTGACTGGCTTTCAGTCTCCCGCTACCTTAAGCAGCCCAGAATTATATGAGGGGAATAATTGACGCCACTATAAAATTTTAGAAAATGACTTTGATGAATCTAAACATTCAACTAAAACTAATTATCATGGAGCTCTTGCATGCTGAAATGTAGAAAATTTAAACAAGAGTAAGTATACAATGAAGTTGTTGATATTTAGTTTCTTTAAAAAGTATATTATTTATTAGACGATAATTTGTATGCACTTTGAAGGATTAAAAAACAAAGTTAGCCTAATGTGCAACTTTATGAGCATGTTGGAGCTTATGAAATATTCATAATCTTAGCAATCAAAAAGAAAATTAGGTTCTCATAAAATACTATAATAATAACGCACTCCCAATAGAACCATGCCCAATTTGGAGAGAGAATATCGAACAATACGAGCAAGGAAGATACTTACATTGGGTAGGGATTTGAAAAATGATAGAAACCCTTGCGCTTGCTTATAATCTATCGACAGATAAAAAGATAAAAAGCATTAGCAAACTTCAAATAATCACCCATAAAAACAAACACAAAAAACAAAATGACGGGAAATGAAATGAATAAAAAAAATTATCCGTACAAATAACCTAACAAAGATATGAGTAAATTTGTACTTAATTTTTAGAAGAAAAAACGTGAATGATACCTAATTTGAGCTCAGGGAGATTATTGTTGTGTTGATCGGAGTTTTGGGCCATAGCTGCTGGAATTAGGGCTCTATAGAATAGAGAAACACAAAACAAGTGAAGAGTGAAGTGAAGTGACTGTGAAGTGCGAATGTTCAGTTTATATTTATATGAAAATGAAATGGAAATGGAAATGGAAGGGTGTGTGTGTGTGGTGCCGGTGGCGGGAAATACTGGCGGGCTTTCGCAGAGGCTCACAGTCCCAACTCCCAGGGATCATCTCTCGTTGAAGCCCACTACTTTTTGTCACGAAAATACTTCTAGCGTTTTGACCCAAGTCCAATATATGGAGAGAAAAAATAAAAATACACAAAGTCTGCTTACATTTTGCAATCATTAATTTGTAAATTAATTTTTTTTTTTTACATATGATATAAACTATAAAGTTCTATAATGATAATCAATTTATTTTAACCTTTTGCTTTTGTTCTACATAAATTAAATTATCATATAAAAAATTTAAACGAAATGAAGTTATTCCAAATACATAAGTAAAATTAGATTCGGCTACATACTTACATTTCTAACCATTGTCATAAGGATATTGATTAATGAATAAAAAAAAGTATAAATTCGTATTGAAAAGTATAACTTTTAAATATTTAATGTATTGAATATACCACTTTTCAATACAAATTTTTCATCACTGATTTTTTAACCAACATCCTTAGGAGTTAGAACCCACGTAAGCATTTCTCATTATTTTTTCGTAAACTAATTGCATTACATGAATTTTTCAGGAAAATTTCAACCATGCTTTAGTGTTATATGTTTATAGAGTTTAATTATTATACATTTCAAGAGCGAAAAAAAAATTACATTATCAATCAATCATAAAATATTGTATGAGTGAATTTTAAGAGAATGAATATGTTTTTTGAACAACAAATTGAAGACATCATGGGTGTCCTTTTGTTTTTGGGTGTATTATTGAGATGCATGTATACAAAACATGATGAAAAGTAAGTGAGGGATAGAGATAAACACATACAATGTTATATACAGTGTTTAAAATTTGATGTTCAAATAACACAACTCGTAAGAGAATTAGGATGAGAGTCAAAAAAGTTTAACGACGTGACAATTTATAATGAATTGATAATATAAAAAAAAATATTTACATTGACCGTGCATACTAATTAAATTCATGTTAATAAAAGTTTTTGTTTTGCTAAACGAATTAGTTTAAATAGATAATAGGTTGCTACATTTTAATTTGTCCGTGAATTACAGCAATACTCAAATAGAAACCATCACTGTTGCGATAGACTGAATTGCTGACCAGCCTTCTCCTATGATATGAGCATTAGATGGTTTCTATTTGTGACACAGAATGATGCTGACACAATTATAACCCTCGTAGCTTTAGCTTGATGTGCTGCTGGCCCCCTTTTTTTCTGTTCGTAAAGAAACCCATTCCTCTGTTTTTATAGATCATTTCCAACGAATGGCAGACACATTGATCACAAGCAAAATCCCTTGAAATGTTTGTTGAAGAATAATTCTACAGCATCAATTTTTCTAATATTTATCTGCTTATTAAATGAAAAATATTGATTCTTTTTTTTTATATTTTTATAATATTGGATACATATTTTTATTTAATATCAAGAGAATCAACAATATTGCAAAGTGGATATTTTGGTATGGATGATTTTTTTTTTCTTTTGGTAAATAGAGGGGCCAAAACCCAACACCACAAAAACTAACTAGGCAAAAACAACATCACGAGGTATGGAAGTCCCAGAAAAGACTAAGTACGAGAGCTCCGTACAAGGCTCTGACAAGGCATGAAACCCAATAGATTGACAAATGCTCCAATTTGGAAGTCAGTCTGCACATCTATTTCCCTCTCTATAAGTATGGCAAAAACAAATGTGCCACTCTCTACTTTGCCACACTCTAATCCGTCTCAAAATCCTGTGGGTTATGAGAATGAACTGCTTCAGTAAGCGTCATCGAGTCAGATTCCACTATAAGATTGCGGATGCCCAACTCCCAAGCAGTTTGCATGCCACAGGACATGCACCCCATAACTCAGCTACAAAAGCAGAACAACGACCAATATGCAAACCAAAACCATGCACCCACTGTCCCTAATCATTTCTAATAATATCACCACATCCTGCATCTCTCGGATTACCTTGAGGCACCGTTCGCATTGAGCTTATGTCAACCATCCGGGGGAAATTTCCAATTCACATGAACTTGAGTTTACCAACTATACCTGGCTTTTGTTGACATGTTTTGAAGCCTATCATCAAAGTATGCCCTTACCACAATCTTCACCATAACATAAGGGTTCTCTGGTCTTCTAAAATCCACATCAAACAAATACTTATTTCTCCAAGACCAAATAAGGGAACAAGCGACCATGAAAATGGTAGGCCACTCACCCTTATCGCCCAGACCCATATTACGACTAAGATTAACTACAATCCAGTCCTTGAGGGAAGAAGAAAAAGACTCGTCAGAGTTAGAGTAGTGTGTAAGTGGGATCCAAACCTGAGTGACCTTAGGACACTTCGCCTAGCATTAGTAAGCAAACGATCAAGGCCAATTTTCCACATGTGAATCTTTAGTCTTTGAGGACCATTCTATCCCTATATTTCCTTCCACACCCTCTCTATCTCAGTCATAGAGTTTTCACAAAGAGCACGGTATGCGGACTTTACAGAAAAGGATCCATCATTTGTGCCCCCCCCCCCCCCCCCCCCCAGCACCATCTGGACCATCAGACACTAAGGATGCAGGAATAGCCAGAATGCACATGACTATATAATTTGGAAGCAGAGAGTTTTAGTCTAACCACATCCCACATGTTATCATTGTTAACAAAGCTAGTAACAGGGACAAACCTCTCAACAAGAGAAGCATCATCAGGGCACCAACTCTCTAGGGAGATATCTTTATGAATACACTTGTCTTGTCAAAAATGATTGAATCACTCGAGCCTAAGACAACCGAAATATTATCCGTGAGACTTGGCCAAACTGATTCAATAGCGTGCCATAGGTCAGAATCTGTGATAGTTTTTACTGCTAGTAACATTTACCATTTATGTTTACCATTTATATTTTTGTTATTTCTCTAAGAAAAGGTTTCTAGAAGCGGTGAGGTGGCATCAGTAGTGCTTGTTAGTTAGATTTTTCCTTGAGCCATCTTTGTAATAGCCTATATAGAAGGCACACGCATATGGAATGAATACAACAGAATTACAACAATATTCTCTCTCCCTCTAAACTCATCATCTCTGCTCATACTCCTCTGCAACGAGATTCTTTCCCAATTAGAATTTCCTGCTTGGAGTTCGGTTCATACTCCCTGAATATCCAAAACGGTACCAATTGGTATCAAAGCATCGACCCGGTGCTCTGAGAAATGGCTTCCGGTTCACCAAAAGAACTCTCCATCGCCAATCTGGAGAGAAAGCATGAAGAAGTCAGTGCTCGACTGGAGCAGCTGAATGTTAGCGTGAATGAAGGGATGGAGGAGCTTCGTAGTATCTTGCGGGCTCAGTCTCAGCAATATTCCAATAATGGGTCCTCGAACAACCACGATCCCAACAACACGCACAAAAACACCCAAAATTTTTATACGGCCCGGATTTCGAAGGTTGAATTCCCCCGATTCGATGGAAAGAAGCTGAAGGAGTGGTTATTACAAATGCAACCAAATTTTTTCTCTGGACGGTACCCCTGAGGAGCCCAAAGTGAGGCTCGCGTCAATTCATTTAGAAGGAATTGTTCTCCAGTGGCATGTGAATTACATGCGATCCAAATTCGACATTTACCCAACATGGACGGAGTATGTGATGGAGGTGACACAGCGTTTTGGAGAGGTTTTCGAAGATCCCCTGGCGGCTCTGATTCAGGTCAAACAGACAGGGAGTGTGCAGGAGTACATCGATGCATTCGAACTGGCTCTAATCCAGGTAACTCTTTTCCCTGAGCAATCTTTGAGCATCTTCCTGGCTGGGTTAGAAAACACTACTCAGACGCATGTGCGTATGTTTCATCCCACATCTGTTGCCCATGCTGGTAGGTTAGCCAAGTTTCATGAAGCATCTAAACTATCAGCTAATAATGTGAATCGATTTCCCAACAAGCCTAACACCCTGGTTAACAAATACACAGCTCCCCAATCCAAAACACCAACCAGTATTAACCTCCCTTCTTATTCCCCTACAACCACAAAACCCTTAATACAGAAAACACCCCAAACCTTCTCACCAGCTGAAATGTCTGAAGGGAAAGCCAAGGGACTTTGTATGTTTTGTGATGAACCCTTCACACCTGGGCACCACATGAAACATAGGAAGATTCAGTTGTTAGTTATGGAAATAGAAGAAGGAGACTCCCCATCTGATGACAATGAGCCCAGTGAAGATAATAACACTGCTAATGTAGAGAATTTTCAGGTTAAGGATCTGCAATTATCTCTATATGCTTTAACTGGATTGCCCTCTTATCAAACTATGAAGGTTTGTGGCTCTCATAATAGGAAGTGTTTGCAAATTCTGTTGGACAATGGGAGCACTCATAATTTTCTAGACCTGGAGGTAGCTAAGAGGTTGGGTTGTAAGTTGGAACCTGTGACCCCAATGATGGTGACAGCTGGTGGGGGAAATACAATTCAAGCTCCATACATTTGCAGGGGCTTTACTTGTCAACTCCAGCAAACCACTTTCACTACTGATGCAGTGGTTCTGCCCCTCGGTTGTTATGATTTAATCTTGGGAATCCCATTCCTAAAGTCATTTGGTCCAATACCGTGGGATTTCAATTAACTAAAGATGTAATTCAAGTTTAAGGGCGGGAGGTTTGTATTGAGGGGTGCAAAATAGTCAGGGCTCAAGCTCATCAGCAATAAGGCTTTCAACCAGACTTTACAACAAGGAGCTCAGCTATGTTATCTCAGTGTAGATATGTCGAGTAGTAAACCTGGAGATTCATTTTACTTTGCTCTGAACTCGGCTGATTCAATACCTTCGGAAATCGTCAAGATTCTTGATACTTATGGTGACATATTCGAGAATCCATCAGAACTACCACCTGCCAGACCTGGTTTTGATCACAAAATACCTTTAAAAGAGGGTACCAATCCAGTCAATCTCAGGCCCTACAGGTATTCTTCAGTCCAAAAAGATGTGGTTGATAATTTAGTGGGCGAAATGATGGAAAAGGGATGGATTCGACATAGCAACAGCCCTTTTGCTTCGCCTGTGGTGCTGGTCAGGAAAAAGGGAGGAAAATGGAGACTTTGTGTGGATTACAGGAGGTTAAATCAACAGACAATCAAGGATAAATTTTCCATACCATTGATTGAGGACTTAATGGATGAGTTAGGTGGATCCATGCTTTATTCCAAGATGGATTTACAATTCGGGTACCACCAAATGAGAATGGAACCTGGAGAGGAGTACAAGACGGCCTTCAAAACCCATGCTGGTCATTTTGAGTATTTAGTGATGCCATTTGGCCTCACTAATGCGCCAGCCTCTTTTCAGGCATTGATGAACATAATTTTCCATTCCTTTTTGAGGAAATTTGTGATTATATTTTTTGATGACATATTAGTGTACAACTCTTCATTGTAGGATCATGTGATTCACCTTGCCAAGGTGTTCCAAACTCTTAGAGAACACAAATTGTACCTGAGGAGGGAGAAGCGTTGCTTTGCGACCCATAGGGTTGAATACCTTGGTCATTTCATAACGAAGGATGGAGTGTCCACTGATCCCACAAAAATCCAAGCTGTTGCTACTTGGCCTATACCCACTACCACCAAACAGCTGAGAGGGTTCCTAGGACTTGCGGGCTACTATAAAAGATTTGTCAGGAACTTTGGTAAGATAGCCAAGCCTTTAACTGATCTGTGCGCAAAGATGGTTTCAGATGGTCTCCCAATGCCACTGCTGCCTTCCGAGAATTAAAGTTAGCCCTCACAACAGCTCCTGTACTTGCCCCACCGGACTTCACCAAAACTTTTATAGTGGAGGCTGATGCATTCGGACCAGGTATAGGTGTTGTCCCAGTGCAAGAAAAACATCCAGTCGCTTATATCAGTAAGGCATTGGGGCCAAAACAGCAAGCCATGTCCATTTATGAGCGAGAACTTTTAGCTATTGTGTATGCAGTCCAGAAATGGGGTACTTATTTAGCGCAAAGACCTTTTATAATTAAAATCGATCAGAAAAGCATCAAGTTTATGCTTGAACCGCGACTAAAACACCCCGTTTCAGCAAGTATGGATGTCTAAACTCGTGGGGTTTGATTTTGAAATACATTACAAGGAAGGAGCTGAAAATGTAGCCGCGGATGCTTTATCTAGAAAAGTTGGAGCTGAATTGTTGCCACTAATGTTAAACAATGCTCAAGAGGGTCTGCTTGGCAAAATCAAATCTTCTTGGACTACTGATAATGACCTCCAAACGCTGATTTCTGAACTGCAGCAAAACAACAATTGACATCCCAAATTTACTTGGCATAGGGGAGAATTAAGAAGGAAGGGAAAGTTAGTGATTGGTCCGGAACCCGAGCTGAAGAAGGTAATTTTGCAATGGTTGCATGACTCTCCATATGGGGGTCATTCTGGAAGAGATGTCACAGATTCCAGAATCAAGTCTCTTTTTTACTGGAAGTGGATGATCAAGGACATCCAACATTATGTTAGAACTTGTGATGTTTGCCAAAGGTGTAAGCCGGACCTTGCTGCATACCCAGGGTTACTCCAACCTTTACCCATTCCTGATAGAATATGGGATGCCATCAATATGGACTTTATTGAGGGGTTACCTATGTCATCAGGTAAGCAAGTTATTTTCGTGGTGGTAGATAGATTAAGCAAGTATGCACACTTCCTTGCCCTCTCTCACCCCTACATGGCACTTGATGTGGCTCAGCTGTTTCTTGATAACATATTCAAGTTACATGGCAAGCCCAGCAAAATTACTAGTGACAGAGACCCCATCTTTATCAGCAAGGTTTGGAGTGAACTTTTTTCAATTGCAAGGTGTTGCACTCAACAAGTCTACGGCCTACCATCCACAATCAGACGGGCAAACAGAAGTTGTAAACAAATGTCTTGAAACATACCTTAGGTGTATGTGTGCTGAAAAACCTTCCACATGGTTCAAGTGGCTCTCTCTAGCGGAGTGGTGGTATAATACCAATTATCACTCTTCAATTCACACTACTCCCTTTGAGGTAGTGTATGGTCAGCCCCCTCCAATCCATCTTCCTTATCTTCTAGGAGAGGCTGTTACCCCAGCTGTGGAGAGAACCCTGAGTGCAAGGGAGGCTGTTATCCAACTCTTGAAATTCCATTTATTGAGAGCTCAAAATCGGATGTCACAGCAGGCCGATAAGCACAGAAGTGACAGAGTTTTTGCCATTGGTGATTTTGTTTATCTCAAACTTCAGCCTTACAGGCAGTCCTCCATTCGTAATCAACCACATCACAAGCTCGTGCCCAAGTTCTATGGACCTTACAAGGTGGCTGATCGGATTGGTGCAGCAGCCTACCAACTTGACCTCCCTGCTTCGGTTGACATACATAATGTATTTCATGTTTCCCAATTGAAGCTTTGTCGTGATCCAACAATCAATCCCACACATACCTTGCCTACAATGCAAGACTTGTCTACCCCTAGCACTGAACCTGAAGCAATTTTGGACAGAAAAATGGTGAAAAGAGGAAGACTTCCTGCTACTAAGGTTCTGGTGAAGTGGAAGGGTCGCCCTCAAGAGCAAGCTACATGAGAGTTCTATTATGACTTACTTCAAAAGTTTCCAAACTTCCACCCTTGAGGTCAAGGGTGTTGTGGAGGGGCGGGTATTGTGATAGTTTTTAGTGTTAGTAACATTTACCATTTATGTTTACCATTTATATTTTTGTTATTTCTCTAAGAAAAGGTTTCTAGAAGCGGTGGTGTGGCATCAGTAGTGCTTGTCAGTTAGATTTTTCCTTGAGTCATCTTTGTAATAGCCTATATAGAAGGCAGACACACATGGAATGAATACAACAGAATTACAACAGTATTCTCTCTCCCTCTAAACTCATAATCTCTGCTCATACTCCTATGCAACGAGATTCTTTCCCAATTAGAATTTCCTGCTTGGAGTTAGGTTATTCTCGATTCTTACTCCCTGAATATCCAAAACGGTACCATAATCTCTCACTCTTCGATTACCACCCTGCACATTATTGAGTCTACCTGGATACTTGCTCTTCAACACTTGAACCCACATCGCCTCAGGCTTGGTAAGCAAACCCCAAGCTAACTTCGTAATAAACGCATCGTTCATGACTTGGAGATTACGAAAACCTAGCCCGCCACAGAACTGTGGCATGCTCAGAATCTCTCAATTGATTAAATGAGGATTGCACCGTGT
This sequence comes from Sophora flavescens, assembly GCA_030762895.1. Taxonomy (NCBI): domain Eukaryota; kingdom Viridiplantae; phylum Streptophyta; class Magnoliopsida; order Fabales; family Fabaceae; genus Sophora; species Sophora flavescens. Next base: position 32,307,636 of record CM061068.1, read on the forward strand.
AACAGAACTACCCTACACAAAGTTGCATTGAAGCCTCTCCATATCCTGACAAATTGAGGTTGGAATTTTTGCATGTTGCATCATAAAAGAGGCCATAGTACCCAGCACTAATTGAGCCAACGTGACTCTACCAGTCATTGAGAGACAATGCGCCTTCCACCCTGCTAATTTATTCTCCATTTTTTCCACTATATTTTTATAAGAATGTTTCTTGCCCCCTACCACTATGAAAAGAGAACCAAGATAACGCCCAATACAGGGAGCCCCGATGCAGCCACTGTGATCAAGAATCTCCTTCTTACAATCATCACGAACATTTTTAGAAAAGAACACCGTAGTTTTGTCATTATCAATCTTGTGACCCGAGGCATTGCAAAACACATTAAGAATCTCCATGATGTAATTCATTTTGGAGGTAGAGGCTTCCGCAAATAACAATAAGTCATCTGCGAAAAGGAGATCAGAAATGAGAGGCTCATTTCTATAGGCCCGCATGGGTTTCCATCTTTTCTCCTCCACAACATCAGCAGAAAATATGGATAATGGAGGAGTTTTAAATTCTGCTGGATGATTTAAATTCCATTTCTACCTCCCTCCATGGATGATTTAAATTCTGCTGCAATTAATCATTTATTTTAAAGTGAGTCATTAAGTATTTACTAAATATGATCGTTCTATTTACTTATAATATTGAAAAGAATAATGTTTTGTTCTAATATTTTTATGATATAACTTTTAACTATGGGTAATGGAGTTTCCGTTTCATTTTTTTTAACTAGAAAGCTAATTTTGTTTTATTCTTTTTATTATATTATTTCATTTCATCCTTACCAAAAAAATATATTGTTCTATCTAATCGATAAAAAAAATTTAAATTAAGTATTAATCGTAACATATTGTAAAATGTACACTTAGAATTTAGAATTAGAATAAGCCTACTATATGGAATTTCATATTTTCCAACAACGACGACGACGACAACAACAACAACAACAACCAAGCCTTATCCCACTAGGTGGGGTCGGCTACATGGATCATACGGCGCCATAATGTTCTATCATGAATCATGTTAACAGTTAAATCATTGGCCTCCAAATCTTTCTTAATAGTTTCTCCTATAATTTTTCTTGGCCTACCTCTGCCTCTAGCTATTGGATTGCCCTCCACTTGATCCACTCTCCTTACTACAGAATCTAAAGGTCTCCTCCATACATGCCCAAACCACCTAAGTCGAGATTCAACCATCTTTTCTACAATAGGTGCTACCCCAACTCTCTCTCTAATGCTATCATTCCTAATCCTATCACGTCTAGTTTTTCCGCTCATCCAAATAAAACATTCTCATCTCTCGCTACATTGATTTTACTCTCGTGTTGATTTTTACCGCCCAACACTCCGTCCCATACAACATCGCTGGTCTAATAGTCAGTACGGTAAAATTTTCCCTTTAGCTTAAGAGGTACCTTTTTATCACACAAAAACCCGAAGCCTTCCTCCATTTCGACCAACCTGATTGAATCCGATGGTTTACATCTCCCTCAATTTCTCCGTCATTTTGTATAATAGACCCAAGATATTTAAACCGTGTGACTTGTGGTATGTTGTGGTCTCCAACTTTCACCTCTAAGCTAGAGGTGTTTCGCCTTTGCTAAACTTACATTCCATATACTCCGTCTTGCTTCTACTCAGCGGAAGCCATGTGCTTCTAAAGCTTGTCTCCAAGTCTCCAACCTTCCATTTATATCATCTCTCGACTCTCCAACTAGGACTATATCGTCTGCGAAAAGCATGCATCGCGGTCTTGGCTCTTGAATGTGCTCCGTAAGTATATCCAAGACCAAGGTAAAAAGATAGGGGCTTAAAGTCGACCCCAGTGCGGACCTATGGTTATTGGGAAATCTTCTCGTGGCTCCACCTGCGTTCTCACACTAGTCGTGACCCCTCTCATACATATCCTTGATAGCTCGAATATAGGCAATCCGAACACCTTTCTTTTCTAGGGCTTTCCACAAAACCTCTCTTGGCACCCTATCATACGCTTTCTCCAAATCAATGAAGGCCATGTGTAAATCTTTTTGATCCCTTCGATATTGTTCCATCACTCGTCGTAGCAAGTAAATTGCTTCCATGGTCGACCTCCCGGGCATAAAACCAAATTGGTTGTCGGTGATTTTGGTTTCTTTTCTTAGTCTTCGTTCAAGCACCCTTTCCCATAGCTTCATAGTATGACTCATAAGCTTAATCCCCCTATAATTTGCGCAATTTTGTATATCTCCCTTGTTCTTGTAAATCGGAACTAAAGTGCTTCTCCTCCATTCGTCCTAAGCATTTTCTTTGACCTCATAATCTCGTTAAAAAACTTCGTGAGCCAACTAATGCCTATATTTCCTAGACTCTTCCATACCTCCACAGTATATTGTCCTATCCAACTGCCTTGCCATTATCCATCCTTCTCAGAGCTTCTTTTACCTCATGCTCTTGGATTCTACGATAAAAAGTATAATTTTGGTCCTCCTCTCTGATGTCAAGCACCTGTGAGCATGATAAAACTTCAAATCCTTCATTAAATAACTTGTGGAAATAATTCTTCCATCTATCTTTAATATCCTGTTCCTTAACCAAAACTTTACCTTCTTCATCCTTAATACACTTCACTTGGTCCAAGTCTCTTGTCTTTCTTTCCCTATTTTTAGCAAGCCTATAAATAGATTTCTCACCATCTTTGGTGCCTAAGGATTGGTACAACCCGTCAAAAGCTTTAGTTCTAGCTTCGCTCACTGCCTTCTTGGTCTCTTTTTTGGCCACCTTATAATTTTCCCAATTTTCAGCATTTCTACATAAAGACCAAGCTTTAAAACATTCCCTTTTAACCCGAACCTTAGCTTGCACACTTTCATCCCACCACCAGGATTCTTTACCCTTAGGTCCGAATCCTCTTGATTCAATATTTTCCAACAATGACATCGGAGCAAATTTAATCCTCAGTGGTAGCATCAAGGAGGGCATGGGAAGTTGATCATGATGAATTAAGGACAATTGACTGATTTAATGAAGACACACAGGCCATTTTCACGTAGCAAACACTAGTGCAAAAGAGCCTTTTTACAACAGTTGAAAAGGGCTTTCTACATTAGTTGACCAACCGTTGTAGAAACGCTCGATGTAGAAAGTACATTTCTACATCGGTTGGAAGACACTACCGTTGTAGAAAGTGTGATTTTTATATTCAAATTGTGGACTCTGGTGGACTTTCTGCATCGGTTGTTTTGACCAACCAATGTAGAAAGTTAACTTTCTACATCGATTTTTTTGACCAACCGATGTAGAAAGTGCGCTTCCTGCTTTACTGGTGGACTTTCTACATCGGTTGAGGTCACAACCGATGTAGAAAGTCTTGTTTTTTTTTTAATAAAAAAAATCTCATTTGTTTCTTCCCTCACTTCATTTCCCTGTTTTCATTCAGTTTTCAGTATGCATCAAGAATCAACAGCATTATAGAATCAACAAAACTCAACAATTAACATTAACATCCATATATATAATTCAATATCCATATAATTAACCAGTACTAATCTAGCTATATCAACAAAAGAACTAAACCTATATGAATGTCAAACTAAATACATCTATCATCTGAGCATACAAGTTGACATCTCCAGTGTGTTACCCAAGCTCTTCTCGGCTTCCCTGACCTTCAGAATATTCTCTAGGCCTTCCAAACAAACAGTGACAATTCTTGGGTCGGGGCAAGCAAGCAAATCACAGAGTGGCTTAATGCAACCTTGGCTCACCAAATACCTTGCAACCATATCAGCTGAGTCAATACACTAAATTTGCAATGTTAGCATTTATAAAGCACAATAAAAAAAAAAAAATCACATACTTGAAATTGAAGACACGTCAAGCAGAAGAAAATGATGAAAATTTCAACTTTAGCAAAGAAATTATTAAGCTTATCAAGCATATCGTGAACTGAAGATTGTTTTGAACCATAGAGATACAAGTAACAAAATCAAAGTAAAAGAAAAAGAAAATGAACAAAAAAAAGAGAGTAAAAAGTTAAGGGACATGATATAAGGAATCAAAAAGTAAAAACAAACATGGGGACATATCATGGAAAGTAACCTACAAAAAAATAATTCATCTACAGATGGGTCAAAATCATCATTATGGAGTCAACCTAACTTTGAGTCTATATATAACTCACATTGATAGGTAGAAGTTGAAGCCAAACAAGAAAAGCAAACTTCAGGTGATAGTACATAGGAAACCTACAGGAAAAAAAAATACACGTAATTTTGTTCATTAATTGTGAGTCCCTTGGAACTAATAATTGAGATGAAAAAATGCAATTAGTTTCACATAGGCAACACAACCAACATAGTGGATTAGGGCGGGATCAAACTATACCAGGAAATAAGCTTGTCTGTGAATACTTCAATGAAGCTGAATGAGCCATAGGGTGCACAAATGAAAAGTGGAGGAAAATATCACAATTAATATAATAGAACCCATGGGTTATGTTTAGAGAATGTGATGCAAAGATCTTGAAAACAAGTATCATATTGGTATGACCGAGTGCATCAGAACTTCAAGGACTTGATATCAGAATAAGACATGGTGCATTAGCTGTAGGAAACAGTAATAGTCAAGTGTAGAGAGAACCGCTCAGTTTTATGATCTGAAATAAATCATATTTAGTTACTTCATTCTTATCATAACAAACTGAAGATACCCAGGAACAAATGTTCATCAACAGCGAGCCCAACCCCATGTCAGATGAAGAGAAGAAAAAATTCCTATTAATTTCTCTACTAAGCAACAATAAGACAACGAGTTGATTAGGTATAGAAACTAAGGAGTTCATCATCGTGTACGAATCATGTGGAAGTTTTTACCCCTTTTTGTGCAATTTTTAAAAAAAATTCTAATTTTGAGAATAACAACTAATCATCAAAACAAGAAACCTCAGTTAACCTTGCCCGTCGTTGGCAATGTAACCGAGAATTGGTACATTACAGCCATGTCATGTTGGATAGTGCCATGAGTTGAATCATGTGGTCATTTACAAAGTATAGAGCTTGCTCTATCATTATACCCGTGTCTTATTTTGGGATTGGTAAAAAGAGACCAAACAAAAGAAGAATGAAAGTGTAGGTGAATTGGTACCTGCCCAGTAGAGAAGACACATATGTTGAGCATTTTGATCTATACTTTCTATAGCCTTGAATGTAGAGTACACAGGTAAACAAGCATTACCTCGAATAGGACGCGAAAGGAAGGGACATGAAATGAAGAATGCTGGAATGAAGATGGCAGCCGTCGTGAAAATGGCTATCTCCGTCGCCGTCGTGAAATCGTAATGGCGCAGGGAGAGTGAGAATAGGTTGCAAATTAGGGGTTCTCTAAAAGGGATGCTACCTGTATATCATCATTAAAAACAAGATGAGATGAGCTGTATCTCGCTAGCAGATCGAATGCATTATGATCTGTGAAATCTTCAAACTGAAGAAGAATCATAAAAATTATGGACACAATAGATTCAACCAAAGTAAAAAATAAAATTAAAAAAATCCATAAATTAGTATGTTGAATCTGATATGAAACCTGTGTAATAATTTTTTCCCCATAGTTCTGCTTGACTGCACGTATAAACTCAACTAGAAGCTCATCATATTCCTAAACCACGATAAAAATAAACAAATATCAGGTTAACAGTATATAAATTTCTCACAATAATTCTAGTTTAAAAAATTCAAAAAAGAAACAGGAATTGTGCATGTGAGTGAGATTATCAGACCTTCCCAGCAGCTCGCTTTATTGTAAATAAATAATTAGATACATTAAATATGACACAATGCAATGTAACCACATGAGCTTGCTTAGCCAGTCAGCTGCAACACTCCTGGGAAGGTTGTACTGTGAAAAAGGTGGAAATAGCAAATGGATGAGAACACTTCCTTATTTTGTATCTCAGCACCCAAAGATACCACTAGAAATAGCCTTCATTCAGAGCAACCAGCCCCTGTATCAAGAGATGTAGCCATTGATACTGCCCATTTGATGTAGGATTTATCGTAGATTCTATCAAACTCACTACAACAATCATCAAATTCAAGTTCAGACATTTTATCAAACATGTAGCATGCATTGTAAATCTGAATTGTATTTGAGCACCCAAATTGAACCAACGCATCCAAAATAATTCACTTTTTATCAATACCATCCAAACCATATTCTAGCATTAGAATTCTAACAAGATTAAACAAATTCACATATCAAAATTGTACAAAAAGTTGTATTCTTAAACTTGCACATTACCAACATTTTCACTACCTTTGATCTAACCCCACACTAATCCAACCCCAACCCCATTATTTCACACGTTACTCCCGCAATGACCCAACCCAAGAAAATCTCGGTAATAAAAGAGAGTCAATAACTCAGAAATCGGCATATCTATATTCCTAACAGAAATCAAAGTAATATTACCTATAAAAGGAGACTGGACAACAACAGGCTTATGGCAGAGAGAAATGAGGGAGATGACGCCGAGGGCAGAGGAGACGATACGGAGACGACGGAGTCTTCGAGGCCGAAAGCGGTTCTTCTGTGATCTACCACTGTGCTTTAAGTGTTTACAGTTTAGGTAGGGTTTCGGAAAGATAAAAACCGGAATGGAAGGGGGGAGACAGCGAGCGAACGATGGACGAAGGGCGGAGAAGGCACTCGCGAACCGCGGAGAAGGGCGGCCAAACAGAGCTTGGGCGGAGGGCACGCAAACGGTGGAGGAGCCTGGACGGAGAAGGAGCTTGGTCTCTGACTCTTTAAAACCATGCACCCACTGCCTCTAATCATTTCTAATAATATCACCACATCCTGCATCTCCCGGATTACCTTGAGGCATCATTCGCATTGAGCTTATGCCAACCATCCAGGGGAAATTTTCAATTCACGTGAACTTGAGTTTTACCAACTATACCTGGCTTTTATTGACATGTTTTGAAGCCTATCATCAAAGTATGCCCTTACCACAATCTTCACCATAACATGAGGGTTCTCTCATCTTCTAAAATCAACATCAAACAAATACTTATTTCTCCAAGACCAAATAAGGGAACAAGCGACCATGAAAACGGTAGGCCACTCACCCTTACCGCCCAGACCCACATTACCACTAAGATTAAGTACAATCCAGTCCTCGAGGGAAGAATAAAAAAACTCGTCAGAGTTAGAGTAGTGAATAAGTGGGATCCAAACCTGAGTAAGCAAACGATCAAGGCCAATTTTCCACATGTGAATCTTTAGTCTTTGAGGACCATTCTATCTCCATATTTCCTTCCATACTCTATCTCAACCATAGAGTTTTCACAAAGAGCATGGTACGCGGACTTTACTGAAAAGGATCCATCATTTGTGCCTCACGTGACACCCAATTACCGAATGTTATAAAGCGTAAAACATAAAGATAAAAAATAAAATATATGTTCTTCAATAAAAAAGTTCATGGGTAGAAAGGTCCCACATGAACAAATTCAACAAAACGCGGAAATAAAAATCAGGTTTAAAAGAATTGAAAGAAACATAACATGAAACTAAGGCAAACATAACATAACCCAACCCCGATGTCACATATAGAACTGGTATAATCGTTCCGAAATAAAATCCTCGGAGTACAACTGAAAACTGGCATAAAACTAAACAACTAAAACTGGAAATCCCAACTAAAGAGTCGCGGCTCCTCAGAGTCACTCCTCTCCTAGTTGCTCGTCGTCCTCTGCATAAAACGATACATGCCAAACAAAACAGAGAAACGAGGAGTAAGAAAACATATAATCACAACGGCATGGAGATAGGAATAAGATGATCGTACATCATGGCATAGCAACATCATAAGAATACATATACACATATAAACATCATAAACCAACCAAGTATGCTATGCGGTGTAATGCAACACTACCCCGCTATTCCATTATGCATGTGGATCCAACTAACTCAGGATGAACAACTTAGGAGTTACATATCCGTATTGGTCATAGAAGCACCAACGCCGGCAATTCACCAAACCTTGGGTGAACCCCATGGATAGCCAATGCATCAAACCGTGGATGCCTCATCACGGGGGGTGTCACCAAACCATCGGGTGACCTACCGTGGATGACCAGATCACCGTACTCCGGGGCGATCTCCCCTATGTCGAACCTCCCCCTCAACCATCAACTCCAATGCTCTATGCATGGCACGACAACAAACAACAACAACCACCTCCTTTGCTCGGGCCAAAAAGCTCCAAGACTTCAACATCAACATTATCATGCTTGGGCCAATAAGCACCAAAGCTATCAATGTGCGATAACCCAACGGTTACCGACTTAAACATCTTATCACCTTAATTATCTTCATTAATCATTAACCGAGTTATTTAGTCTTTATCATTGATTTATGGTATTCTCATAACGTTATCGGGGAAGATTGGGGTTAAAACACCTTTAAACCTTTAGTCTCAGTTTCTATCCAGAGGGGTGAGCACGGGCGAGCTTAACCCCAGCACGGGTGTGCTGCCACTTAAGTGGAGCACGGTCGTGCTTCCTTTTAGGCACGGCCTTGCTCATCTGCACGGCCGTGCTTAATGCGTGGCCATTTTCTAGAATTCAATCTGGAAGCACAGGCGTGCTCCCTGTTCAGCACGACCGTGCTTAATGCATGACAGTATTGTTCTTGGCAGAGTTCAAACACCGATTTTAACCTATTATTTTAGGGAATAAATCCATTAATCATCATGTCAATTAAATAACATAATTAACCAATCAAACTTATATTATCAAAAATCATCAAACTGATCAGGGCAATAAACATCAACCAACCGACATCATGTTAATAACAACGATCAACATACCATCATATTCATAAAACAACCAACATGAACATACAATCATGGCATTCTAAACAGCCAGAATCATGTTATCATAGAATAATCATACATTAGCATATCATAAACCAAACAGTATACAACGATACCGGGGTTATGGGGAACCCCTTTATCTTGTGCTATCCCCATTGCCTATGGTTACACTACCCTTCTCCCTATACCTGGATTGAATCCAACGTAAGCTCCTAACAGCAAAATGACCACGGTTCCCAACGCGACTCAGGTAGCCTTCCAAGCCTTGGTTAAACAAGATTAACCACATTAGTTTCCGACTCATAAACATGAAAAGGAAACTAGGTGTTACAATTCCACCCCCTTATAAAAATTTCATCCTCGAAATTTCTACGTACCTCAAGCGAAAAAATGCGGGCATGCTTCCATCATCTTGCTTTCCAGCTCTCAGGTAGCACTGTCCTCAGTAGCCCCACTCCAAACTACTTTGACCAAAGGAATCTCCTTGCCTCTTAGCTGCTTCACCCTCCTATCCTCGACTCGTAGGGGTAACACCTCAAACGTCAAGTTCTATTTCAACTGTATCGCATCGGGTACTATCACGTGACTAGGGTCATGAATATATTTTTTGAGTTGAGACACATGAAAACATTATGGAGATTGGACAAGAACGATGGTAAGGCTATCTGGTAGGCAACTTCACCAACTCTTTTAAGGATCTGGTAATGACCAATGAACCTCGAAGTAAGTTTCATCGCTTTCATCACTCTACCAACCCCAGTTGTTGGAGTAACTCTCAAGAATACACGATTGCCTTCCTAGAATTCGAGTGCTTTCCTCCTTTTGTCACGGTAGCTCCTTTGCCTACTTTGTGCCACTTTCGACTTTTCCTAAATCATTCTCACTTTTCTGTTGTTTCTTGCACTACCTCAGGTCCTAGCACCACATTGTCACCATGTTCATTCTAACACAAGGGTGTCCTACATCTCCTCCCAACTACCAGACTGTTCTAGCACACAAGCTCTCAACAAGTCCTCTAAGGACTGATGGTTCTCTCAGGTTGCCCATCAGTCTGTGGGTGATAAGATGAACTAAGCCTAAGCTTTGTCCTTAAAGCATTCTACAAACTATCCCAGAACCTAGAGGTAAACCTCAGATATCTATCTGACAATATGCTAGAGGGTACACCATGTAGCCTGACTATTTCCTTGATATACAACTTAGCCAACATCTCTAATGGATAAACCATATTCATAGGGATGAAATGGACAGACTTAGTCAATCTATCCACAACAACCCATATAGCCTCAAAACCAGTTCGAGTCTTAGGGAGTTCAGACACAAAGTCCATGGAGATGCTATCCCATTTCCATTATGGGGCACTCAAAGGTTGCAACTTACCTGAAGGCTTTTGGTGTTCTATCTTGCCTTCTGACACACTAAGCAAGTATACACAAACTCAACCACATCCATTTTCATCCTAGGCCACCAAAACATCCTCTTAAGGTCCTGATACATTTTGGTGGCACCTGGGTGCACACTCAACCCACTCCTATGTCCCTCTTCAAGGATCGACTTCCTAATCTCAGGAACATCTGGTATGCACACTCTATCATTAAACTTCAAGACCCCATCACTTCCATCCTTAAAGCTAAGGTCTCTATCGTGAGTAAGTAACTCTCGCTGGTCTAAGAGAAACTTATCTAACTTATGACCCTCTCTAATCTAATCCATCAAGCTGTTGGTAACCTTCAAGGTTCCAAGCCTAATACTCTTAGGGGTGACTTCACAAGCTAGACTAAGATCTCTAAACTCCTCAATCAGATCCATCTCCCTAACCATCAAAGCGGAGACATACAAGGTTTTCCTACTTAAGGCATATGTCACCACATTAGCCTTTCATGGGTGATAGATCAGCTCGAAGTCATAATCCTTTAAGAACTCCATCCACCCGTGCTGCCTCATATTCAGCTCATTCTGATCAAAGAGATACCTTAAACTCTTATGACCACTAAAAACCTCAAACCTCGCTCCATACAGGTAATGCCCCCAGATCTTTAAGGCAAAAACCACAGCCCCTAGCTCTAGGTCGTGGGTAGGGTTGTTCTTCTCATGGGTTTTCAGCTGCCTAGAAGCATAAGCAACTACCTTACCATTCTGCATCAACACACCACCTAACCCTTGCTTAGAAGCATCGCAATAAACTACAAAAGGGTTCACTAGGATCTCGCAAAACTAACACTGATGATGATGTCAACCTATCCTTAAAGGTTTGGAAACTCTCTTCACACGTAGAGTCCCACACAAACAAATGTCCCTTCTTAGTGAGACGGGTTAAGGGTAAAGCTATCTTAGAAAAATCTTCTATGAACCGCCTATAGTACCCGGCTAACCCCAAGAAAATCCTAATCTCGGTTACTAACTTCGGTGCTTCCCACTGGAGCACCGTCTCGACCTTAGCTCGGTCCACTACTATGCCACCCTTAGAGATGACATGTCCTAGGAAGCTCACTTCTTCTAACCAGAACTCACACTTAGACAACTTAGCATACAACTGCTTTTCCTTAAGGGTCTGCAAGACAACCCTCAAGTGTTCCTCATGTTCCTCATTGCCTTTGGAGTACACTAAGATGTCATCTATGAACACCACCACAAACTTATCCAAGTAACGGTGAAAGGTCTTGTTCATGTAGTCTATGAACACCGCAGGAGCATTGGTCACACCAAAGGGCATAACCAAGTACTCATAGTGACCATATTGTCTCCCGAATGCTGTCTTCGGGATGTCCTCGGACTTAACCCGAATCTGATGGTACCCTGATCTTAAATCTATTTTAGAAAAGGCGCAAGCGCCCACCAACTGGTCCATGAGATCATCAATCCTAGGGAGGGGATACCGATTCTTTATGGTCACCTTGTTGAGCTGCTGATGGTCGACACACAACCTCATACTACCATCCTTCTTCTTCACCAACAACGCAAGTGCTCCCCACGGAGACATGCTCGGTCTAATGAACTGCTTCTTCATCAGGTCCTCCAACTGTTCCTTCAACTTAGCTAGCTCTAGAGGAGACATTCTATAAGGTGCTGTGGATACGGTTCATGTTCCGTCGCTAAGTCTATAGTAACTCATCATCTTCTCAGGGTGAAACTCACGAACATCCACAGGAAAACTTTAGGGAATTCTCTTACCATTTGCACATTTCCAACATCGGGTTGTTCTCTACTTCCAGGGAAGACAACATTATGTAGACTTGGGCCTCTTCTTTCGTAAGAGCCTTAACTTGATCGGCAGAGGGAAATCTCGGATCCTTAGACTCCACAGGAGTTCCAAGAACTATGGTTTTATCGAAGCAATCTAAGGGAACATGGTTGGAAGATAACCAGTTCATTCAAAGAATAACATCGAGTGGTTTTTAAAAGGTAAGCGCGCAAGATCAGCTGCAGAGTTCTTATTATCAAAAGATAATAGAACCGCCTTCCTAAGCACAAGAAGCACTCACAGGCTTCTTGGATCGTCCAAGACAAACCACCAAATGCAGTAAGTAGAGATAAAACGGAACTATAGGTACTTAGTACCACGTAACACTGTCTATATAAATATAGACAATTCAAACAAGAGCACACAACAGACTCATACCACGTCCGTACAGGGTCAAACTGCTCTGATACCACTAAATGTGACACCCTCTATCCCGCATGTTATACAAAGCGTTAAAAGGTAAAGATATAAAAGTAAAACATGCATTTATTTCATAAAATAAAAACCGGATAGAAAGCACCATATTGTATACACAAAAGGTCAACAAATTATCTTTTTTTTTTCTAATAAACACAAGTAACCCAATAGAACAAAAATGGAGTAAATGCATTTTTCGATGAACAACACTTCACATTTCCAATCAACCCTCTTTTTTTTCGTTCTCTTTTTTCCCTTTTTCAAGCCTTCTTCTCATAACTTTTTATTTAGATTTATTTTCCAACTCCCCTTATATTTTTCTTCTTTCCATTTTTTTTTTTGTGTAACTAAGGGAAGAGATTTCATCAACATTTCTTCATTTGAGAAGAAGAAGGCTCAAAAACATAGTATTCCCAACACGACTTTCAAACACAATTTGCTCCATTTAATATAATACTTGATTACCAACAATGAATCATCATAGGCATCAAGAAAAATAATTATGCAATAGGCTCAAGATGGACAACTAATGGATGAAAGTGTGGCAATTATTTCAGAAGGCTAGAAAAATACCCAAGATGCCTTTATCACATTCAAGCACTCAAACAAAAATTTCACCTCAAAATAGTTTCAAATCAAGTTCTAGAGCACAAAATCAATGAGGAATTATCACTCAACACAAAGAATGGGAGCAAAGAAAATCATGTATTGCATACATCCCATGAAGGCTCAAATCTCACATTTAGTTGTTCAAAATTCAATGAAACGCACAAATTCATAGAACCACATGCTAATTATCAACCATCAAAATATTACCTTATCTATCAATAAGAATCATGATAGTTACCTACCACAAAGATCAACAAATCGGGTTCCAAATCAATACTATCTCACAATCCTCAAAAGAAAGGGGCACAAAGTTCAACTAAAAAGCAAAGAGGGATGATGTGTGTGAAAATGCAATGAAGATGCCATGCAATATGCAACATGGGAATGCATGAAACTACCAAAGATTTAAAAAAAAAAATACGAATATAAAAATACCCCCTCAATCTTAGAAAGTTATATTGTCCCCAATGTAAAATTCTAAAATAAGAGAAGGAATAAACATGCATGATAGTTCAAGTGGCATGGCATTTTTCAAATGGGACTTAACATAATTAATCCACAATCTCAACATCAACTCAATAACACAAGAAAATAAAATCACACAAGGGTTGGATGCAACCAATTTATTCAAAGCAAGAAACAAATAAAGAGAAAAGTTAAGAAACCACCCGGATCCCATAGCTTGTGGTACAGAGACCAAGATGTGCTCAAAATATAAGATCTTCTTCCCGGATCCTATTGCTTGTAGAAGAATAACCAAGTGATGCTCAACATATAAGAGCTTCCCCCCGGATCTCATGGCTTGAAGCATGGCGAATGTAGGAGCAAAGGCTTCAGAGCTATAGTGGCCCCTTCAAATTTGAAGGCACTTTCGATTCCTCTTGGATCGAAAAGTAAGTGATAGATTTCTCTTTTGACCTCTTCACGCATTAGACCTCCATAAAGCACATGAGGTTTTACTTCTTGAAAAAATTTTGTAATGTCCACACATGCATGCAAGCTAATAATATACTTATCCAATTCATAATTTCCAGGTTCCTTGGCAAGCATGGTGAGGTAAGTGCTTTCCACGTGAATCTTCTTTTCCACCACCACTTCATCTTCATATAGGTCTATCCTTGCAACCATGTTTTCGTCCAATTGTGCTTCATATGGTGCTTGTGCTGCCTTGTTCGCAAATCTCCCCTACTTGCTCTTTGAATTTCTGCACAATAACATGCATACAATCATAAGTGGAAATTGCTTTGGCAGTAGAGTTGGATAACTCTTGCACATATTTCTCCGGATCAACTTTTAAAGGTTTTGACTTATTCAATTCCCATTCCTCATGCTTCATTATTATACTGTAAGCTTGTGCACGAGGGCAATGATTTCCCCAAAGCATGTAGTCTCCCAAGCACAAATTGGACCCAAAATAATATCTTGTAACGCACTCCAAGGTTGGATAATAGTAATTGTCCATGTGTTGTACCCACCTTGCACAAACAAAACTCAAAAGAAAAATCAAATATATACAAAATAATAATAAAAATGTCAAGATTAACCAACATTCAAGTAAAACTAATATCAATAAATCACAGTCCCCGACAAAAACGTCAAAAACTTGTTGTGTACCGTAAGTGCACGGTTATGCCAAGTAGTAAAATATCGTTCCCCTAGGACTGTGTTGTTGAGTACCAATTACACATAATCATGATTATCTAGACGAAATCGAGTTTAGTAGAGTGGCAATAAGAATTGCAAATTATGAAATTAACAAATGGTATAAAAACAATTTATAAGAATTTCTAGGATTCGGGTTCACCATAATGATGATTAACAATCCATAATTATTTCCCCCTTTCTTTACTAAACTACTTTTGATGGTGATTTATCCTAGGTAATTATCGTTTCCTTTCAGAATACGCTAACGTGCCCAATTAGACCAACTCCTACTTTCGTGGTAATTGAATCTAGGTTGGACCCCTTAAGAACACTGATAAATCAAAACAACACCTCAAGCGCATTAATCTACTTTCGTGATTAAAAGCACATGTTCAGTTTTTAGAGTTCATATGTTAAGGTTCACCTTTTAGTGCTTCCCTAATATCAAAGTCATGCAAACATGTGGCCAAACATATTCACAAGTAGTTGGTGTGCAAAAACCGAATCATTGACATAATTCATAGATTAAGAAGAGAAAATATCAAGACATTGTCAATAACAATTGGGCTAATCCCTCATCCTAGAATAAAGAACTACTCAAACATATTCAGAATAAAACCCATGAGTATCAAAAAGAACATTCAGAAAACTAGAGGTGAAATACAAAATAGGAGAAGGAAAAGAACTCTGAGAGTTTCCGCTTAGAATCCTGATGTCCTCCACTTTTCTCTTGTAAAATACCTTGATTCTTTGTGTTCTGTAGTGTTCTCTGTGTTGTTTTCTCCTAGTTTTGAGCTCCCTAACCTCCTTTTTATCCTCTCCCCTTGTTTGTAACCACTCCTCCCTCAATAAAAGACAACAAGTTGGGAGTTATGATTCTGCTGCACACGATCCATGGATCATTCCAGTTGCCTCAAAAAATCACGCAGCAATAGTTTTCCAAGATTCACGGCCATGGAATGTTCCATGGGCTGGCCGTGGATCTTTCAGCTGTTTTCTGAAAAGCTCCTCTATGTTCCACGGCCATGACAGGTTCCATAGTCAGGCCGTGGAACCTTCAGCTACTGAAATAAATAGTGCAAAACCTTCAGTGGGTGTGATACATTCCATGACTAACATGTAGAACTTGCAATCCACCTACTTATGCAACAAAAATAAACATAAATTATCCGAACTAAAGGTAAAATACAAAATGCTAAAAACTACTAAAATCTATTCTAGAAAATACAACAATTAAATGCTAACTAATATGAAAATATATGCATATTTCACACACATCACAAAACACATTAAGAATCTTCATGATGTAATTCATTTTGGAGGTAGAGGCTTCCGCAAATAACAATAAGTCATTGCAAAAAGGAGATGAGAAATGAGAGGTTCATTTCTACCTGCCCTCATGGGTTTCCATCTTTTCTCCTCCACGGCATCAGCAGAAAATATGGATAATGGAGGAGTTTTAAATTTTGCTGGTTGATTTAAATTCCATTTCTACCTCCCTCCATGGATGATTTTAAATTCTGTTGCAATTAATTATTTATTTTAAAGCGAGTCATTAAGTATTTACTAAATATGATCGTTCTATTTACTTATAATATTGAAAAGAATAATGTTTTGTTCTAATAGTTTTATGATATAACTTCTAAATATGGGTAATGGAGTTTCCGTTTTTTTTTTTTAAAACTAGAAAGCTAATTTTGTTTTATTCTTTTTATTATATTATTTCATTTCATCCTTACCAAAAAAATATACTGTTCTATCTAATCAATAAAAATAAATAAATTAAGTATTAATCGTAACATATTGTAAAATGCATACTTTGAATTTGAATAAGCCTACTATATGGAATTTCATATTTTCCAACAATGACATCGGAGCAAATTTAATCCTCAGTGGTAGCATCTAGGAGGGCATGGGAAGTTGATCATGATGAATTAAGGACAATTGTCGACTGATTTAATGAAGACGTGCAGGCCATTTTCACGTAGCAAGCTAGTGATGAATAATTTAGGCACAGATAATTAAAGTAGCAATAAGTGTCAGAATTTAAACATGGTTGATGTTGGCTTTGAGCTGGACTGCAAGGCTGCTGTAGATAGCATTAGTAGTCCAAAGAAAGATATGGATTTCTGAGTTTGGAGTTATTATCGAAGATCACAGAAATGCCTTAAGGTGTAATTGAAACTTTAGGTTTAATTTAGTAGGAGCAAAACAAATGTAATTGCTCGCATTGTTGTTAGAATAGTTACATCTTTAGACCCCAACTTCTAGTTGTATTTAAGGTGGTTTTTAAGTATAAGAACTGATTCTTATAAAAACTTTTATTGGAGATGAATGACTTGAGTGTTAGGGTGTAAAACGATTCTGTTCTTGCCAAACATTTTTTTTTCATCACATATTTCCAATGAGGGACGAGTAATTAAGAGAGTGAGAAAATGAGTAAATAATACCTGTGAGACCCGCTTAAAAACTCAGAATGAGTTTTTTCATTGGAGTGAATTAGAGGTTGAGTTCTTATATCACATGTGGCATCTTTGGACCCACAAAATAATAGATAAAAACCAAAATTTGATTTTACCATTATAGATGCTCTTAGTTAGTTCCCATATTTTTTATTATATTCTTTTTTGTATTCTGGATTTTATTGTTATTAAACTGAAATAAATCTTTGTCAACAAAAACAAAAGTGTCATCCAGCATATTAAAGCAACAATTGTCCGGAACTATATTTTACAACAAGAAGGAAAGGAGATGAACATACACTTTTTTTTTGTCTTTTACAATATATCTCTACTTTTTTACGTATAGAGCTATGAGACTAACTCTCAGATGAGAGTGATGATTAAATAAAATACTTTCAAAATGACAATTACATGATTATAATTTCTAATCTTACAGATAAAGTTTATATGAAAATATAGCAACTCTCAGTGACCAACTACTTTTGACTTATCACTACACACATGTATAAGTATACACAGATATTTACAAGTTAATTTGTCCCTTTTCCAAAGAATTTCTAAAGAAAGGAAAGCAGGTGCGAAGAATATTTTGGCAACAATGAAGCTAAGAAGGAAAGTTTCGAAATTGCAACCGCTTTGTAGTCACAAACTCACAGAAGAGGAAAGAAGCTTAGAAGTACGTGATTAATCTCAGCTTATACACACACATATATAATAATTAATTTCTTTACGTTATGCTATTTGATTTAAACTTTAAACCTTAATCTCTTTCATATAGTTTAATTTATCTTTTTTGTTTTAGAATTTTACCTTTTCACCTTTTGTGTTTCTCTTAATTTATCTTCTTTCTTTGAGGTAACCTTCTATTTTTATTCATTCAATGCAAAAAAAAATTTCATTGTACATGCTTATACTTTTATAAGGGTAAAATTGATATACTATTTAAAGGGAAAAGTGTATACACACTCCTTAAACTTTAACCCATTTGTAAATAGACACCCTCAATTATTGTTTATACCTAATTAATCCTTAAACTTCAACTATTAGTAAAATAGGTCCTATTAATCAAAAGCTAAATCACTAGCTAACTATGGCATAGTTAACAATTTTTTTTTTTGATCAATTGCCATAGTTAACAATTTGAGAGAGAGAATCATGTTTGGATTTGGTTTGGTTTGGATTTTCTGACAGAAAAATTGAAAATCCGAACCAATTGATTTTGATTGGTTCGGATTTGTTTTTTATATAAATCCGAACCAAACCGACCCGTAAACATCACTACGTGCAAATCTTAGATAGAGAGGAAAAGGCTTTCATATGCTTGTGGAAAAGCTAGTCCCCTCTTAAGGTGGTGATTTTCTTTTGACAGCTGCTGTTAGGTAGGTTACCAACTAGGCATAATTTGATCATATGGGGTTATTGGAGTGGATGGAGACTTGTTTGTGTGCTTCACGTTGAATTTGCTTCTCATCTCTTTCTACAGTGTTCGTTTACCCATTCTCTTTGGTCTTTGATTCTACAATGGCTTGGTGTTAGCATCCCTCGCCCATATATTGCCTGGTTTTTGGTTCATTTTGGTGAAGGGGTTAATAGGCGGGTAAATAGAGATGGCTGGTTATTGCTTTGGCATGCGGTGGTATATATGGTGTTTTTGAAAGCTTCGTAATGAGATTATTTTTGAAAATGACACTGTTGATTTGATTTATTTGTTGGATAAGATGATGTGCTCTAGCTTGGAGATGATCTATTGTTAGCACACAGTGTTTCTTATTCCTTTTTCTTATTCCTTCTCTAACTGGTTATTGATCCAGATTTTTTTTTAAAACAAAAGGCATGATATGCAAAAAATCATAACAGAGATTAATATCCAACTAAGTTGACATTTTAACCCCTATTTATCATTTGCTTGTATTGATCCAGCTAATTGTATCGTAAAGTAGTTGGGTTTGGCCGGCTTAGCTATCATACCTTCTGTAACTTGTTTATGATCATGTCCCTTGTATATGGATTTTAGAGTATCCCTTCTACTATCATTAATGATATTTTTTACTCTTCAAAAAAAAAAAGCATGAAAAAAATAAAAGTTCCAGTATCCCTCTTTGTATGAAAAAGTTATAAAAAATCGACTTAAGGGATTTTTTTTTTGACGATAGAAATTCAGACAACAAATTAAAGGATGTTGTATGAATTATTTCTCCTATTTGTGGAGCTCAGCTACCAAAACGCTACTGCCAGAGACTATGGTATATTTTGCAAATGAAAAAACATTATCCTGGTTACACAGCTTAATTGGAATCCCGTGGACAACATTTTGGACACATAAAAAGTTACCCTTTTTAGTTTTTACTATTGCCTTGCTGCCATTGACGGTATCCTATGTCAAACTTTGCGGCGTAAATTTTTTTTTGGCACAGAAAAGTTTAGAGGAGGAGAAATCGTTACATAATTCAGAAAAGTTTAGAGGAGGAGAAATCGTTACAATAATTCTAAGGTAACCTTAGCAAACACTGAAAATAGTACTCAATATAACATACCAATAAAGGACAACCAGTAAGATTCAAATCCAAAACCCTTTAATATAATTTAATTTTGTTTGATCCTATTTTCGTTGAGCGTATTATTGTTGTGTAGTTTTTAACGATTAAATCATTGGGGCCTATCAAATAACATTGATATGGGAAGTTTGACTAGGGTGCGAAAGAAACTTTTAGGGTAACCTAATCAAATCATTAGCAGAAAAAGGATAATATAACGCAAAAAGTTCTTGCTTAGTTAATTAAACTTCAGGTTAGCAGACAAGTGATCTCATAATGGACGAAGATCCGTATGCTTTTCTGTCAAAAGCTAATTCAATAATTAATACTTCCTAAGATCTTTATTATAAGAGACGAATGACTACTTTTATTTAGTCCAAAATATAAGAGATATGTATGTATTTTGATAAATATTAAATGCTGATCATTTTCAATTTTGCCGTTATTTATAACATGATTTATATTTACGTGACAATATCAACTTTCCATACAAGTAGGTTTATTCATTAATTATTGAAGGGTTAATTTTGTAAATTTATATTAATATTAATTATAAATAGCTTATTTTAATGTATTTTCTTTATCCGTGTGTTTTAGGATTTTGCCTCTTATATATAGGACTAGAGGGAGTAGATACAACTTGATCAGGCAAAATCCAAAAGACGAACCAAACAATTTTACCTTGTTATTTAGCTACTTTACAGAACATAAGCAACATAATGAAGTCTTGATCGATGTTGAGGGGGAAAGACAAAAGAATACTCCAATGAAAAAATTTGTATAGCCACCTGCTAGCCCTGCATGTACAGAATAGCTTGTGTAACTTAATGTATTGCCCCTATTGACAATACATGTCTGGAAATGCAGGGAGAATCACACTTGTGGACTATGGAACATAAGCTACTAATAGTATAGTAGCGCTTCTTGGCAAACGCACGGTGAAGGCATTTCACCGCGTTTCTAAACATGATATCTAGTCGTGTTCATCATCGTTGACCATGAGATTTTATAGGTGTCCTGTACGGATTGAAAAATTGATATCAACCCGAACATATTGCAACAACATCCCTACACCAATTGTGTCATCCACTGTCGCAAATGAATTACAAGGGCTGAAGAAAGAAGTTGATATCTTATTAATCTCTTAATATTGTCCTCATTGCATTCTTTTCTGCAAAATCAGTACTAATTTGTTCATAGTCGAGGTTTTAAAAAAAATCATTTTCAATATAAATCACAGCATGACTATTTAATCCATCTTGAATTTTAACAATTTTAATTTATAAAAACCTCTTACAAAAGATGCAACAGTACATGAATAGTTAATATTGTTCTATAAGCTATGTATGCATTAGGAAAACAATTAAATTTTTTCAAAAAACTCCATATCATAAAGCTTAATTTTGATTCAACTGTTCTCTCTAATGACTTTTAATTCTTCAAATAAAATTTTTAACCATCAAGATCATAAGAATCACCATGTTTTAGATAAGTTTCATGACTTTTGCAATATAATTTCAAGTCCTTACAGAGATTGACCTAAGCCTTTCAATACTAAACAAAAACTCAAAAATCTCCTCATATGTGGTATATTGCTCGAGTCTTCCATTAAGTGAGCCAATTGCTTGATCTATGATACATAAATAATAGTGAATTCTAAAAGACTCCTTAGCAGACTCAACATTTGATTGTGTGCATCCAGAGGGATTTTCATCATTGTGTTTCTTTCTACGAATTCGACTTTTTTGAACAAACACACAATCAATATCCATTTCATTTGCAATTATTTCAGCACTAACAATAGCATTTGCAAATCCAGATTATCTATATTTTTCTAAGTACTTAATCAACCCTTTTTCTAGTTGTATAGCCACATCAATATGCATGTCTTTTTTTTTCGCAAACTTTTTCTAACTTCATTAATAGCGGATATCAACTCAAACCAAATAACCATAGCTAGTAAAAACTCAAAGTTCCAAATTCCATGATTTGCTAAAGATTCAGTTGCATTCTTAATTTTTGAATAATTGTCTTGTTCGACTAGTTGAAGTAAAGCTTCTCTTATGTCTGAAGCTTGAGTTTTAATTGCATATACACTATTTACATGAGTTTTAACTGCATATTCACTAAATACACTTTCCCAACGACAGTTGGTGGATAAAAGACACAGTCAGTTGGTCTCGCAAAGGGAGGGATAAAACAAATGATTTTTACTTTTTAATTCAAACGGAAGAAGGGAGAATGAGAGTGGTTACACGGAGTTTCAATTTTTTTTAGAATTCATTAATAACATTAATACAATGCTTGTCAAGTTTTGGGCATGAATTTTAGAAAACAATTAGGCCATCAAACAAAAAATTTAACTATATAAACATTTTATTTTAATATATAATTAATACATATATACTAAGTTAAAAAAAATTGGTGTCCCCTAAAAGATAGGACCCTATGCGATTGCACCACCAAATCATGCTCAGGACCACCATTAACTGTGTCTTTTTCATCGACCCATCCAACACATGATTGATGCATGTGTACACCCATTTACACATGTGTATATATAAGTTTTATTATATGAACGTCATATTTTAAATATCGTATATCTAGGCCGTTAATATATTTTGAATTATTTTTAATAGTATGCTATAAGTTATATAAACTCTTTTGGAGTAGAATACCCATATTTTCAATATTCGAAACTTCAACTTAAAGATGATAGGAAAATATTGATATAAAATTTAATGAAGAAAGAAAATAAGGAAACTTTACCTTAGGGAGACGTTTGATTGAGAGATTCTTTTTAGTTTTCCATAAATTATAACTTGAAAATCCTAAATTCACATGTTTGGTAATTTTTTTTAAAAACTCATTTTAAGGATTTTTTCCCCTTTGTTATCCATAAAAACATTGCTATCGGAGATTAGGAGAGGGTGGGAATCCTAGTTAGTAGTTTCCCATGGATATGAGAATTATTATTATTATTTTAAAAGATTAATATACCCTAATTTTTCGTGGACAATATTAATAATAATAATTATTATTATTATTATATATAAATATTAATTATTATTATTATAATAATATTATTATTATAGGAATTTTTCTGAAGTTATTAAAATATGATCATTATTTTAGAATAAAAATATTTTCTAAAATAATAATTATATCATAAATAAAACAAAATATTATAATATATTAATATATAATAAATAATTATTATTATAAATTAAAAAAATTTGATTAATATTAGTAATTATATATCAAAAGAGCTGACACAAGTTTAGCGTATACACATATTTCTGGTATAAAAAACAATCTTTTATTTCAAGAGAACCAGATCGAGATATGTCAAATTATATATATATATATATATAGTCGTACAAGGCATCTAGGTGGCTATTTTGTTTATAAAAGTTTCAATATCCCTTCAAAACTTGTTTGGGAAAGATTGATTATTTAGCTTTCAGCTATTAGTTATGTTTGGGTAAGGGGGCTTATTTTCTTAAAAAGGTTTTTTAAACAAAATAAGTTGTTTTGTAGCTACCTAACTCCATGGACGGTTTTCTGAAATTTTTTGATTATCCTCAAACAGATATACCATATTCCCATAATAACCCCCTCCACCAGCGGTGTTGTAGAATCCTGTACAAATCCGATTTCTTCCTCCTCAAGGCTTTTGGTTATTTTCTTTTTTCCACATTTTGCTTTAATAATAAGGACGAATGATTCATGTTTTGTACGAGTTCGATATTTGACAGCAACAATTCTTGATCAGATTTTACTTATCTCTCGATCACATTCCAGATTAGTCAGGATTAAATACTCCGGACACTGGGATTGAGGTCAAAGACCATCTGGACCCAAAAGATGATATGAAATCCAAATATGATTGTTTCTTTTTTTTTTTTTTTTTTTACCCAAATGAAAAATGTTAATTACCATCACGTGTGGTATCCTTTTAGCTGTGTGGGTTGAACTATATGTTTTTATATAACTTGTAAAAAATAACATATTTTTCATAATCATGAAAAAATGTTGGAAAATTGTATTTAATTTTTTATAAATAGAAAAAAAAATTGATGACAAGATATAAAAAAAATCTAATGTTTCAAAAAAAATATCATAAACAAATAACTTCATACCCTTTTTCGTAATTGACTATGTAAAAGTGATTTTTTTATACCACCCAAATGAAATAGATTATCTTAAAATCTTTTTTCAGCAAACAGACTTAAACAAAAACAGATTTTAATTATAATCGATTATCACAATAATCGATTATACAAAAATTGATTATCAGCATAATTGTTTTTTTTTTTTTTCAACTTTCCCAAAAAATACTGTGAATCCAACAAATCCATGTGCGTTTATGCAATAAAAAAGAGAAATAAACAGTGGATTCTTAAGATAAAAGAGTTGGAAGCTTGCAATTTCAACCACAAATGTTTTTCTTATTCCTTTTTCAGTACAGACAGAAAATAAAAATCATCCACATGGAACTGAAATTAAAGCACTTGGAGACTTAAGGAGACTTAAGGGTGACTCTGTCTCTGATTTTTTGGTGCTCTCACAAGTCTCAAATATCATACATGTATGTCCTACATACTGAACACTATTGCTTTGTTGTCATAGTTATCTCCTGCTTGAAAGCAACCCCAGAACAACCCTTTGCTTTGCCATATATCTATCGTGGCATGTGGTCCTTGTAATTATACTAGTTTAAAGATGTTGCGATGGAGACTGCTACCTATAGCTCTATTGTATAGAATGAAAGTGAAAGTGTGTGTGTGGGTTGGAGATAAGTGGGGAGAACGGCATGTATATATGGAAAGACAGACAGAGATAAGGGAATGAATTATAACAGTAAAAATTGGTGTACTAAACAAGTGCTTTCAAGTGTGGATTGGACTATATATATATTGCCATCAATTATATTTTGACACAACAAGTTGATACATATCATGGGGGGGTTTTGGAACTATGGCAAGTTACAATTGGTTAGGGCTTGGAAACAATAAGAGGTCATCTATCCTCTATATGCCAGTGGCAAGTACAAGCACAACTGCACAATTACATTCCCATGTTAATTTCTTTCTTTCTTCCTTCCTATAGCTATAGCTATAGCTATAGCTAGAGAGAGAGAGAACGCTATATATATCAGTAAGCATAACAGATAAGCACGCAGCAGCACGCATGGGAAGGGGAACCAACAACAACAACAACAACATTCTCAAAAAGTCTGTAACGTGATAGATAGATAGATAGATGCATAGACATCTAGCACAATGAGAGAGAGTGGGTGATGGCGCATCTATCTTTTTGTTGAAAGTGACATGTTGAGGAACCCCAGTCAAAGGGAGCATCGGCTACCATTTCAAGCCTCGCAGTGAATGGAAATAATTGTACTGTCTCTCCACCATTGTCTTCTTTTAGGGTTAGCAACACTGACACGTGGAGGTTTACAACAGTGAATGGAAATTGTAATCAAAGAAAGATGATAAAGGGAAGAAGGATAAGAAATGAAATTATTTGTGTCATCTGAATCTTCCCATAAAAAGTCATGGCATGTGACATCCCACTCCTTTGCACCATTGTGCGGGACAACAGATGAATACCAATTTGAATATTGCTGCACACATCACTTCTAATTACATATGTATATATTTGTACACTTATATTCTTATCTGATTTCATTTTATTATTTTTATGTGCTTACATTATCCTTGATGTGAAGACTTGTTAATATATACACCTAAATGTTATAGACAAAGCATTATTCTGGCTATGAATTTAGTCCATGCATGCTTGGTAGACTAGCAAATAAATGGTGTCTGGGAGAGGGTGTGGGGTGGGGAGAGTGAGGAAGTTGGGGTTTAGTTCTCTGTCAACTCTCAACACTGTGCGCACCACGTGAAGTTAGAAACTTTTCTAGCCACTCACCTCTCACTATATCGTTCTAAAAGAGACTACAACTTTTTGCCCAAAAGTAACGATTAAGAAAAATGATGCTCCTAGCTTCTTGTAGTCTACAATAAATTGCCCTTGTTGGGTTCTTTGTTTCTTGCATTCTCCTCTCTCTCTCTCTCTCTCTCTCTCATAATATTCAACCATCTTGCCTGTAAGGTATTATTGTCTCTGTGCTGTCATTCTCAAACTGCAGTACTTGTTTGAAGAAACCAACTGTACTATACCACACAACACACACACAGACACCAACACAAACATACATACAGTGCACCATATCAGTAGCCGTGTCCTTCTCATAACTCACCCTCTTAAGGTTAAAAAAACAGCAAGATGCGGTTGTGTCTTTCTCAATTTATAATGTCTACCTTTACTTGTTGCAGGAAACAGGCAAACGAAAATGGACTGAAAAGGATGGAATAGCTGCTTCCTCTTGTAATTCAACTTCAACACAAGGAGGAAAGGAGATAGAGTAGTGAAAGTGAAAAACATGTCGTTCTCAAGCTTTGGTAGTCCCAATTAGGCTAGGGTTATTTTTGGTGCAATCTCAGCTTTACAATTATGTATTCCTCAAATAATTCTCTGAACTGCAATGACCTAATCTCTTACCCTATCCAACCATTTTGCAC
Source organism: Sophora flavescens (assembly GCA_030762895.1). Lineage (NCBI taxonomy): Eukaryota > Viridiplantae > Streptophyta > Magnoliopsida > Fabales > Fabaceae > Sophora > Sophora flavescens. The sequence goes on from CM061068.1 coordinate 32,334,041, forward strand.
TAGGCCTTTTTCCATTGAAAGCAACCCAACTTCAACACAAGAAACCAATTGTACCCTTCTTCCTCCCCCTCATTCATTCTCCTTTTTTCAATTCCCTTCTCCCTTTGAAGATCATGAAATTTTCCTTGAACAACAGTATCGTGATTTTCTACTTCAACATCAACCACTAACCGAGGCTGTTGTTAACATGGAGGTTTCAGTTAACAGCAAGAATAACATCAATCCTGGTAAAGCAGGACAAGGTAGCAACGCAATATTAATTGATCAGCAGGTCCCAATAAGAAGGAGATCTAGCAAGAGAGATCGACACAGCAAGATCAAAACAGCTAGAGGATTGAGGGATCGGAGAATGAGATTGTCCCTTGAAGTTGCAAAGAGGTTTTTCGGTTTGCAAGACATGCTAGGCTTTGACAAAGCCAGCAAAACCGTGGAGTGGTTGCTGAATCAAGCAAAACTTGAGATCAAGCAACTAGAAAGAGAGAAGAATATTCATCACCCCGGTTTCTGCATCAGTGTTAATGGTATTGCAAAGAGTGCATCTTCAACTTCGGAATGTGAAGGGGTGTCAAGCTTGGATGAGGTTGCAGTCAGTGGAAACATTCAAGAACAAAAGAGAATAGGGAAGAGAAAAGCTAAGCTTTCTCGAAAGAATGCATTGAAACCTGTTGGTAGGGAATCAAGGGAAAAGGCAAGAGAAAGGGCAAGAGAAAGGACTAAAGAGAAGTTGAGGACTCGGATGCTAGCTGATGAATCAAAGCAATGCAATGATGCAACAAACCATAACCTTAACCGATTAGGTTCCTGGAATCCCTTTGAATCTGTAGGAGAATGTGCTGGTACTCAAAGCCAAAGTGTTGATCCCTCTTTGGATGTGCTGAATGAGGTTGAAGAACGAAGTTCTCAAGCAAAAGAGCATTTGGGAAGTGTAGAGGATCTAGCAAATGAAGGCTCTTTTGTGATTATGAGCAAATGGAGTCCAACCATGATTTTCAATTCTCTGAATAATTCAGGAATCCTTCAAGAGGTAAGTTCAAATTAGTAACAGCTAGTTAATCACATATTCACATCATGCATCCACCAAATTAATTATAGTACTTAACTATTATATATTTGCTTGGTCTAACAATATATATATAGCATTTTTCTGCTATATGAAGAGCATATGATTAAGATTAAAATGCATAGGTAACATCTTCTGATCATGATTACTCCATAAAATTGTTTGCAGCATCAATTTGAAGAACTTCAGTCCATGGGAAAACATTGGGAGGCTTACAACAATCACGACATCTAATCTATAATGATCATCACTTGCATCCAATATCATCTTTTGAATGTCAGCAGAATAAAATACAAGATGCTGTGTATTTTTACTTTCCTCTTGGCATGTAATGTTCTAAGCTATCTTCCATCTACTAGAATACGGGAAACAATATTTGATAATTAAATGGTTGTTTACTTGTACGTCATCTCTATAATAAAATGTTACCTCTTTCTGGTTTCTGCTCCTTGACCCTACATATTTATTTAGTCACATGGTACAAATTCATTAATATATAATGATCTTATAATATAGCCTTAGCGATGTTTTTAATTAAGGAAAAATAACTGATTGCACCTTTTTTCCTAATTCGGGTTGGTTATGCTTTAATTATACCTGCTATAACGGGAAAAAATATCTCCATTTCTCATGAGAAATTGATAGGTTGATTACTATGCTTTTGGAATAGTAAATAATAGTCTCCACTATCTATGTATCATTTTCGTTTCATTTATTTTCTCAAAAACATAATAATGAACCTCTCTATTTCTAATTAAAAATGGGGAGGATCTTTTCCATATGCTATTATAACATTATCTTTGTCATGAAGAGGTTTTCCATATATGCTGCTATTGCTGTCATGTCCATTTACATAATAGTTTAGCTGATGCTACTTGACATATATTTCTATGTTGTGGTTGTTTGTTTTCAAAGTCCAATCACCCCTTGGAAAAGGGCTGCTCAGTTGTATGTTTGTTGTTTGTGGGTAACTTCCTTGAAGCATTCCAGTGGGTGAATTCTCAGCTTATCTTTATAGATGTGACTGAATAGACACTAGGGTGATCCACTATATCCACTTCCAAATTGACTTATCATCGGTGTGAACATGAATTAATTAGCTTAATTAATTATATCACAACTTTAAGGGCCACATCATGTAAAAGACATTTAAAATATCAAGTTTCAACAATTGACATGGATATATATACTGTAAAATCAGAAGGCGGTGTCCATACAATATAAGTCAACTGTCCTATACTCTTATTCAGTTATTTTTAAAACTTGTAGAAATATGTATACATTATACGAGCTGAGCATATGCTTGGCTTAATTTGTTCCAAAGCATAATTTAGATTTTTATTGGATCCTCCCCACACTGGGTAAATTCTGAAGGCCAGTTTACAAACCTAGAGTCTCTGTTTGTTGGATACAAATCACCTGTCTCAAAATAATATATCACTTCATATCCTTGAGTGCTGCTTTTTTGTGCTGTTTCTTCTAGTTATTGGTTCTTGGGGATTTTCTTGTTTAGTTGTTTGTGCTTCTTTATTTGGTGTTTTTATAGGATTTTTAATATCAATGCTGGGCTAGTGTTGTCTTTAGCATTTTACTTATATTGACCCGAGGCTTTTCTTTTTCTTTTTGAATGGTTTTTTGTATATGGGTTGTGGTACCCTTGTAAACCTATTCTATATATTTTTGGCTTATCAAAAAAAGATTATGTTATATCATTTAATAAGAATACATATATAATAAATAATATGATTAATTTTCCATATGACATAATCTAAGGGACAGGAAGTGGTGCACTACTGTAAGACCGGTGATCTCCATCCCTGTTTGATACGAGTATATGACTGTTTTCTACTTTTATTTTCATAAAGTTAAAAAATGTAAAGGAGAATATGTTTGGTTTGTGGATTATTGTTGCAAAATTAGGTAGGTCTGGTTTATTTACGTATTCTCTTTGCTTGGCCTCCTCTGTTCATGCATTCCCTTCTTTTCATTCTTTTTGCCCTTTTGTTGTTTGAGGCGAAAACAAAAACTTATTTTTGGGAATGGCGGTTGGATGAAGGCAGATTTATGGCAGACCACGACATAGCTGAAAGGAACGGAGAGAAAGAGGGAAATGAAAACAACACACCAAACTTATTTTCAAAAACTGAAAAAGTAAAAAAAAAAAAACAAAAAACAAACAAACAAACAAACCTATGTTCAACTTCTTCTCTCTATTATTAATGAAGGAACTTAATTCCATGTCCCTTGTGATTTAACAAATGTGAAAATGAGGTCTAAGATCTAGTGTGAAAGAAAAGAATAGGCTAAATTTTAAATAAAGAGACCTGGGTGAAAGTTGATTATGGAATTAAACAATTTCTAATGAGACTTAACATGTTAATTGACCAACGACATAAGGTCAAGTGTGGTACTTCAATTCTAGCTTAAACATATCTTACGGCAAAATGTAGGGTTTTTTATTAATAATATTTGTGAGTTCGTGTCAATGAAAAGGGATTGCTCTTGAATTCAACAACTACTTTTGAATTTCAGTCAAAATTTTAATATATTTTTTTCTTTTTTGACTGTGTAACATACTGGATAAGCAATCCGAGACAACATATATCCTTTTGCACCATTTTAATTAAAACATGATTAAAAAATTATTCAAGAAACTATTAGATCTCTGATCATGTTTAGGTCGCTAATCAGTAATTATTGACTTTTTTTTGGTTCAAAAAAATTTAGGTGAGTTAGATACCCTTAACAGGTTATCCAAAGAATTGAATACAGTACAGCTGTAACAACAACTAGAAAACGGAAATATCCTCGTTTATATATTTTTTGAAAATTTATTAGTCTTGTATTTATAGATATTAATATATAAGTTTTTTTTTGACCGGATATTAATATATATGTTAATTAAAAGTCCTTCCAAAAAAAGTTAACTAAAAGTAAATTGGTGAAAACTTATAGAAGGTTTTTGGTTAAAGTAATATTTTGGTCCGTGTATGTGATACGAATTCTTGATTTGATCCTTATACATAAAAAGTTATTAAAATACATACAGAAAGTCTCTATTTGGTCCCTATATGTTACCCGTTTTATCCATATACGAGCAAAAAGTTATTAAATCAATCCCTAAAATTTTATAAGACCCCAAATGGAGACTTTTTATACATATAGAGATTATTTTAATAATTTTTATGTATAGAGAATAAATCAAAAATTCATATAATGTATAAAAACCAAAATATTACTTTAATCAATATTTTTCTACAACCATGAGTTTCGAGGTAAAAGAAAAATATCATGTCAAAACTTAACAGTACGAACGTCAATCTGTTTCAAAAGCAGTTAACTGAAAGCATGCATAGTCAGCAATATTAACACTCCGATCCCAATCCTTTAATTTTTTTTTTTTATCAAAAGAATTTCTTTTTATCTCTCTCATATTATTTTCTTTCATATTATCTCTCATTTTTCTCTTATCTTTTTTTTTAAAATATATTAAAGTCACTTAATTTTTCCCTTTCAAAAGTTAGAAAATCCAGATCCTTAACACTCGATATGGTTTCAGTCTAAAAAAGATTAAACCTGTATGAGTCTTTCTTAATTGGGATCGATGAATGTTTTTTAACACAAAATTAGTGCCATCATACGATGTTTTTATTTTTTGATATAATTTTTAAAAACATGTATATAAAAATAATAAAAATAAGTGAGAGATAGAATGAAGAATTAATTAGTATATACTGATAATGTAATTTTTTTTATATCATCAATCAATCAGAAATTGACACACATTACAAATGTTTTATTCTTATTCTAATCACCTTAAAAATCATCAATTTCATGATTTCTGATTCGTTATCAATATAAAAATCTTTACACTGACAGTACCAATTAAACTCTAGAAAGAATCACATACTTCGTCTAAAATTTGTGTTCAAATAACACAACTCTAATTGAAATCAATACAAGATTTTGCAGAGTTCAACTTATCAAGTAGTACAAAAAAAAGAGTAGATACATGTTTTTTTTTGTTTTGACAAATGTGCTTAATTAGTTAAAAGGAAGTTACTGTCGCCCACAACCTTTGTTTGCACTTTTAGAGAAAAAAATTAAAAATAATATATATCAAGGAGGGCATTTATTTTATTTCAGATTAAAAAAATATAAAAATAGTTTAAAGATGATAAATAATATGCAAATAACGTTATTGCTAATTAAATGATTTAAATCTACAATACAGTTGTTGCATTTTTTCAAGGGTTGTATACGACTTGGATATTTATTAAATTATTACACTTACACTTATCTCACTAATTTTTCATTCCAGAAATTATATCTCTTATTTTGTTATTTACTAAAATTAAATTTACATAAAATGAGAGAAATGATTGTGAATTCCAAATAAAGAATAATACCATTACCAGGCATAAAATATCATAAAGATAAAAATATTAAGTGTAAAGTTTCTAAACAAAAGAGATTTAACAGAGTATCGAAAAGCATAGAAGATAAGTTAATCACCTCCCCTTTTTAATTAACTTTGGCTGTCTGAGTTCAAAGCATTTGGAGTTTTGATGTCAGTTGTAATCACTGAAACTGGCTTTTGTCATTTCATGAGTCTGACAGTACAGACAGACTACTTAACCATATTTGTAGAGCTATATATAATGAAACATAAATTATATTTCAACAAGAAATTTGGGACGTCATAGGGGAATAAATTAGGTTGTGCTAGCTCGTTATAAGTTTGGATCTGACGTGTATTTCAATCAATTTGGAGGTTCGAGGCTGATCTATGGTATGATATATATTAATTTTTAAGGTTTGAACCTGACCTACTTTAAAGTTTGATCTGATTTGAAAGCTTACTTAAAAACCTACTTATCAACAAGACATTTAAATATGTCTCTACCTATAAATAGGTGATAGGCCTTCACTTATAAATAGGCTTGTAGGCTTTTAATGATAAAGAAGTTAGTAAACATATACAAATATGCCATCAGGTGTTCAAAATTAAGAGGCAAGTAGGTCACAACATAACCAATAGACCTTTATTTTCAAATATTATATATATATATATATATTTGTGTGTGTATATATTAAATAGGTCGGCCTGATAATATTAAAATATATATTATTTTTTTTGTGTATATATTAAATATGCCATGTTGATAGGTCTAATAGACTTTTTCTAAAGCTTTAGACCTAACCTCTTTAGCTATATAAGCTTTTAAAAAAGCTTTGACGAGTCTTTTTACTAAATAGGCTAGACCGAGTTAAGCCATAGGCCCCCGACGAACGGCCTGACCTATTCCCACCCCTAATCATTGAGTGTCATTTTGACTTTTTGGTATATTATTGAGATGCGTGTTTACAAAGAAGATGAAAAAATAAATGAGAAATAAAAATAAACACATTCGATATCGTATACAGTGTCTAAAACTTGATGTTCAAATATCATAACTCATAATGAAAATGATAGTTTTGCTTTTCTATTGCAAGTGATCATTAACCTATAAATCAATATGATAATATCCCCAATCTTTCTATTATCCCTAAGATAAATTTTATTTCCAATGTCTAAACATTTTAATGTGATCACTCAGGCAAACTAAGTTTTTATTAAATCACTATTTTCGACCCAGAAGTTTGTTAAACAGTAATATTTCATGAAAGAGAAAATTCTATCTATTACATAATATCGGGTATAAAACACTTAAATCTATCAAAAGAGTTTTTGGAGCTGCCGGGTGCTGTAAAAGAAATTCAGAATGAGCTTGTTATTTCAATATCAAATTTTGAACTTCATATTTGATATTATATGTTTATTTCTATTTCCTTCTAACTTATTTTATTTATACATATACTTCAAAAATATATACAGAAAAAAGAACACCATATGGTGTCCCTGCTAATAAAAAAACTACATAGTATCCAATTTTAATGTTCACGAATCATTTACCTTTCATAATGGTTCCCATAGCTGTTTTCTGTATTTCATTTTACATACGGTCAACGGTCAACAGTCAACAAAGGAAAAGATCAGAACAATCAGATGGCATACTAGCAGTCCTTTGGCTTTAATATACCAGCAGCAAAGAGCGAGGAGACAATTTATAGATTATACCGATTTGGTTCAGAATTATCAACTGCAGTTTTTGCTTCTCTCAAGCAGAGAGAAGGAATCTAAAAAGTTTCAATTACTTAGTTCAGTTTGATAACGGAAAATTTTGGACAAACTTCAAATTTAGAGAGAAAAAAATATACTTTAGTTTACTTCTAGTTCTTATTAAATAAAATTTCCCTTTCATTTTAACAACTATCATTGTCTTCAATTAAAATCATAATCTGTGACGTCTGTGGAGTTTTAAATTTTCTAATTTGTTTAAAATTTGTGAAAGAAATGTAAATTTTAGGAGAGACAACTAAACTATTTTTTTTATTACAAAAACTAAACTATTTTGTTGAAAGACTTCACATTGTATATGTTATCTATATAAAATAAAAACTCCCATTTTTATACGAGGGAAAACTTATATAATAAGTGAATTAAAAAAAGCTAACGCATCATTATTATTCAATATTAATTAAATGAAAACGTATTTTATACTTCTTTCCCTGTGTAAATTTGATTCATTATTTGAAGAAAAAATAAAAGCTTCAGAAATAAAAATTAATTAAGGGAAAACAATATAGGACAATAAGTATTAGAAAAAAATTAACTTTACGAAATATATAATGGATAAGAAAAAATTTCTTTTTTTGTCAAAAAAAATAAAAATATTCTTTAATAACATGGACACACAACAGAAGAAACGCATCTTCTTTAGAGAACAAACGAAAAGAGAAAAGTCAGCCCTAATATGCTTTCAGAACAGTGTTTTCAGATAATTTCCTGCCTCCTATTCAAGGATCCCAGGAAAAATAATGTTGTGTACCAGAAACATGGAGAAACATCTGAAAAAAACTGACAAGAGAACCATACATACCCTATTCCCTAAAACCAAGATCCAATCCAGAAGGGTTGCCCACCACAAAAACAAGATGCAAACCAAAATCTGATCGGTTAAAGACATCTACGGTGCTACTGCTAAATCCATTAATTATCGTGTGATGATGAAGTTAAAAAAAATCAAAAAATTTATTTTGAAAATTTATTTACCTAAAAAAAAATCCAAGAAGGAACCAGAACAAGAGAAAAGAACCATTGTAGGATGCCCTAGAGTACAGAGCACCATGCTGCAGCTGTTCCGTATATACATACAACTTTTTTGCTAGATCCATAGTCTTTTCCGCCAAAGCAGTTTTCAAACACTCAGATCCATTTTCTTATAAACATAAAAAATAATTCGTTTCAAGTTATTGATTGATCCGTACGATATATAGAAGAATTCCAGAAAGAGAAAACCCACCCAAGATGTACCTATATATATGGCTGTCTGCAACCTTAGAAATCACTGAATGTTTCAAAATGATATCGTACAACCCTTGCTATTATCCGAGAAGATCCACCACTTTCAGTACACAAATATGGTATCACACCTTTAACCAGAACCCTTTTTGGGCAACTTTTGACTGGTATCAAATTACCAAGAGGTAAGAAAAGAGCAGATCATATAATAGCATTTCCAAAAGAGGCAGATAGATTAATGGTTAGGGATGATAGAGGGTAATTCTGAGAAGACCTGCGTAGGTAGGAGATAGAGATAGAGATAGAGATAGAGATTAGAGAATGAATGAACAGAGTAGTGTGAGTGAGAAACCCTAATGGGCATGGATAATGGAGGAGAATGGTTTGTTTTTGAGTGATTGGACCCTTTGCACACAAGTGGAAGACACCATATAAGGGCAGGCTGAGGCTGATCTCAAATATAGCTAGAGGCAGTACCGTCCTTGCGTGGTAGAAAATGACCTCTTCTTTTTGGGATGGGGCGATTGGCATAAAGGAATATTATTAGGGCAAGAAAATACAGAGAGTTTATTACTTATTTTGTTAAAAAAAAAAAAAAATCTTTCTTAATTAAATAATCATTTTTTACAACTTCTAGCATATTTGTTTTTTATTTTAAAAATTACTAAAAAGCAGAAAAAAAATCATTTTTAGAGTTAAAATAAAAAATTACTTTTATTAATAGCTTTTGAAAAAAAAAACATTTTTTTATAACTAACTATTTTTTAAAAAAATAATTTTTATGATTGTAAACAAATATAAAATAACTTATACTTTTCATTAAAATCTTTAAAAAATAATTTCTAAATTCTTGAATGTGAAAATCACTTATATTTTAATCAATAACAAACAGGATCATAATAGCATCAAGTGCAAGTATTTTCTTTAATTCTTTACTCTTTTCCCTCACTCATGATCGAAAGAAATGATTCTTGAATATCAATATAGGAATATCATATGATATTTTTTTTCATGTGTTTTTAAAATACGTACATAAAAAGATAAAAGAAATAAGAGATATAAATACGATAACAAAAGATACGATATCTCCATTATCTAACCCTTACCTATGTTTATCTTCGATTTTGGAGAGAGAGGGCGAGTGGAGAAAAAGAGGTCGAAGAGAAAATAGTCACTCCTAAGGTGGAGAGAAAACTGGGAGGAGAATAAACATTCTGTGAGGCCCACAACAAAATCTTTCCTCCCTCCACAAGAGAAAATTATAAAAGAGAAAGGGGATAAAAATGACAATTAACATTTTATTTTGAATCATGTAAATATGTTATTGGAGGCAAAAATGTTTAGATAAAAAATTCAATTTTTCCTTTTCTTCTACTTCTTTTAATATAAACAATTTAAAAATCTGCTAATTTTCCCTTCCCCATCACTTCTTTCATTCCTTGTTCTCATATTATCCAAACAATGTGTTAATCCTTAACCTGTCTTTTCACTTTTCTTTTCTTCTCTTCTTAGACACCAAGACCAATTTAAGGGAAAGAAGAAAAAGAAAAACAAAACTAGTTATCACGATTCACGACGAATAGGCAGATGTCTGATTTGCCCCTTAAAAATGTTTAAATAGTGTTATTAGTCAGTTTAATATTTTTTTTTTTACAATTAGTAGTCAGTTTAATATTGTTTCTTCGTATGAAGGGTGAATTCCTTTTCTTACATAAAAAAAAATAATCACATATAGCTAGCCAGGCAGATTTGATACTATATATATAATATATATTCTTGCAACAGTACTACTATTTCCTCTTGGCTTTATATTTTAACATATATTTTGGGTGGAAAATTAATTCTGTCAAGGTATTCAAGTTTTGGGCTTGGCATTGATTACACTCTCAACATTATTATCCCAGTAATGGGTTTTTGCATGCTTGAAATGCTTATGTGCTCAAATTTTTTGTTTGTGTATTTGAGCATATGCTAACCAGAGTTATATATGTGGAATATACTACCGTTTTTTACTTTAATTGTAATCTAAGGTAATAGTTAATGTATCAATAATTAATAATATAAAATACAAGAAATTCATTACTTCCAAGTTCAAAAGCACTTCCCGTCAAAAAAAAAAAAAAGTTCAAAAGCTATTGAAAATATCTCTTATACTCACGGCAGCCCATCGTTTATCTATGTCTAAACTCTCTAAAGTGAACATTAAGATTTAGATTAAGATGAGGCTTTTTTAAACTAATTATAATAATTTATTAAAATTATTGTAATTTTGTTTACAAAAATAAATTATTGTAATTTTATTTAATTAAATTTTATATTTCGGACAAACCGCTATACCTATAGGCTATTTTTTTTTTACTTTACTAAATATACCTAACCTAAAGGCTAATTAGTAACAACTACCTTTTCAGATTCCATTCCAAAGAGAGTCGTGGTAAAATGAGAGGCCTGTTTTTTAGGAGGAAAATCTTTACTTCTATTGCTATCCGATTAGTTAGTAACTTCCGTTCAGATTCATTTTCTTAGGAGAAAATATTAGCAACTCATAATATTTTACGTGGCCTAAAATTGATAAAGTTTTTAGAAAACGTCAAGAGATGCTTAATATAGTAGTGACAACTTGATATATGTAAATCCAGTAAAAAAAAAAAAAAACCTTCATATATGTAAATTGTAATGAGTTGCTTAGTAAAAATTTAGCAGAGTTTTAAGATCATAGCTTACTTACTTGCCATTCAATTTATAAATCGCGTAATAAGCCATAGATTTACTAATTTCCGTGGCCTTAAACATCTGAGAGAGCGACGTCTGCTGCCAACGGAGAAATCTGGGAGAGCATGAAAATTGAAAAACCACTCCATGCGACCAGAAACCATGAAACATGGCTAACTTGGTTGGGCTCGCACTTTAACATGGGCCATTGGGTCTGATGGGACTTACTAATGCAAATTCTAATTGTTAATAGTTTTTTTTTTTTGTTAAGTGAAGGTCCAAATTGATTTCTGAAAAATTTTCAGGACCCATTTTTAATTCCTGAAAAAAATAAATTAATCATTTAATCCATCAAATTTTCAAAACATGACACATTAGTCCTTAGATTTAGTTCCAACATCCAATTACTTGCTTAGGTGAACCACTAACCACCGTAATTGACCGATCAGTTGTGTGGCTTATGACGAATTTACTACGTGGAAAATGAATATAAACTGAAAAAACGTGCATAATTTTAAAGTTCAAATACCAGAAAATGAAGCAATTTTTTTCGCTTTTCATTAATTTTTCAAGACTGAAATGCGTCATAGGCCACACAGGACTAATAGCGGGTCAAGTGAGATGGTTAATATGACACGTAGTCAAGTAAATGGATGTACAAACTGAATCCAGGGACTAATATGTCCTACGTTGAAAATTTGAAGGACTAAATGATTAATTTATTTTTTTCATTTTTTTCAGGGACTAAAAATAGATCTTCGAAAATTTTCAGGGACCAATTCGAGTCTTGACTTTTTATTTATTTATTAAAAAAATAAATTTATATGAAAAATGATATATTCAATACTCATATATTTATTTTTTCAACCAGAACTTTTTTTTAAAGATTCTTTGTCTAATGTCATTAATTAGGGCGTTATAACAAGTTCCTAACTATAATAATGGCTTGAATTCCCTTCCCTTGTTTCCTTTCCTATGGTTGCACATTAATTATATACAAAATCATTCCACGAATACGAATCATCTTATGCCACAAGCTTGTCAAACAATTACGTAACACTACCAACATATATTGTTTAGAGTGGTAACAAACTTGTACTCCTTAAACAGGTGGATAAAGATTCGACTTTCGACTCTAGTGTATGAATAAAACTTAATTGAAGAGGATAATCATTAAATGTCGTTCAGGTCTCCCGACACAGACTACTCATTGTTTACGACAATGGATACTTCATACTAATAATATGATTACCAAAAAAAAAAATACCTAATACTTAAAAAGGTGTCCAAAAAAAAAAGCTGAAAATGTTAGGACTAATTAACTACATGACTTCTTTCTTTTTCTTTTTTTATCATGTTATAGATGTGAAATATCCACCGATTTTATCGATAATCAATCTCCGTCAAGGGACCTAGCTTACCACTTTTAGTGATGTCTCCTCTCCCAATCACGTTTTTACCATTTACATGACTCGAACCTGAGACCTTACTTAAACTATTCGAGCCCAGTTTCACTCGGATAAAGTAATTGGCTACATGATCACTTCAAGCTTTATTGATTTGATCAAAAGTTAGACAAAATAAAAATGGATCGACCCCTTTCTTAGTGACATAATTAACTAAGGATCACATATACATTTTTTTTAACGAGATACATACCATTTTCATTGAGTAGAATACATATATTAGCTTGAAATAAAGAGGCCATATAGGATACCCCATCTCTATAAAATATAAATTGAACATGTACCTTTTTGTCAGACAATGCACGGCACAAAGTTGTCATTAACTAAGCAGAGCAAAAAAGGTCATTAAGTGGACATCCGGACATGGAGAAGAAAGCAAAACATGCTGTTTAATATATTTTTTCAGGTAAGAATGATTGAGCCCTCTATTTTAAAAATTTAGTCAGCAATATTTCATTAAACTATGAATATCGATCATCGAGCAATATATTCCATTTAGAAAACAATTACTTACCTTCTATATTGATCAATCCAATCCAACGAGCAAACCCATGATGCACATGCATGAGACCGATAGAACTCAGCATATATATGACATAACCTTCATTCATGTTTAGTTCAAAATGCAAATAAGTGATTATAAAAAAAAAATGCAAATAAGCATGTAAATTCAACAAGAAAAGCAACAGAATAATATCTTATTAACAAGTAAAAATATGTTATGAGCTAATATAAAAATAGAAAACTATCCACCAAGGGAAAATTAAACTTATCCTCGAGATTTGGTTAAACCAAACTCAATACCCTTTTGGTTAAAAAATTATGCTATTTAAAAACATATTAAATAATTTTTTTTAAAGTCTTCATTCTTTAATTTTTTATATCAACTAAAATTAACAATTACAAAAATTCAACTAAACTAAATAATTATACGTTATACATATTAATAGAGTGAGAAAAAAAGGTAATTTTTATCATATTAGATTATATTTTTCTATACTTAAGACTATTTCCTCTCAAAATATATATATATATATATATATATATATATATATATATATATATATATATATATATATATATATATATATATACTGAAGACTATTCAATATTGATGGTAAAAAAACTCTAAAAACATATAGGAAGGATAAAGATATGATGTTCTATTTTGATGTACTACATCCTATCCCCCATCAATAATATATTGCCAGATATGTTAAAAATTTCATATAATTTTTAAACAAAGTAGAATATGGTACAAGATATTATTAGTGGAGATAAAATATGGCACTCCCTCTAGACTCAATTATAAAAAAAATACTTGTATTTTGTGGACTCAAATATAAGCAAAATTCAACTGAATCAACTCTATTAAATGTCAGCGTTCAAAAAATAAAGACAATTAATCAATCCAATCAATTCTCATTTTATTTTTCCAAGAGTATTGCACACTTCCGGAACAATTAAATGATAGTTTAGTACTCCCACAGGACTCAATTATAAATAAAACTAACTAATTTCACACTTATTAAGAAAGTTACTTAATTTTGTTTAATTGTATTGATTTTTGTAAAAAATGAGTTATAATTACTAAACTATCATTTAATTGTTTCGATCGGGAGTGTGCTCTTGAAAAAGTAAAAGGAGAATTGGTTGGATTGATTTATTTTCTTGATTTTTGGAATACTGACATTAAATAGAGTTGATCTGGTTGGATATATGATTCCACAAAATATAGATATTTTTTTACTTATAATTGAATCTAGAGGGAGTATTTTTTTTTTTTTTTACATAAAGGATAAATAAAATAAATTAACTAATATCCTTGATAAATGTGAAGTTACTTAGACTATGTTTGGATTGATGGAACTGGGTGGAATGGAATGGAATGGAGTGGTATGGAGCAAGATTCCATTGTTTGAATTTTTAAAAAATGAATGGGATGAAATGCATTCCACCATGTTCCATTCCATTCCATTCATTTTTTAAAAATCTAAACAATGGAATGGAATGGAACATGGTGGAATGCATTTCATCCCATTCCATCCTCTCCTCTTATTTTTCTTCCCCCCAATTTGGGGGTATTGGATGAAATCCTTTCTCTGAATTAATTAATTATTCATCCACCCCTATTTTATTTTACATATACACACACGATTAGAGAAAAGCAAAACGAAAAGTCTCTTGTTCACCCTCTCTGGTCTTGCACTCCATGCACCCTGCTTCCACGGCTCTGTTTGTTCTCTATCTCTCCACCGGCACTTATTTACTGTGACCAATCTGGACATTTTGATTTGTAGCATAAAAAATAAAAGTAGGATTAAGTAAAACATCAAAAGAATAAAATACATCTTTTATTTATAATTTAAAATGTCGAATCAACACTTCCGGTGGTGGCGTGGAGTAGATGGTGGCGTGGTGTTGGAACATTGAGACCCGGATAAAATGCTGTTTATTTTAAGTCATAATTCAATCATCTGTAATATGTTTTAATTCTAAATAACAATGTTTTTTTTAAACGAGGGTAAAAAAGAAATAAGAAAATTATAACTCATTCCATTCCGTCCAATTTCCAAACAATGGAACGAGAACTTTGTTCCGCTCCATCACAAAATACTCAAACAATGAAATGGAAACTCTGTTCCATTCCGCTCCACTCCGTTTCATTCCATTCAGCTCATTTTAAAATATTCAAACAGAGCCTTAGTTAATTTTGCTAAGGAGGGAGAACACCAAAACGAAACAAGATATCTCCGTCCATATATAAAAGCACAAAAAAAGTAACTATCATAACTCGGAAAAAAAAAAAGAAGAGGAAACTCAGAAAGAAATAAAATTGGCTACAAAAACAAAACTCGATGCAATTAATCCCAAGTTCCTAATTGGAGAATGAGGTGTGATCTTGTGGCTATCAATTTCCAAGTTATCAACAAAACATTTTGCCCTCTGGGAAAACGCGATGTGATAGTGAAATGATGAATGGCATTCAACAAATTAAAACCTTTTTATTTTTTAAATTTGGAGAAGAATAAGTTGAAATTACAGTGAAAGAGAGCATATCGGTGAAGAAGTAAGCTAACCTGGTATGAAGAGAGCATGCATTTGGACATTTTCTCTCTGGCACCTTCAGCTTTGTGAAGAAAAGGGACTACGAGATTTGAAGGGAACAAATCTGATAAAAGAAGATTGCATTACAGTGATGACCATGAAAACTGGTACTTGTCGTTACAATAAATACACACAACGTAGCATATACAGTAGAGTACGTGTAGGGTAGGTGGGCTGATGAGTAGCCACTACCGACTCTTCAGTAATTGTCTCATTCATTTATTATTAATTGTTACGTAAAAGAAACACTTTACAACAGTAACCTCTCTACTACTAACACTTACACTGTTTGTCGTGAAAATGACGAGTATGGTTTCTTTGATCGCTTCCCCATCCCATCTATTCAGAATTTCAGATAGATAAATATAAGGATATAGGTCAAATTAGGGTTTTCTTTTGTTAAATAATAAGAAATTTTGTTTTTTTAAGAAGCAAAGTGGATACTCTAGCTCTCACGCTCAGGTTTATTCGGGACTCGAAGGGAAACAGATATGGTAAGGGTTTGAGAAGGAAGAGATGGGGTCAAGGGATGAGGATGAGAGGGTATTACTCTTAAAAACTCTCCTCTAGTTTATTTTTTAAATTTTCACAAATTGAGGACTTTAAAAAATAATCAGTAGAGGGTTTTTTTAAGAGCAAGTAGATCCAGAGATTCTTGTCTACAAATAATCTCATTATGATAGTTACAAAGGCCGGAAAACAAAGAACCATAATAACATTCACACATTCTTCAGTTTTTTCTTCTCACTAAACTATGATAAAGAACCCAAGAGTGTTTGGATTTCCGTTAAAAGTCTTCTGAGGAAAAACTTTATCACCTTTGTGATCATGTCCGAATTGAGTAATTAGTATTTGTAATTATATGTGGATGATACTCGAGAAACCAAAAAAAACTATGATAATGTAAAAAATGGGTTTTACAACAAACAAGTAAAACAATTTCATAACTAAACCAAAAATAAAAATACAACTAAACACAAGCCGCGCTGTTTTTAAGAATTGGATAAAATATTTATTTTTCTTAGTGTGTTTTTGATTTGAAAAATGATGAAGTAACATGATGAAAATTTAAAATTTTGTGTACCAAATTATGTAACAACATTTTGTCCAACTAATAAAGATAAAATTATCTTTATAACTCTCTCTTCTTTCTCCTCTTCTCTCTCTCCCTCTTTCTCTCTCCTTCTATCTCCTCTCTCTCTCACAACTCACACATAACTCAAGTTTATATATATATATTATATAAAATTATATCTTAGGATGTTTTTGATTTGAAAAATGATGAAGTAACATGATAAAAATTTAAAATTTTGTGTCCCACCAAATTATGTAACAACGTTTTGTCCAACTAATAAAGATAAAATTATCTTTATAACTCTCTCTTCCTTCTCCTCTTCTCTCTCCCTCTTTCTCTCTCTTCTATCTCCTCTCTCTCTCACAACTCACACATAACTCAAGTTTATATATATATATATATATATATATATATATATATATATATATATATATATATATATTATATAAAATTATATATTATGTATATTTATATATTAAATAATATATATTATAAAGGGTAGTTCGATGAATTTAATATTATTTTGTTTATACGGTCCATTATCCATCAAATAATATACAAGATAAAAAATTATCCCGTGACTCAAGAATTTATCCTGTACTATCATGTCTATTTGTGCTGTTCTGATATTTTTTGTAAATCAAACGCACCCTTAAATTGATTTTTGTGAAAAGCTTATCTAGAATCAATTGCCAATTAAGAGCCAAAACCTTTATGGATTTATAATATTCCAAAATTTCTTAAAAAATGCAGCATCATCTGCTGAACTAAATTGATGCAAATTATGCCGCTTTAGCATTAAAGAACAAGCTGAGCAAGAGGTGTATATATCATAATTAACCATTATCCACCTTCCATTCATCCTTCCTGATCACACCTCAAAGTAGCCAAAAAAAAGGACATTGCCACACCTGCAAATTTGTCACTAATTAATTCACACATCATCTCAAAAATAAAATCTTCTCCCATTACCTAAAAGAATCTCCAACCATATAATCCAATTTGGGTTGTTAAATATTTTTTCATAGGTTAAGATTTGGAGGCCAATGATTTAACTGTTAACATGATTCATGATAGAACATTATGGCGCCGTATGATCCATGTAGCCGACCCCACCTAGTGGGATAAAGCTTGGTTGTTGTTGTTGTTGTTCTACAATGCCATATAGAATTTAAGATCTCTCATTAGTTTTCACTCTAATGGGAAAACTCAACTTGGGTTCTTAACTTACTTTTAGTGGGTCTCACTTTTTCATTTTTTTATTTCCCCCTTTTTCATTTACCTTTTTTAATTAATTTTTAATCTAAGAACTTAATTCTTATAGAAAAACTCATTTAAGAACCTCAGCATGCTCCAATGATGAAATTTTTTTAAGAACCGATTCTTGTGTTAAGAATTCGTTTGAGAACCACCATTGGAGATGACCTTAACTACTTCTTGAAGCATAATGAATCCAAGTGGTCAGTAAGGACACTCCTATCTTTCTTAATACTACAAATTATGTTAGTCCCCCAAATTGAAAAAAATTCATTATATTAATTCAATTTGGTGACTTTTATCATAGGTTAATGTTAATAAGTTAAATATAATGTTAGTTTTTTCATTTGTCGGGGTTTAAACCTTAGACCTCTTACTCTTTAATACCTTATGTGTTTAACTCAAATAAGTTCGCTTTGGTGACATTTTTTTAATCTGGGAGACACTAGTGCAAAAAAGGGATTCTACATCGGAGTTTACACATCGGTTTAGTATAAACCGATGTGTAAAACGAGGCGGTGGCATTTTTGAAATTCAAAGGAAAGTATTACACATCGGTTTAGAGATTAACCGATGTGTAATACTTTTCCACATCGGTTATATATAACCGATGTGTAAAATTAAAATAAAAAAATTTAAAACTCGGAATTTTTAACATTCAACATCGGTTTTTTTTGAACCGATGTGTAAAATGGTGAGTAACCACATCGGTTTTTAAATAACCGATGTATAAAATTATAAAGAAAAAAAAATAGAAATTTAGGTTACACTTTTACACATCGGTTTTTATTAACCGATGTATAAAATTTAAAAGAAAAAATCAGAATTTAAATGTTTCATGTTTACACATCGGTTTTCGCATAACCGATGTGTATAATATGTTTAACACATCGGTTTTCCTCATAACCGATGTGTAATAGTCCCATTTTTCTATTTCCCTCCGTGTGTTTTGCGCCTCATTCTCGGTTTACGAACGTACCCTAAAACACAACACTCCTCCCTCTCGCTAACGCGCGTTGTCACTGCTTTTCCATCTCTCTCACCGCACTCACATCCGCGAGCTACCCTCGTGTATGCGTCTCTCTCTCTCTATTCCCATTCTCTCTCTGCATTTCCTTCTTCTCATTCTCTCTCTCTCGCATTTCCTTCTTCTCATTCTCTCTCTTTCTTTCTCTTTCTCTCTCTCGCTCCCTTCTTCACGTCCTTTTTCCCTTTTTCAATCGTAGACAAAGAAGACCACCGCGATCATGCGAGCCTTCATTTTCCGCTCGTAAGAGAACCACTGAGAACCAAAGCCGCGAGCTACCCTCGTTTGCGTGAAGAGCGCCATTTTTGCTCGTCCCTCAGGTATATATTTGTTTCTTCTTTAGAAAAGTTATGAACTTTGACTCGAAATGGTTGGATAATATACTTGCATGTGTTGTTCTGTTGCTCCAAGACTGGATTTTTCCAGTGGAGGTATCACCCGTCACGGCCGTGCTGCCTGTCACGGCTTGGCCGTGACGGATTCCGACCGGGAGGTTGCTTCACTGGTTGTTCTGCACACGCGTGTGACCACCATCACGGCAAGGCCGTGATCAGTTCTGCCTGTGAGGGTCTGGTTCAGTTGGCATGTCACGGCCGTGATGGCCATCACGGCCAGGCCGTTTGAGATGCAATACTAATGAGCGTACGTGTACGTGCTTAATGTACCGCTCATTGTGTTGGATCTTGAATTGTCCAAAGTTGGACAGTTTGGGAAAAAACTTTTTCTTAATTCAGTTAAAATAGTTATTCATTGGTTCTAATGTTATATACTTGATGAAAGTTCGGATTGATACATTTCCTTTCGTTCTCCGGGTGCATACTTTATCGTGGTGGATGTCATCGCGTTCAAGTAGTGTACGCTCGAGACCGCGGAAATGTCGCCAAATTTTGTCGAGTATGAGCATGAGAGTTAAGGACTAACTGTTAACCGAATGTTGGAAAAGTTTCTTCTCGAATGGGATAGGGCCATACCCTGTCATAAGAAGTGGTTGATGAATATGTTGGACTAAGTACGAAGGTATTGGTTTAGTCATGGATCGCGGTTGGATGAATGCTAGACGGACAAGTGATGAGTATGAGAATGGAGTGGAAGATTTTCTACAGTTTGCAAATGTCAGTGGGTCGACAGTAACAATGGTGTGCAAACCGATGAGTTAGGATTCAAATTGGTGGACCTTAGTAAGGTAGGTAATAAAGAGGAACCTTTCATCATGGCATCCCAAGCAAAACAAGTGTTTTATATCCGTGATCCTTCTAACAAAAGGTGGTCAGTGGTTCTCCAGGGAAAAAACATGTATAACGGTAGTGAGGGAAATCACGATTCAACTCTTGATATTTCTGATACTCCTTCTTTCTCAACACGAGTGCCTAATTTCAATGAGGAAAATGAAGTGGATGATGTACATGCTACTCGTAATGATCACCAAGAAGGGTTATGGGAGAACTTTACTAATTGACCACAAAGTAAGTTTAGTTTGATATTACCATCAAGTTTGGCATATTATGTGTTTACGTTGATATTTATAAGTTATGTTTATGTCCGTTGATCGATATTTATAAGTTATGTTTGATATTTATCCCGACATACTAACAAGTTTTTTTTTTTTTTTGTGTTTAAACAGTATACATGGCTGATCATGAGGATACACCTCCTTCATGCAATGGTCGAGACCCCGTCTACCTAGAGAAAGGGTGGTAGACGTGCCACACGGATGAGGCATTTGACCGCCAACCGTGGGTCAAATCGAGAGGATAAGAGTAGATTTTGATGATAACCTCAAACCTATTGGGCCAATGGAAGATCGGTTTACCAGTTTTGTGGCGACCCTTGCTAGGAACAGGCCTAGTATACTCATTGATAGGTGGAGAGATGTACCGGCGGACGTGAAGGAGCAGATATGGGAGAGTATTCCGGTATCTATACTTCTACGTCCTGTGTTTGTCTGTATCTACTTTATTTTTATCTTAATAATATCATACAAGAATTGTTGATTCTTTTGGTCTTAATGTAGTTGACATTTGACATACCGGGATACATACGCTATGAAGAAGCGTTTCTTTGAAGTATCTTGGAGAGCGTTGGAGGGGTTTTAAGGCCGACCAGGCGGATACTATATATTCGGTCCAAAAAGTAAAAAGAACCCACTTGAGGTGTATCCGTTTCTTGACAAGGCGACGTGGGATCGCTTTGTTCGTGAGCCGACGTGATCCCAGCCTTTTCAGGTTAACTTATTTGATTTGTCTCTAAATTTATGTAATTGCATTAATTTCATTTACTTATGTAATTTAATTGTCTTTTATTTATAACAGGAGAAGAGGAAAAAGGGGCAGGAAAACCAAAGCAAGAATGTCTATCCCCATGTCATGTCTCGTGGGGGATATAAAAAGCTTGTTAAGAACATGGTTGAAGAGCAAAAGAAAGCACGTCGGCGAGCAGCATCTCAGAGCGGATCCTAATGCTGAAAATCTTCCAGAGGTTGTTGATCCACCTCCACCCCCACGCCATCGTTCATGGAAGAGGGGCCGACAAAGAAAAACGGGACAATATACATCCGAGGAGGCCCGCCAAGTAGCCGAGAGGATTGTAAGTATAGTTTGTTGTAATTGTCATTTTAAGATTGTTACCGAATTGTAATGTGACCTGATATTTTTGTGATAGGATGCCTTGGATGATCAGCTAACCCAAGGAACCTTTGTTCCTAGAGGACGCAATGATATCTTATCTACTGCCATCGAGTAAACCGGACCACCCGGCCGTGTCATTGGTGTTGGATGGGGAGTCGGCATTCGCCAATACCATGGTTCATCTTCACATTCCTCCCACAGGGATTCGGTTGCAGATAGAGCACAACTAAAACAGGAGATTGCAGTCGAGCTTGACAGGAGATGAACGAGCGGTTTGCCCAAACAGATGGCAATATTTACTTCTTTGTCCCAAAGAGATGACAATGCGTGTCCAACCCTCTGTCCAACCCTCTCGTCCATGTGAGCACTAAGGGCTCATGTGATCCTCCTCATCATCCCGAAAATGATGATGATGCTGCTGATGATGATGATGATGATGATGATGATGATGATGACGACCTCGATAGGTGTGAGTCTGTATGTTGATGATCATCATCATCATCGCCGCTTAGTGGCATTGGGTAGGACATATAATAAGTTAGGTAATACCATACACCATCGGTTATTACCGGACGATCATCCGAGGGTGTCTGTTGAGATTATTCGAGATGCCGATGCTCGAGTCCCCGTGCCCACCGAGGAGGTTCAAACAAAGGGTCGTGCCCCCAGAACTTCATCCTCCGGCCAAGAAGACTGGTCGACTTTCTTGTTGCATCCGAGGTATTCGGTTAGTTGTGTTTTTCTATATTCATAGTTGAAATATATTTATTATTGTTTAAAGATAATGCTTTATTTGTATTTGTTATAGGATGTTGGAAATGATATTGTGCCTAAAAGGTCTGGATCTAGGAAGACCGAGAGATGTCTCCGCTCTCTGTCAAGGTATTCATTTGACCATTTAGTTCATAACGAATTAAATAACTTAATT
Source organism: Sophora flavescens (assembly GCA_030762895.1). Classification (NCBI taxonomy): domain Eukaryota; kingdom Viridiplantae; phylum Streptophyta; class Magnoliopsida; order Fabales; family Fabaceae; genus Sophora; species Sophora flavescens. Next base: position 32,356,703 of record CM061068.1, read on the forward strand.
ATCCGTGATTACTAATATATATCTATGTTGTTTAGGGGATCGACAAAGGGGTACCTGGCCATGGTGATGTTTTCAAAGATCTTGCTATACGAGGTTGTCACCATGGAGGATGATGCAGCATTGGTAACGTTGGAACATGATGCCACCCTGTGAACTGTATATACCAAAGAAAGAACTTATGGAGATGGCACTCAATAAAGAAATGGCCAGTTCTGCACACATATCGTTTTGGTGCACGTAAGTACATTTTATTTATAAGTTAAGTACGTAATTAATTTTTAAATACAATGATAATTAACATGTTTTTCCAATATATTAGGTATCTCAGCATCGTATGTTAGTCGATCGGGGTAACCTCGCCCTTTATGGGTTCATTGACCCCATGTTCATTCAGGGTGATGTTCTCGTAGCATCGGAAGACCCTGGCCACTAACATACGTGATATACTTGCCCGAGACGATCATCAATTCTATCTTGCGCCTTATCTCAATAAGTAAGTACCGGTTATTAATTTAAGTATAACTATATATGACTTACAAATCACTAATTGTTCCGCAAATACAAGAAGCATTGGCAATCGTTGCTCTTGTACCCAAGAATGAACGCCGTGGTCTTCTTCCGCTCATTGGGACATAAGCCGGCGAATGAACCAAGACGGTCATCGAAACGTAAGCGTTAAAATACTTTATAATCAGTAATGCAGTTGTTTTAATTATCTGAAATCTATTATATATACTTTAATTAATGTTTTTGTCATGATAGGTCTATTAATGCATCCCACATGCAACGTGGTGAAAGGCGTGCTCGGGCTATCGATGGATTATTCCCAGTAGAAGATATTTATTAGTTCAAATGCATCAAATGCAGTGGGTACAATAATTGATTTCTATTTTATTTAATTCCTCATATTCTAATTGGGTTTCATTTGTACGTAGTCCCGTATACAACGTGGATCATGGGAATGTGGATACTATGTGATAAGTGGATGTTGGAAATTATCTCCTCCGGGATCACTGAAAGATGGAGTGAGGTAAATGTTAATTGACACAATTAGAAGTAATAGTATAGATTCGTTATATGTTTTATGTTAGTTTATTACTTAAAAGTAATAATCTTTTGTCCAATTAAACTTGCAGATATTCAACAATCCATCTCCATTGTCTGGTTCTGACATCAACATCATAAAGAGGCGTTGGGCAACTTTCTTTCTTGAAGTGTACCACCCATAGTTTGTATATATATGTAGTTAGTTTAAAAACTTATCATATACTAGCTATAGTGTACGTAACTTTGATCGATGATATGTATTAGTGCTCGTGTCCGGTTCAATTTTTCTTCTCTCGTGTTTTGATGTAGCTTTGATAAAGTGTTGTTTTCATTCATAAGAAAATTGAATGAAGTATGTTTTGCTTTTGAATGATTGTGTCAAAACCGGTTTGGTGTTCTCGTTGTTGTTTCTTGTTTGATCAGTGGTATCTCTGGTTTGTTTATTGATCCGCATTAGTGAAACAGGAATGATTGAAATGTAAATAACAGATTAAAAAAAAAAGAGATTTTACACATCGGTTCTCAAGAATCGATGTGTATATTTATCTTTTACATCGGTTTTACATAAAACCGATGTGTAAATTTAACTTTACACATCGGTTCTTTATAAAACCGATGTAGAAGGTCAATTTTACACATCGGTTTTTTGCAAAACCGATGTAGAAAGTTAAATTTACAACTGCTTATCAATTGCTAAATTAATTTTACACATCGGTTAGTATTAAACCGATGTTTAAAATATACTTTACACATCGGTTTTAAAACCGATGTGTAAAGTGGCAATAAACCACATCGGTCGTTTCCACATCAGTTTCAAAACCGATGTGGAAAGCCAAAAATAACCGATGTGGAATCCCCTTTGTGCACTAGTGAGACCACGATGTAATGATTTTATAATTAGAGGAACATTTTTCTTTATTTTTATTTTTTAATGTAAGAGAGTAACTAATTATCTTCATCCTAAATTTTAGCGACAAAAATGGTGATTCACTCAACGGGAAATCGAAATCCAAGCTCTTCATTTTTAGTATATATCCTTATAAGATCATCCATTTTCGCATTCATGATGCTTCATTAAGAGGGTGTTTGGGAACAGATTGTTATTCTAGTTTCAGCTGTTTTTTAGTCATTTAAGCTGTTTTATAAACACTCCATTATGTTTGGTAAGTAGATTAATTTTATAAAAAAGTTTTTTCTTGAAAATAAGCTGTTTTAGAAACATCTCTGGAGTAGGACTGTTTTATCTGATTATAATCAGTTTACTGTTCATCCGGCGGGTCCGAACTTGCTCTTTTCACTTTTTGTTTTTTGATGGGGACTCTTTTCACTTTATTACAAAGCTTGCTATTTTTTTTTCCTTAAGGAAAAACAAGGATTAAAAAATGCAAACCAATTTGGTAGATTTACAACCCGAATAAAAAAAAAATTGTCTAAGAAATTAATGATTAGAATAATAATGACAATAAAAATAATAATATAAATTTATGCTAGAAACTTTATGGTTGATAATAAAAAGTTAAATGATTAAAATGAGTTAAAAAAATATATTAGCAAGAAATAAAAAAAATTGAAAAAAAAACCATTATTCAAAAAAACACTATTCAAATAATTTCATACATTTTTTCATAATTTATTATGTAAAAGTAATTTTTTAAGCATCACCCAAACGAAATAAATTATCTTAAAATCGCTTTTCAGCAAACATAGCCAAACAAAAACAGATTCTGATTATAATCGATTATCACAATAATCGATTATTTGAAAACAGATTATCAGCATAATCTTTTTCTTCCAGCTTTCCCAAACACACTCTAATTCGTACATCTTTTGCTAAACAGTGACCGTTGATAGTTGCGTCTGTGCTTTTGTTGCTGAGCAACGTGGCTTAATTACGTACAATGTAATGGCCCTATCTCAAGGATCAATCCCTTTCAAGACACCCTTTAATTTAAGTTCAGTGTATTTAGCTGATGATAATATTTGCCACACAGATGCTCTCTCTGCGCCCACAACTTTGTTTCATGTAGGACAAACTGTTACACCCTCTGCTATCTCAGCAGCCAACATTTGACTATATTTTTGGTACAACACCAATTTGTGAATTTGAGTATCAACACAACTGTTTTAATGTTTTTTACCTATAAATTTGATACAATTCCAGCTTTAAAACCAAATTCCTTACTTTTGATTTTATAAAACGAATGAACATGTAACACGTCATGGTTCATGGAGCTGAATATTGAAGGACAGAAAGATTAAAAGATTAAATATCTCTATAAAAGCGATCACGTAAATATTTAGTTTTAATTAGAGTTTAATTTCTATATATCGAAAATGCAAAAGATTTTTATACAGATATCTAATCATATCTTGACAAATCAGTATTATTATTATTTCTTCATCAAAATGTTATTTGATGTCCGTGAAAAACTTCCAGATAGTACATATACTACTATAATTCTTTATATTATACGTCCATCTTGCAGTAACTTGAACGGTTAAACCTAAAACTGTAAGTGTGCGTCATGTATAAGTCTACTTACCTTATGTTAAAATTTAATTTTTTATTAAAAGAATGAAAACATCAAAATCGAGCTCTAAGCTACTTAATTACGAAAACTCATATATCATGTAATAAAGAATAAACTCACACTTTCCAAATCACTTAAATAATTTTATACATCTCAGAGAGGCGTTTCCTTTCTTCTGTGTATATATATATATATATATATATATATATATATATATGTATGCAGTTTTAATTTGTGGTCCCTACTACAACCAGGTACAGGAAGGAGAGGATCATCAGTATTCAGGACAGCTTAGCTAGCCATTCTTTTTGACCTTTGGAAATGCTTTTAAGGCCAAATTATGTACGGCAAGGTTCCCCAGCATAAATATATACCAAATCAATGCCAACGAAAGCAAGAGCCTCTAGTGCTAGTAGCTGAGCTATTGGCTATGGTTAGTAGTTGGTACAACCCTATATGTTTAGACAGTGCTTTATTTCAGATAATAATTCGAGATTCGTGAGTCGTAGTCATCATTTTCATGCACACAAAGTTGTCTTCGAGGTTGAACTTGCATATGATAAGCAGCAGCAGCAGCAGCAGCAGCACTGCACTGCTAGCTTCGTATAGAAAAAGACTGAAAAAGTATAAACAAGAAGTCGACCCTTTCCTCCTCGAGTGATAAAAAGCAAGCTTGGTTACAAAACTATATTCCATCTTCCAGATACCTCGCCATTTCTACTGTTCAGAAAATTATAGATATATTCTTCCAGTGGAGCAACCAAGATTATTTGATCAAGACATTTCTACCCACTCCACTAGTAGGAATGTTGTTATGGTTACTGGATTAAGTGTTTAAGTCTCGTATTAATTGAATATAACCATTTATAATATTTGGACATTCCTCATTTTATGAGCTCGTTTTTATAGTGGGGTTAGACTCAATTATTCAAACTTGGTATCAGAATGTTATGTGTCTGAGCCGGATATTGGTTTGGTTGAGTTTGAGTATATATGAGCCTAGAACTTGGTATAATAATTAGCCTACAACCATTTATATTAATCTAGTCATCTCTCCCATCACATAGTCATTTTATTATATTTTTAGGGATATTCATCAACCTATCCAAACCAAAATAATCATTTTTTTTATTGGATTTCAAAATCCAATCCAATCCAAACCGATTTATTATATATATATATATATAGTGTGTGTGTTTGTGAAAGCTGGAAAAAAAAAATTATACTGATAATCTGTTTTCAAATAATCGAATATTGTGATAATCGATTATAATCAGAATCTGTTTTTATTTGGACATGTTTGCTGAAAAGCGATTTTAAGATAATCTATTTCGTTTGGGTGGTAAAAAAATAATCACTTTTATATAATGAATTACAAAAAATAGTATGAAGTTATTTGTTTATATTAATAATATTTGATGTTTTTTAACATATTAAAAGTTGTTGAAATATTTATTTTATTTTTATATTTTGTCATTAATTTTTTCTATTATAAAAAATTGAATAAAATTTATAAAATTTTCCCATACTTATAAAAACATATAAAAAAATATATTATTTTTAGAATGTTTAAATATAAATATAAATATAAATAATAAATATTTCATTTAAATAAACTAAAGAATTTTATGCTGTATATTAAATTTAATAACTTTTCAAAAAGGGTTACAAATAAAATAACAAAATGATCTGATAAAATGTTAAGGAAGCAATAAGGTTAGGTGTTGCAGCAGGGAAGAAAAACGTGGACCGACAAGGATACATGCAGGGCAGGGAAGGAAAAATAAGAAAAAAAGACGCAAGCGACACACGAAGGAAAACAACGTTTCCATTAAACAGTCCTATCTACTAGCTTCTCTCAAAACAGCGTTTTTAACAAGGAAAAGCTTTTTTTTTGAAGATTAAGCTATTGATCAAAACAAAACAGCTTTTTATTAAAACAACTTTTTATCAACAAAACAGTTGAAATCTCAAAATTTCAGCTGTCCCAAACACCCTCCTACTATTATTTTTGAAATTATAGTATTACTCATATTTAAACAATGTATTCACACTTTTATGTCCCTCATTTTCATTAATATTTTTATTGGAATGACATATACGAGACTATTTAGAATAAATATTAATATCTTAAAGTTATATTTTGCTAAAAGTTTTGATACATAACATGTATATATACTTGATCGAGTAAACACGAGAAATAAGAAATCAATTAAATAAATTTGAAAAAAAATTAATTAGCTACAATTTATTTGTAGCTGATTCAAGGAAAAAAAATAGGACATATGAGAGTACATATAGAGAATTAACATAAAAGAACGTGTTAAAAAATATCAATAAATATTTTTTCTCAAACTCCCAAATTAAAATGAAAATTATCTTTTGTCCACTATTAAGAGTGTATTTGGGAAAACTGGAAAAACAAATTATGCTAATAATTTGTTTTTAAATAATCGATTATAATCAAAATCTGTTTTTGTTTGAGTATGTTTGTTGAAAAACGATTTTAAGATAATCTATTTTGTTAGGGTGGTACAGAAAAAATCACTTTTACATAGTATTCACAAAAAATGGTATGAAGTTATTTGAATAATATCTTTTGAATAAATTTTTTTTAATTTTTTTTTCCATTTCTTGCTAATATATTTTTTACTCATTTTAATCACTTAATTTTTTACTATCAACCATAAACTTTCTAGCATAATTTATATTTTAATATTATTATTATTAGTATTTCAATCATTAAATTTTTGGGCAAATTTCAATTTTTTATTAGAGCCATAGATCTACCGAATTGGTTCAGTATTAGTTTGCACCGTTTTTTGTAAATCAACAATATTATTTGAATGCCTTTAGAGTATCACATGTTGTGCAGCGTTAGTGACGAGAGAACCGGGGGTAAGCCACAAAAATGGTGCAAGAAGTGGAGATAATCGGTAGGAAATAATCTACCAGCTTTATAACAAAGATGGTTAAAAAAACAACTTAAATTGTCTAAAAAAGCTTTTTATTATTTTCAGCTAAAAACCCAAGTCCAAATAATTATTCACTAAACAGCTAAAAAGGGTAAAAACAACTGTTTGGGGAAAAATTATTTTTTCCCAAAAATACTTTAAATAAATTGAAATGACACTTGACATAAGAATAAATAAATAAAGTATAACAAAAATCGAATTATCCAATCCAATCCGCATTTGATTGGATTAGATCAGATCAAATTTTTTAAGGAAGCAAATCGATCCAATCCAAGTCGCACATTGTTTTCACCATTGGATCAAATGACTTTTTAAATCAAAACCGATCAAATCCAATCAACGAACACCCCTGTTAGGTTTGGCTCCTAATCTTTTTTTGCAATCTGGTTTGGTTCCTAATTTATAACCAAAACTCTCGTTTCTCTTCTTAATTTGTATTTTTTTTTTTTTTTTTGGATAACCTCTTCCTAATTTGTTCAATAAAATAACAGCCTGCAATCTAATAAGAATATAACTTCAATTTATAAAAACTCTCACCTTTTAATGCGTTTTAGTTTAGTATGTTACTATACATGTATTACTTTTTTTTACATATTATTATATTATTATATTATTATATTTATATTTATATAATACAAATGCATACAAATAAAAACCCAATTTGACTACGATTTAGTTGCGGTCGAACATCAAAACTGCTCCCTCTTTTTTCTGATTCAATGACCAGTCAGTTCTGAAAACAGTGGACACGTCTGAATATGATGTCCACCAGAAAAGAAAAAAAAAAATCACTGGCGTAATAATTTAGTGCGGGATTTACCAATTCTAGAGTCATTCCAGAGAAACGTCGTGGTAATGATGTGCTAAGGAATCCTCCAAGTACCGGAACTAAAAAGGAACACAACGGAATATTAAACCTACGCATGTTGACATTACAAACAATATTTTGCATTTTTGCAGAACAACAAGCAAATTACAAATTTACATCTGAAGCGAAAATTAAAAATTTACAACAGCATATCCCAACCAATCTAACAGTAATATGCTCCAGTTACAGGACTTAACATTGCGCGGCTCTGAAGAAGGCAGAGGCTATCCGTCGATAACAATCCAAATATTATATGATTGTAATTGCAATCATATAAGCACATCACTAAGACTAGATTAAAGAACTACCAACAAATAAAGCTCATCGAATCAATTATTGTGATTACCTAAATGGTCTACTACGCCGCATATTTTGAAAAGAAAAATACAACCCAGAAAATATGAAGGGCGTTGCGATTTTCATTCTAACATCTACAAATAAAAGCACAAAATTTATTCTCTATGACTTTGAGAGCATTCGGTTTTTTATTTTAATTCGAATTTTTGGTGCACCAGATGTACCTTCTGATGCCTCGGGTTTGGTATCAACCCTTTTGATTTCTAATTTAGAATTATCTCCACTGGGTTCAACAGCTTTCAGTTGTCTTGCTACATCCACTTCAGGTTCCTCTTTCTTACTTGATAAGTCTGCGGAAGATCTCTTTGCTGCATCACTCTGCAGTTTTGCCATTTCTTTTTCCCTGCGTTTTCTCTCTTTCTTCAATCGCTTTCGCTCCAAATATTCCGGATCATCTTGGTGTCCTTTATGATCATCCCGCTTTCGTTTCTTGTCCTTGCCTTTGTGCTTTTCTTTCCCACGAGCAGAAGTTTCTTTACCCAATGATTCTCCATCAAGATCTAGTCTTGCAGTTGAAAGAGTTTGAAGGCTGGCATATCGTCGTGCATCAGCATCTATATTGTAGTCCTGGATAATGCTAGATGATGAGGGATCTTCTGGCTGAGGTTGTGAATAAACTACACTTGAATCAGCAGTGCATTGGAGTTCTTTGACCAATTCATCACCATCACCCAAAATTTTTGCACTACCAATGCTGGCAGTCATGCGAGAACCACGATCGTGCCAAGAATTAACTTCCTCAATATTGTGATTACCGATGCTCATGCTTACAGTCTCCACAAAATTCCTTTGGGGTGCATCTACAGAAACTGAACTGCTAGCTCCGTGATCCATTTCATTACGCCCACCTAAAGAACGTTCAACCATCTGATTATCAGTATCAGCCCTACTGGTGGCAGAAGACTGTTTAACCTTGATTTTAATCGTCCTCTTTCGTTCATGGCTGTTGGATACTGCATCAGCTTCCTTGGAAACTTCATTGGGAGCTTCCATTGGTGCTTCCTGGGCAACTTCTGTTAATACCTCTCTGGCAGCCTCAATGGGTGCTTCCTTTAGAACTCCAACATGTGCTTGTTTGGGAGATTCACAAGGTGCGTCCTTAGGAGCTTCATCAATTGCATCCCTCAAACCCTCGGTCACGGCCAAATCTTGTGTTAGGTTTTGGGTAGAGCTTGGCAGTTCCAAAGGTTTACTTTCTGAATCAAGAACAAATATGTTCCTTTGATAGTTGCAAGCTTCTGTAAGACTCATATGCAACGTTCTATTTTCTCGAGGGACACCATGTAGAGTTGGGGGCCTGCAGACAAGCAGAATAAACTCAATTGAGTTTTTTTTTCTTTAAAAAACAAAAATCAGAATGTATACAAATATACATATCCCCAAAACAAGGTGGCATCTTTTGACTGTTAAAACAGGAAATCAACATCACTCCCCTCAGCAGAACATAAATTTTCACACATATGGTAGGAGAGTAGGGACTGCAAGTTCTTCGATCCAAAACTTATGTTGGAATCAACATATCTACAAAACTAACTATAAAACACAATCCGAGATTAGATTAATTTCCTATTAAACAAAATTGTAAAATTCCGAACAGAGACTAAAATAAACACCAAGGTTATGAGAACCATTTCCCTAAAAGACCCTGCAGTCCCTGTTAAGAAGTACCAAACCTCCAAAACTAGAAGCACGTTGAAGATGAAAACTCGTTCCAATTGAAATTACCGCAAACTATAATCACTGTTACTCAAACAACAGCTGAAAGAAATTTTCTACAACATTCAAATTCAATTGACTTCAATGAATTACATGAATGAGGCATATATCAGTAAAAGGTGAATTAAAATGTAGGAGAGACCGAGGCCAAAAAAGTTTTTTCAAAAAAAGTCTATTCTAGAAAAGGCCTAATGAAGCAGCACAAATAACTGCTTTTATTGTAAGCAGGTAAACGTAATATTCACACAACAGACATTTCTACCTTCTTGCAAGTATTTGTAATATGCAGAATAAGTAGTGACGGAGAAAGACATTATTAAATGCCAAACGCCCTTCCAGTAAAGAAAGCAAAGAGACAAGAGCTTGACTTGTAATTTCATCATGTGAATCCAGTCCATCTCTCATCTGACATAGCCTCATAACATGAGTGGCCAGTTTTAACTGCCCTGCAATCAAAGAATGTAAATTTTCCTACACAGATTTGAGGGGAAACCAAGATAAAAATGGAAGAAAAAGTAGAGATAAACAGAGGAAGGGGATTCTTGCAGAAGATACTGAGGGAGTTTGCCAACCTTGAAGAACTAGATAATTAGGTGTCATGGGATAAGATATAAGATCTGTAGTTCACGGTAATTTCTTAAAATTTGAACAAGGAAGGCTCTGCTTGCTTGAAATTTTGTAACAATAATTTTTAAGCCAAAACTAGTTCAAAGAAATCAAAAGACAAGGTGGGAATTAAACAAACTCGGTTATATTCCTCTCTCCCTTTCTCTTTATACTTTGTCTGAAATTTTAAAAAAGATACACATAAACCGATGTTTAAGCAATAGTGTTTAATATTAACCTGCCCGAAACCAAATTTTAGACGAACAAAATATATTTTGAAGCTAGTCCCACTGTAGACAGATTTTCATAACTAGTTTTAATTTCAATGCTTCTGAACCAAATTTCTAGTTTGCCAAACACCTCCATAGATTCTCTCTTACGGCAAAGATTCACAACCTCTTAAGGAAGGCTCCTCCTCTACATATTTGATAAATAAAAGTAATGCTGCTTCAATGCCCTTGCAGTGGAATTCAAGATCAAGGAGTGCTCTGCTAGCTTCAATTCGAACTTGCCACATTGCCTTCAGATCCCGAAAAGGCTTCACAAGGTCATACATGCGATCCTATAGAAAAGCTCAATCATTGGATATTTTCATGTCAACCTATGAAAAGCAGTTTGATGCAGAATAAGAAAATACTTACAAGAGGAATGTACCCTGATAGCTTTAGAGCAATCTGAGTCAATGTCCGGATACAGCTGATAGTCAAGACCCCATTGTAACTTGGCATGAGACTGGCACAACACAATTCCAGAAATGTAAAATATAATTACAAGTGAACATGAAAAATCCACCATACTTACTAAGGGATTAGCCATTTCACCTATCAAATTGTAAAAGCCGATCAATACGCTTGAGGAGTGATGACAATAGGAGAATACTCTGTCATCAGTTTAAGAGTCAGAAAGATGCTAATTATTAAAATCAAGTTGACTAAAGTGTACGAAAACCATGATTGAGAATCATATCAATGATAAATATAAATTAACAGCTGATACAAAAATAAACACTCCCAAGTAAAAAAAAAAAACCTTTGCATGGTTGTCAAAGAATGGGTAACAAACAACTCAAAATATGCTTGTCACCAACAAAATTATCAATCCAACACTTGAAATTTACATTTGTTTTGATTAATTATTCAGGGGTATTAAAGTAGGTTTGTGATTAGAAGAAAATAACAGACATATGGCAAGTTCAGATCAGTATATTAATCCATGCAGGTAATCATGCAAGCTGTGATAGTCATGAACCTGTTGCCCAAATTCAAGCTCGCCAACTGACTGGACCAATGCAGCAAGCCAGAAGACATCTGAGTAAGGGTTCCCGTTGTTGTCATTGTACTGTAAAAAAAGGAGAATAAAAATGACATGAGCCACAAAGCTGTTAATAGAACATTCACGTAGCCAAAAGCAAGAAGCAAAATTCTGAAAAATGGCAATCTCACTGGCAAATTAACACAATTAATCCGAAGGACAGTAATATATGGAACAAGGAGCCACCCAAATATGGTGCATTACAATGACAGCATAAAGAAGAAAATAACAGATAGAATCAGCAGAAGTTAGTTGATTACCCTTCTTTTAGAAAGAGAAACTCTAAATATAAAATGTAAGGATAGAACTCAGAAAAGTAGTCAGCAACATCTGTATCCTTGATCACTTATCTATTAAAAACTCAATCAGTATAACTTTTAGGTCAGGATTCATGACCACGTTTAAGACTTAAGCACCTCATGGCGAGAGTAAATATGGACATGGCAGGACTCTTTTGTGTGATAAATCAAACTACAATTTTTAACATTAACGAGGTAATCTATGCGCTAAAGTACAACCCTGGATTAATAGAAGGAGACAGAGGTCACCTCTGTATACCTGCAGAGAGGTAAAGTATAGCTTAAGACTAAAATGGGTGGGATGCTAATGTAGCTACCGGAGCATATATTTGTCAAGGTTCTACCACCTTTAAGTATTTGCTTTCCTTTGAGGTAGGTAATGGTTCTTATGTCAAATTCTGGGAGGATTATTGGGTATGAGACTCCTCTTTTAGTGTGGCTTCCCCACGTCATCGTCTTTCTTCTTTACACAACTCTCCTATCCAGAAATTTTATGACAGTCATGACTCCACCTTCTTTTGGGATTTCCATTTTTCAATAACTTAAATGGTAGGGACTCCTCAAAATTGGAGACCCTCTTGGGTGTCCATGATTCTATCCTGTTGTCCTCAAGCCCGGATAAAGGGATTTGGTGTCTTGAAGATTCTTCTGAGGTGTTTTCAAGTAAATCTTATTTTTCAATTCTTAGCCCTTTCTTTATATTGTATTTTGTTTCACCTTGTCCTCTATTTGGACAGCTGTGCTTAATAGAATAAATACCAATGACATGTCGCAGGTTCGCAGGTCACATAAGGCTATTTCCCGTGACATGTGTCCAGAAGCTGTCCCTCTCTTACATTGTTCTGTCAATTCTGTGGCCCTTTCACTACAGTAATATTTATTTGGTATTTTTGGAGAGTGCTGGGTTTGCCCTAGGTCCTTGGACAAGTTTTGTTGAGGAAAGAAGCCAAATTCTTGTAGCAATGTGTAATGTTTGCTACCCTTTGGTGTATTTGGTAGGAGATTAATTCTCACATGTTAAAGGAGTTTTCTCTGGACGAGCAACTTGTTTGGTAAAAGCTTCGACATTTGGCTTCTACATGGTGTAAAACCCATGGCTCACGGGCTTTCTAAAGGGGTTGAGATATTGGATAGCTTTACTTCAGTGATGTATTTTGCTCTTTTTGTCTGTCCTTTATGTCAGGAGGATCTCTTATCCTCTGCACTTTATGTAATTATCTTCTCTTCATCTTCATATATTTCTTCTTTTATCAAAACATAATAGTAATAATAATATACGACACCATAAATGTGTACTGCTATTCACTATTTCCATTTCATGGATGTAATTGTTGATGTCATTGTCACACAAGTTATTCTGATAAAGAAATTAATGCCAACAGCAGAAAGTAAGCAATAACCTTCAATAGCTGTAAAACAAACTCAATAGCCTCTCTTGGGCTTTTCTTGTCGGCAGACCTGACCATAGCTACAGCATGTGGAATGGCCTATAACAGCCCATTATTAAATAAAAAAAGAATGAGTAGCAAGTTATGAAAGATAACATGAAACAGTGGCTTATTATTTAGCAGGCAGGCAGAATATAAATGCTACTTTCAGAGTTATCATAGGATGCACAAAGGCTACTGATAATATAAGAAAAATTTAAATAAAGGCACATTCAATATTCAGTTGCGAAACACAACAAAACTTGACAAAAAAAAATACTGAAATAATTCTCACAATTATATTCCAACAGTTTTGAGAGGAAATGTAACAATCATGCATATATTAATCAATGGAAATCAACAAAATGTAAAATCATTAAAATGATTATTCTCGAACTACAATGTTCAACATCCAGGCCTTGGGGCTTTAAACATCTACAGAGTAGTGGGTTTTGAACAGATGAAACACATGGTTAACAGCCCAATAATGGTGACTGGATAAGTAGACAAGTCATGGATCTCTATATTTTGAGATAAGGAACATTCTCGCTTTGTATTCCATCCTTAAAAACTTCAGGTCTATTTCTACCTCAGTATTATTTCACTCAAGCAATCCAGAAAATCCATTCTCCAAAATTCTCTAAACCTATCTCAAGTGAGATGACAAAAACAAGGACATGGCAAATTTTAAAAACCATAGGACAGTACAGCATATAAATTAATATAAGATTAACATAAAAACATAAATCCTTAACTGAAATTAAGACACCACTGTTTCAAAAGTCAAAATTATAAAAGACACCATACAATTATATAATGTATCTAATTATTGTAGTACCCTTGTACTTGAAAAAAGTAAATAATTGTAGGATGAATTCTATCCCCTAGGGTGACTAAGAAGTGTTGGACATGGATACGTGTCCAATGCTGAAACAGCAACATGTTAAATGTACCGAGACTCGAGACTCAAACACAACCAAAATGGATTAATCATTTTATAATTCGAAAACTTTATCCAAAAAAGTAATATAATTCAATAATTAATTCCTCCTTAGGAGCCAAGTACCTCATTGCCTCTCAGATGCAACCCACCTACTACAGTTTTGTATTTTTTTTTCACAAACCAAAGAATCAACATTTATGGAAGCTTGAACATTTGGGTAAATAGGTACTGCATGTACATGGACATAGCCACACCTAATTATAGCTTTCTAAGGTATAAGTTTGGTGTTACTTAATAAGGCTTTCATTTTTCTTATTAAAAATATTTCCTATAATGGAATTTACTAAAAGGTTAGTGTTTATTCGTCAAAATTGCTTAAGATACATATATGTTACAAAAAATTTAAAGAAAACAATGCACATACACTATACTGAAAACTATGACAAGTTACATTTGAACAAGTGTAGCTACTGCCTATAGCATAGCTACACAAGTTTAGAACCTGTCAACTGCGATGTGCACACTATTTCATAACAGGATAAACTTATTGCAATATTTCACTAAGGCACATATTGACAGAACACAAATAAAAGCAGTTCCATCACACAAGTTATTTGCATAAATGCAAATATATAAAAATTATTTTTAAAAACATTAAATTAAATAAGATGGCCCTCCACAAAAAAAAACATTAAAACAATGTCCAGAACACGTGTAATCACAAAAATATTTCAATCAAATCATCAGGTATAACTTCATACACATCCTACCTCCTTGCATTACCTCAAGAACAAAATACTCAGCAAAATCATGAAAATCATTTGGCCTGCCAAGAGTAGCAAACAAAAAAAAATCACTTGATAATGTCAAAGATAAATGAGAGAAACTGAAACAATAACTGTAGCAGTCTTACTTTGGGAGTCCAATGTCAGCATCAAACCTTCTACTCTTGTAAAATTTCACCAAATGGAGTAGACCAGCAAAATCAGTTTCCTGCTAGACAATGAAATGAAGTCAAAATTTGCCATCAACCCCATGACGAAAAAGAAACAACCATCCGCAATTCTTATCAAGTGTCGGTGTAACTATAATTCAGATTCACATTTCAACTAATTATATCCACGAACTTTGATACTCATGCCAGATGCTTTATATGCCACACTTGAAAGACATAAAAAATCCATTTGGAGTTGAACATTGTACAGAATTTGAAAAAGCAAAAAATAAAATAAAAATAAAATAATTAATGAAGAAATTTGATAGGAACTGAAAAAGAACTCTATAATATTAATATTAATACAGAAAATGGGAGCTCAGCTCCTCACAACAGAGGAACTTCCACTATTGACCCAGAATATGCAGAAGCAACCATAAACCAGAAAATTAGGCAAAGGAAAAGAAACAGTGACTGAAAACAGAAAAAAATGAGAAAGAAAAGATACAGGAATTGTCACTAAAATAGTCAATCCTCCCGTAGGCCAAGGCCTTTCCCAGTCCAATTGCCAATCTCAGATGATCCACCTCATGTTCCATCCCTTCCCTTATATCACTTCACCCATGATTCTCCAATTCCATTCCCTCGATCCCCTCATGTCAGCTGTCCAGTTTGTTAATCATTTCCCTCTCCCAGCCGATTCCCCTACCCCATCACTCCCTTCTTTCATCATGTTTCCCTCACTGCCCCTTTCTTCTCTTCTTCTCTAATACACCAATAGGGGTTTACTGCTGTTAGGCCTATCTCCCAGCTTCTTCCCTCATATATATTTGGGTCAATGACCCATCAATTTTTTTACTAGGTACTAAGATTTAGATATCAATGCTTGCCAAGTTATCAGAAGTCAATAATTAAATTAAAACCACATCTGACTACACTGAAATTATTCAAATACATTAGAGACCGCCAACTTGATTCACACTAGTGTTGTCAAAAGCAGCTGTTGTGGCAGCCCAAGCATTGATGTGGGCCGAAAAACAGCCTCACTGCCTCAGATGGTCTGAGCCAAAGCGATTCGATGATGGCCGCATTATGCATTTTCAGCTAACTAGCTTATTTACTGAGCTAACTAGCTTATTTACCCTCAAAAGCAGCTAACTAGTGTTGTCAAAAGCAGCTGTTGTGGCAGCCCAAGCATTGATGTGGGCCGAAAAACAGCCTCACTGCCTCAGATGGTCTGAGCCAAAGCGATTCGATGATGGCCGCATTATGCATTTTCAGCTAACTAGCTTATTTACCCTCAAAATACTCAATAGCCAATGGGTAATTGGATATCTAATCTAAATGAGTATTTCATTCTACTAACACCATCTGAATTCTGAACTTGACACTGCCTAGCAATCCAAGGGAGGAAACCCTAAAACAGGATCTAAACTAACCTGTTGTGCATTATTTGTCTCACCTGGCCTTTTGACTTTCATTTGGTTGGATATGCACTTACATTACTATGTTTCTTTCATTTGGTTATGATTTGTTATTGTAAAAATAACTTGAGTAATATTTTTATTATCCCCATCGCTTTAACAAAGTGATCGCATCACCTTGTCGCATGATGCAGTTTTTGGCATGGCCACCTCAACCCACTTTTCACCTCATGACAACACTGAGTCACACCCTCTGCTCATAGATTTAATGCGTTTTGCAATCCATTGATATTTCAGAAAGTCATAATGCAATAGGTAACGTAGCACTTGAATACCTCAGATGCTGAACTCGCCAATGCAAATGCTGCTTCGATTCGTACTCTCCAAAAAGCCTTGTGTTAGGACAAAAGGCTCCAAATATTAATTTAGGAATTAAAAGCAGTTACTGAAAATACTATACACTGCCAAAAGGAATCAAACCTTGGAGTCGGTGAGAAAATTGTTCAGGGCATTTACAACCGAAAATGATAGCTGGGGGGATGCCTCCAGGGTTGCAATTGCTTGAGCCTGAGCAATAACATCTTTGTCCTTCTCTAATTGATTAATCTAAAACAACATATCAACTATCTAGAATCAATAAATATACCTGATTACAAAAGATGAAATATAAACATATAAAAGATACAAGACACAAACATTAATACGAATGAGCATGGTTACAAAAGAACTCTGAAAACAGACCAAAACATTGCATCATTGCATACTAACGATATTTTTGATAGGTTGAAAATGTGATACAACACACTCACCAAATATCCCTATTTATAGGGATAATTAGGTGTACAAGCCTTAGCCCAATAACAGACTAACATCCTTACATCTTCTAACAACCCAGAACTCTGAAAATGCATGGCCAGCATACAGCTTCCACAGATCTTTTTTGGGTTCATGTAAACAACCATTGTACTTGTCTTGATTCTTGATTTCTCTTTGGGATTAGTTGGTAGAATTAATTATAATCCTTGATTATTTCTCAAACACTAAAAAAATTACTTATTTGGAAAGTTCTTTGCTTTGAGCATTATGATAATAATCATATTGATTGTTTTCAAGTGTGACAATCTTACCCATTTCACCCACAAGCCTTTTAACATCTTAAATAATCTAAAGAAATAATCGATTATTGAAAATATTTTTCTCCAAAGGTAATCCACACACACCCTAATACTAGAGAAGTTAAACATTAACCATAAATCCATTAAAATAATTTAAAAAAATCAACTGGCTGTGCTACTACCAGTCTACCCCAGTCTCATCCTTACCCACATCTGAACTGGTTGGTTAAAATGAACCTCAGCAAGGTACTCCATGTCAGGATCTGCTCTGATCCATAATAGAGGGGACTCAGTGCTGCTACATCATAGAGTAAAAATGTCAGAAACTCAATGACAACAACTGTCACCGGAGTTGATAGGAAACTGATATACCTGGAGCGCATATCCATGGAAGGCACATCACCATTATCATCAGAGCCATCAAGTTTAAAACCTTTCTTAGGCTTTTGAAAGCGTCTAGCAGCAAGCCTTGAGTGGCATTGTATTTCCAATAGTTGCCATGCTTCTCCAGCCATTGGTAGAATTGGATGATCATACATGCCGTCAAGTTCATATACCCTGATACTCATCATTCCAGGCCACCCATTATCTCCATCTCGATTTTCAGTATCTGGATTAATGTCAAGGACGGATGTACTTGTAGTCTGCAACGATGTGCATCCCCGCAACACAGCCAATTCAACCATATTCTTCCTCTTGTTATAGGAAAACCCCATCCTTAGCATCAGCAAATAGCAAGACATAAGGATATGAACACAGAAAAGCATTCCAAAAATGAAATAAAGAGTATAACAAGTATATCCTTATTTTACACCTTAAAGCAGGACACCCACATGAACCAACCCACCGAGGAAAGAAATCTTTAAGAAATGGACGTTCAAGATTTCCAACCTTATTAGCAAAATGTCGAAACTGCATATAAAAAAATACCAATAAATGAAAGCCAACTGTCAAATCCACATTCATATACATGCAAGTTTAGAAAGAAAGAAAAAAACTGTATATTCTCTTGTTGATTTCTGAATCATACACAGCAGAATTTATAGCCATAATTGGCTAATTGATAATAAATCTGGTACAAACTCGGACAAAAAAAGGAACAAAATCAGGAATAATAAACTGCCTATCAAACTGAATCTGAACTTGATCCAGGTTTATTCTAATAAACAAAAATCCCTAAAAATCTTCTACCAAATGATTTCTAACCAACTTCAACAACCCCGTCAAATTGGTGCATAGATATCCGGATCCAACCTCAACACCAAGAGTCTGAACTGGTGGTAAGTAAATTTCCATACGCATGAACCTGACACTTAACATATTCCAATAGATACTTGTGATCCTGACCCAAATAATGATCTATTGCACTGAGAAAAGGAAAAAGGTCATGTGCTAAGAACCCTATTTCTCAATTGGTCTCTAATAAAAACCTTCCTCTACAGCACCAAAGTTTTATTTCAGTAAAAAGTACAAGAAACATTCAAGGATAAAAATTGGGTTCAAGCTATGAATGAGGAGACGAAAGCCTTAGAAAAGAATGGTACATATAGGAAATAATTGAGAGACCAAAAGAAAAGAGGTCAGTTGGGTGCAGATGGACATACACCGTAAAATGCCAGCCTGATGGTGCACTAGAAAGGTAAATGGTAAGGCTGGTTGCAAAGGGATACACTCAAACCTATGGGATAGATTATGAAGAAACATTCACTACAAAGGCAAAAATGAACATTGCATGAATTCTACTCTCCCTTGTTGCACGCTTTTAGTGAGAACTTCATTAGTTTGATGTGAAGAATGCCTTTCTTCACGAAGAGATGGAGGATGAACTTTACATGGAGATTCCTCCTGGATACAATTTATTTGGTGATGGAAATTAGGTGTGCAAACTGAAATTAGGTGTACAAATGTTTATACCACAATTTTTTCACCAAGACTACAGTGAGGTATAAACAAAACCAAGGTGATCACACATCTTTATTAAACACTCACCCAGTGTTGTTGAATAGCGGCCATGGCGACGCCATGGCGGAAAGCGGCGGCGGGATTTTAAGGAACCGCCATACGGAGGCAGTGGTGTGGTGGATTTTCTGTGGTGATTCATGGCGGCTGGCGGGTATGGCGGAAACGGCTGCCATGGAGGAAATTGCAGGTTTTTTAGGGTTTTTTGAGGAAAAACCTAACCCATCCTTCTGGATAAGTTGGGCTGTGTGATCCGACCCGGCCCAAAATGGGTGAAAACCCTAATATCGCTGTAGCAGGCTTCCCTCCCTTCATTTCATCTTCCAAACAGAAACAGAGCAGAGCCCCTTCTCTTCCTCCCATTCCACACTTTCTTCTCCGACCACCCACTCTCCGGCGACACCCATTGTCGGGTGACCACCGTCCGACGACCACCTACCTCCGACGACACCCTTTGACCGATGACCAGCGACCATTCTCTTCTTGTCTCCTTTTTTCAGTCTTTTTCGAAAATGGCAGGTACTTTCTGTTGGGTGTACTCAGTGGAGTTAAAATCGGGATCCAGATCGCAGGATCGTACGATTTTACGATCTATGGGGGCTTCATCCCTTTGAAAGCCGTGTTTGTTTTCGAATAACAGAGAGCTGAAGGCGGCGGCAGTGGCACTTAGGCACTTTGATAGCTGAAGGGGGTAATATGTAATACTAATAGGATATTAGGGTATTAGGGTTTCAGGAGATTGGGCCATGTGGCCTTTGTTTTATATTTTGTTGGACCTTTTTTTTACTGACTGAACTAATATTGGGCCATAGGGTATTAGGGTATTTTGTTGGACCTTAAAAACTATCTTTTAAAATAACATATAAATAAGTTAAAAAACTTTCGGACTAATATAATAAACTAAATAGGTATTATGAGACTTATACGATATTTTCTATCAATTTAGTTTATGGTTCTTGACATATGTTGTTAGTGTTTTGGATTTTATATTTATTTCTGCAATTTTTGTTATGTATATATATATATATATATATATATATATATATATATATAATTTTTTTTTGTCCTCCATGACATCCGCCATATGGCCGCATCGCCATCAGCTATAATATATGACGGATTTTTGGCCGCCATAGGCCGCCATCCGCCATCGATAACACTGCACTCACCTGAAGGGAAACTTGTTGTTCTACTTGTATATGCGGATGATATCATTATATCAAGTGATGATGCAACCAAAAACTACTCCTAAGGGAGAAACTAGCTATTGAGTTTGAAATGAAGGATATTGGGAGATTGAAATATTTCCTTAGAATTGAAGTTGCTTACTCCAAACATGGTATCTTCATTTGCCAACGAAAGTATGTTCTTGACCTTCTCAAGGAGAAGGAGAAAGTTGGATGCAAAATTACTACTATGATTATTGAGCAAAACCATAGAATAAACGAGGAAGAAAGTCCCAAAGTTGATAAAACTTGGTATCAAAGGTTAGTAGACAAGTTGATATATCTGGTATGACAGACCAGATTTAGCATATATTGTTAGTGTGGTGAGTCAGTTCATGCATGATCCAAGGATGAGACATATGCAGGTTGCTGATCAAATTCTAAAGTATCTTAAAGTCTCTCTAGGAAGAGGATTACTATTTAAAAAAGGGGGAATCATCAATGGAGACCAAAACTAATGCAGACTATGGTGGTTTAATTTTAGACAGGAGGTCGTCATTTGACTATTGAATGTTTCTTGGAGGGAATCTCGTAATATGGAGAAGCAGCAGAACGTAGTAGTAAGGTCAAATGGAGAAGCAAAATGTAGTAGTTAGGTTAACTGCAGAACAGAAGACCGAGCTACGGCCAAGGGCCAAGGGTGACTGTGAATTGTTGTGGCAGGGTGTGCGACACATTGGACAGCTTGCGAGTGCATCGAGTAAGGTGTGTGGCGCATTGGACAGCATGCAAGTGCATTGGAAGCGTGCTCAACAACCAGCTCGGTTCAACCGTGAGTCGAGTCAGTCGGTTCAAATTAGTTCAATCGTGGTTTGTTTACACAGCACCGGTCCAGATGCGCATCCGGTCAGACAAGCTGATCGGGTCGGTCATAGGCCCGGTTTCTGATCGAACCGGTCCGGCCCGAGTTTAATAACAATGCTTGTAGGAAACTTCCAAATACGTATCGAATGAGTCTTCCTTTGGTAGAGATGTCTCTTGATAAACTAGACTTAGAAGCTATGCTTTTTTCTAGAAGACGGCAACAAGGGAGGAGACCGAATCAATGAGCATTAGACAAAAATTTAGTAAAGATGCATTTGAATTGTTGGATATTGTATAGAGTTGAGACTTGTATTGAGTTCTACAAAAGATGCTTTTGTTGATATTCTGACGTAAGGGGAAAGAATATATTACGATATGGGTAAAAACTATATTTTTTTTTGTTATAATCACAAGAATCTTTTTGTAAATTGTGATCATCATAGTTATATATTAATGAGAAATCATCGATGTCTCTTTCTTTATAAATATTTCGCATCTACATAAAATGTTTTTCTTGAATTTTTCTTAACGTATCCATGTCGTATTATATCCTAAATTTCAAAAAAAATGCTTGTATCCTTGCATTCATGTCATATCATACTAAGCATTCGGGCTTCATAACAAGTATTTAATGGAATATGTAAAGTATTAGGTTCAGGCGTATGGAAATTTAGTGTTACCACCCCAAGAACTTTATTAAATAAGCAGCAGTTACAACAGCATCCTCCCAATGTGATTTTGGAATAGACATCTGGAATAACAATGCCCTAGTCATGTCAAGCAAGTGTGTGGTTTTCCTTTCAGCAACCCCATTTTGTTGGAGGGTATCACACATGTGAATTCATGAATACTACCCCACTCTTTAAGAAAGGTAGACAAATTTTGGATCACATATTACCCCGCTCTTTGAATATGAATAATACGATAAAAATCAATAAATAGTTTGTACATTTCAAATTTATCTTTCATTAAGAAAAACCAAGTGACACGAATGCGATTTCAATGAATAACAAACCATTTTACCCCGGAAATATTAGGAATCCTAGAGAACCCAAAACATCAAAATGGTTAGAAGAAAATGGTTCATCACTTTTATTAGCACTTGAAGGATAACTTACTCGGGGATGTTTGGAAAATTCACAAACATGAGTGAAGGAGACATGGACTTTAATTAAACAAATTGAACGGGGGATGCCCAAGACGCTTATGTTGAACCAAATTTTGGAGGCACGAGACTTGGATTGATAAAGGAATGTTGCAACTTCACACCGGATCCACTTAAAGCTTGCATCTCAAGGAAGTACAACCTTCCTTGTTCCTTAGAACCTCAAACTGTCTTCCATGTGGCAAGGTCCTAGAATAAACAATGAGAAAGGAACAAGGTTACATAACAATTAAGTTCTTTGGTAAGTTTATGTATAGAAAGAATATTAGATGAAAATTTAGGAACGTGAAACACATTTTGAAAATTTAGGAAAGGACAAAGTTTGACATTGCCAAAACACGCAACTGATGTATGAGAGCCATCAGCTACACTTATGTGATGATCGCCAAAGGGGATTTGATACGATGAAAAATAGGAAAAACAGTCCATGCGATCAATGGCACCGGAATCAATAATCCAACAATCCTCATGGCTAGTACCAGAAGCATAAGAGAAGGAAGAAAATAGGCTCTTGCTACAACATGAGAAGAAGTGTGAGACTACTTACTAGAGTAGTAAGTGATGTAATCTCAGTGTTAGACATGATGGATCAGTGTGGTAGCAACCAAGAGCGCGAAGAAGGCGTGAAGTAACACAAGCTGCAACTCTTTAATAGGTAGGTTGAGATTTGATAGGCTTCCCCAACTCTTTAAGAACCCTTTTCAGCCATAACATCTCACAAACTCCTTGACTCATAGCTCTATATGCTGCTTCACCAATACTCCTTGCAATCAGAATAGTTCATCCCGGATAGCAGCGCGGCGGACCCAAAAAAGCTATAGCGGTATAGCGCATAGCGGGATGGCCGTTATTTTAGGCATTTTTTTATAGGTTAGAGAGTAATGTAATTTTATACTATATACATATACATATACATACATATACATGTACAGAATATTAAAAATGCTCAAAATTCAAGTCATATTCATAATTCAAGATAGATAGTCATACTCTCATAGGTCCTAAGCAAAGCACACTTATCAATTCATATATTATATAAGTAATATAATATTATAATTTTTCTTATCAAGTTATAGAAATATTTTATAGAGAAAATTGAAGTAGACATGTTTGTCATGTTCACGTATAATTTTACAATTAACTTTAAATGCTTTTACTAAATAATTAATATTAACAGTTAATATTCTATTTTTTATTAAAGTAATGACCAATAACTATTCAACTATAAACTACTCGTACCGACTCTTCGTTATTATCATTAAGTATTAAGCATAGTTTGTGGTGATAATAAAAAACATTTATTGGATTGTTTAAATTCTGCACTCCTTTTTAGAATTAGTCAAGAGTTAAAAGTAAAACAATTTGTCTTTCTCCTCTAAACTCCGGACTCTTCATTTCTCTCACCACAAACTACACGTCTCTGCATTTTACTGTCCCACAGTTCCACCACAAATGCATTTTAATGTCTCTAGGTCTAGAAACTCTTCATTTCTCCCACGACTCCCACTCCTTTACGTCACTGTATCTTCTGCATCTTATTAGTGTCTCTTCATTTCACATCATACATTCTTCTTCTGCATTCACACTCCAATATTTCTGTTGTGCAAAAAGGGAAAATCGGGTCATGAAGCCCTAGTGACCCTGTAGCGTCGCAACAGACCGCGAATCCGCAATTTCTAGCCGCAACGGCTGCTACCCAAAAACGCTCCGCCCCGCCGCCGAGGTAGCGGTCGCCGACTGCTCCGCCACACACCACCGCTATTGTGTGCTATTCACAACCTTGCTTGCAATTGTGTTCTGTTTTTTGCTTTGTCGTGTGACTTATACAAACGTGCCAGAGTTATCAATCCCGAATAGCGTAGCGACTGACCCCGAAAACGCTATAGCGGGATAGCGTGTAGCGGGATAGCCGCTATTTTAGGTAAGAGAGGGGCTGAGAAGGAAATAGGGAGGAGAGGCAGAGGGGAAAGAGGAATGAAGGTGGAAGGGAGAGGAGAGGGGGAGGAAGAGTTTCTGAAACGAAACAGAAACGTGAGAGGGAGAAGGGGGCAGAGGAAGTTAGTAAAAGAAATAAGGGTAAAAGAAATATTTTAGTGGGTACAAGTGACGGTAAACAAGTCATTTGAATAAATAGAAAGAGCAAAACAAAGAATTGGGGAGTTAAAGGGCAAAATGGAGAATTTGAGTTAAAGTGAGGGTAGAATAGGAATACCAAATTAAAGAATGAGCCTTCAAAAAAAAACCTAGATTTGAAGTAGCAGCCGCAGGAAAGGAGCAGCCAGCCGCAGTAAATGAAGACCCAGTCGAGGGAGAGGGAGACCCAGTTGAGGGAGAGCGGCGCCGGCGGTTGGGAGTGGCCGGAAGTGGCTCGTCGAAGAGTTCTCTCGGCCCATGAAGTAATAGCGACTCTGGAGCGCCACTAATCCCTGAGATCCCGCATTTTTCTGCCGCTTTAGAGGCCGCAACGGCCACTACAGAAAAACGCTCTGCTCCGCCGCCTATCTAGCGACCGCCGGTTGCTCCGCCCCACACCATTAGTTTGTATAAGGTAGCCTTTGATAAAGAGTAGTGTCCGCTAGTTCACCTTTCTAGTCATCTCCAGAATTTTGATTAAGGTCAAAAGAAGGGTTGGTTGGTCTAAACTCACTCATACCAATTCCTTTAAGAAGATCAAAGACATGCTTCCTTTGAGAGAGAACAATTCCTTCCTTGACCTTGCACAATCTTCATTCCAAGGAAGTACCTTAAGGATCCTAAATCCTTGATTTCAAATTCTGTAGAGTACTTTCATCAACCTGTTAGAATTAGTCGTCTACATATACAATCAGTAACACAACCTTCCCTAGAACTGAAGGCCTTACAAACATAGTATAATCTGCTAATTCTTGCGTATAACCTACATTTTTAAAAAAAAAAAAGTGAATTTCTCGAACCAAGCTCTCAATGATTGCTTTAGTTCGTAGGGACTTCTTCAACTGGCATACTTTTAAATCACACAAATGCTCAAAACCCGATGGCGCATCCATATATACTTCCTTTTCCAATTCTCCATTTAGGAATGCGTCCTTCATATCTAGCTATCGTGGAGGCCAATCAAGATCTGTAGAGGGATAATAAACATGTAGTTATCAATCTCGAATAGCAGCCGACCCCTAAAACCATTATAGCAGGATAATGATAGCGGCTATTGCAAAGAGGGGGAGAGGAAGAAGAAGAGGGGTTGAGGTGGAAGAAGAAGAACATGGGAGGAAGGGGCAGCAAAAATAAGGATAAAATGGAGATTTCCTGAGTTTGAGAGTAAACAAGGCATTGGAAACTAAAGATTTGATGAGTTAAAGTCGTCAAAATAGATATTTAAAGAGTTAAAGATAGGGTAAAATAATAGGAAAAAAGGTACAAGACTGAACAAAAATGTTGCAAAACCCCTTATTCTAGGTGTGTCGCCGCGAAAGAGGAAGAGTCGACATCTTCAATTCGAAGATCTAAGATGAGTTTTCCAGGTCTGATGAGCATACATGACCAGCTTCCCAAACATCCTTGGCTGTTGGTAGGAATATGAGATTTTCCAATGCAATTAATCAAGCAAGCAATTAGATGAGAATTTTCATATTTCCACCTAGTTAAGGAGGGGTCATTCTTTGCAGGTTGCACGAGTTCTCCAGTCAGGTACCCCATTCTTCCCCTATCATCCATTGCCTTCATAGATTGCCCCAATTCGGGATAGTTTTTTTTCCATTGAGCTCGCGTACTAGGAGTTGCAAGTTCACCATCAGAGAAGAACGGTCCTAAGCGTGAGGCTCAGTAACATGCAAGTTTATAGAAAAACTGGATTCTTTTATTGAATTCTGAATCATACATAGTAGAATTTATAGCCAAAATTGGTTACCAAAATGATAACTAATCTGCTATAAACAAGGCAAAAATAAAGCAGCAAAATCAGGATTAATCAACTACCTATCTAATAGAACTCGAACTTGATTCAGATTTTATTCTACTCAACAAAAATCCCTAAAAATCTTCTACCATATGATTTCTAACCAACTTCGACAATACACTATATTGTTAGAATGAAAACCCATCAGGATACGTGAGCCAATACAACGTGGAAGATTAAACTACAATGCCATTTCTCAGCATTAGTGGTATTAAACTCCTCCGTAAATTAATTAATTACAGAAAATTGTTTTACAGTTCTATTTCTTTGAGAAAATTTCTTAGAAGCTATGTGCAGGTAAATAAGAATTTACTGGACCAGAAGCAGATTACCTCCTTAGTACTAAGAGTTTTCATGGAACGTGTTTTATCTTGGGCCCGAGAAACTATAGTTTGCAAAATCTGCACATCGAAAACAAACAGAAACAAGAATGATAATCATCAAAACCCTCATTCAACAACATAACTTCCAAAAGAAAACAAATTTAACAAGCAATCAAAATAAAAAAAAAACTAAAAAACAACACAGCCAGTAAAAGGAACATGACGGATCAAGAATAATGAGAAAAGTCCAGAAATGCAGGGAGACCACAAACCATGATACCATCCAACATATGAATCCACTATCAAGAAAACAAATAATCAGAAGGACAACAAGATAATCAATATTACTATATCCAAAAGAATATCACGCACACAATCCCCAAAAACAGCACGAATCTAAAACAGTCAGAATGGCAAAATAGTGCGAATGCTAAGGGCTCTCACTCTGCGGAAAGATTCAGGACCCATCTGCTTTTCCAGCATCTGAAGAACTGCTACCTGAACAAAAGTATGGTAAAAACAATGAATGATCTAATTCAATAATAAACAAGGAAACACATTACTGCACTGGCATACTGCTATATGAATAAAAAAGGGGGGAAAGGAAACAAAAAACAAAAAACTTACAGACTTCCATGATCTTATCTTTCCATACAAACCAAAGCACTGTGTTCCATATAAATCCTTACAAGAAGCTGAACAGCTCAAAGCTGTCGCTCCACTATTATCAACTTTGCAAACAGCACAATTTGCCTATCAATTGATTTACATACGAGCATTACAAAAAAAAATTGTAATTAGCATATTAATTTCCTCACAGAGATAATGCTGTGCAGGTGATGCAGCTTCTATCATTAATGACATTACTAACAAAGTTTAGACATAACAATCAAAAAACAAATATAAATTAGATATAAAATAAAATTCAATTGATAAATTTCACTAAAATCATTGTCCAGATAGAAGAATAAAATCCAAGCAGAAAAAAGCAGAATTCCTCGGGCATTTGAAATTTAGTGACTTAGTGATGATAGAAAAATATTAAATTAAAAAAATATATATGCAGAGCAGAGAAAATAAAAACTGAGTCTGCTAGATACTTGAGACTTCGAACCAGTACCTTCAAATCCAAAGTTAAAAAAAAGAGGCCAGTAAAAGCAACCAGGCACAAAATTATAAGTAAGACATATATAACACTCAGAATTGTCCACTCCCCAGTAGCTTTGTTTTTGAAACAATCATACTCTTAAATTTGGGCTTTGGGCCTAACTCAACTCCACAAAACTGGCTTGTAAGGTGAGGACTGCCCAAGCCTTATAAGCACTACTTAGGCCATATCTCTAGTCGATATGAGACTCACAACACACCCCCTCACGCTTAGGACTGGACATCTGAAGCATGAACTGATGCGGGTTGAATAACATGGAACTCAACACACACCCTCACGGCACGCCCCGACCTGGACACCTGGAGCGTGGACAAATGTGGGTGGAATAATAGAGATCTTGGCCCAATAACAGATCTAGGATAGGCTCTGATATCATCTTAAATTCGGGCTTTGGGCCTAACTCAACCCCACAAAACCGGCTTGTAAGGTGAGGACTGCCCAAGCCTTATAAGCACTACTTAGGTCATATCTCTAGTCGATGTGAGACTCTCAACACATACTATCGAAATTAGTAACAGCCCAATGCTAGGTAAATTAACCATCTTATAGATCAGACTAACCCAAAAACGAAAACAAACCTTGTATCTCCGGTACCGTGCCTCATTATTACCCAAATGCTTCTTAATAAAAAAATCAGTCAAGAAATCAGCAAGCCCATCCAAGAGCCAATCTGCAAATAAGCATCAGCAACCATGTTACAGCAAACAGGATTTCTGTAAAACTTACAAAGAATCAAATTAAAATAACAATCCAAAATCAATTTAGCAGTAGGACAACATCCTCTGCTAGGTTACCATCATTCGGTGCCTCGGGGGTGATGTACACACCAAACCACTGTCTTGCAAGGGCATATGCAAGTTTTATCCTTGTATCAATAGTCTGTCACAGCAAACACTAATGCTGAGCATTAAGCTGGCAAGGCAGTAGAGTGATAAGCAGAAAACTACCGTGTGACAGAAAACAGTTTAGTGTTCACTCGGAAATAGTTTGATTAAAAAAAATAGCTAATAAAATAAAAGAATTTAAACAATGGACCTGGTCGATAACCTTCTCATCAAACAAAACTTGAGAGCTAAATATACTCATAGAGGCTCCTAAACTCAATGATGAAACTGCCATCTCCGGCTCAATGAAAACTTGCTTATATGAGTCAAACGGGAAGTCTACAGCAAGATAATCCTTATAGCAGCTGCTCACCAGTAAAAATCCAAATATCCAATCATTATACAGTTTTAAGATAAGCGATCTATTCCAGGATGGGAAAATTGTAACTATCACATGTCAAACCTGAAAACGCTATGGAAAAATTCCACTGTATTCCGCATTTTTGAAAGATTAGGTAGCAAACACATATGTGATATGAAACTAAATTGATGATCAGGAAGAATTTCAAATGGAGCAACAGCCAAAGATATCCATCTTGCAGAAACTGGAACATCCAATTTATAGACATATGTTTTCCGAGGAGGATTGTCCTTGCTTAAGACCTGAAAAAGAAAGGAGATTCAAACATATAGGAAGGCAAATAAAAGATAAAGATAATTTTTTTTATAAAAGAAGAAATTTTATTAGAGAGAAACGAGGTGAATTACAACTAGGGGGAGGACAATAAATCATCTTAAAAATTAAACAAAAAAAAAACAAAAGAGAACAGGGTGTCACACAGTTTATATTTCATTGCTTGTAGAGAATAGCATCAACCAAATATAATAATAACAATAATACTAAAGCATCCTTCCTTTCCCCTTCTCTTTTGTGAGAT
The DNA here is from genome assembly GCA_030762895.1 of Sophora flavescens. Taxonomy (NCBI): domain Eukaryota; kingdom Viridiplantae; phylum Streptophyta; class Magnoliopsida; order Fabales; family Fabaceae; genus Sophora; species Sophora flavescens. The sequence continues at coordinate 32,386,597 of CM061068.1, forward strand.
GGAAGTTCAGGACAAAGTGTGGAGCTGCTTCAAAATTTTGTGAAAGCTGAATGTACTCTTCAAAGCAAAGAGGTAGATAATACAAGCCAAGTCCCATGAACAAGAAAAACAGCTACATAAATCCTCAGCCCTAGAGATGCATGCGGTGAGCATGGTTTGAACATGCGACCTTCAGATCTACAATCTGACGCTCTCCCAACTAAGCTATCACCGCAAATCATGCACCAACGCCCAGGAATCAAATTCTGGCCTATAGCATTTCAGAGTTGTATCGGGTAAAACCGGGAGGGAGAGGGGGGGGGGAGGGGGAGGGGGGAGGGAGAGAGAGAGAGAGAGAATCTGAATCAGAGATGAATCTTTTATTAATTAAGTCTAGATACAGTGAATCTATGTTATATATAGAATAGCAAGTTCTAACAGATTGCACAAGTAACCTGCTGCCTCAGCAGGATACTAATCAGCTACGGGCACTACTATCATACACCCTAACACTGATAACCAAATGTGGCTAACTGAGAGAAACTTTGCAAATCATTCACCAGCCACAAATTGAAATCCAGACTATAGCATGGCAGAGTTGTATCAAAATGGTAGATGTGGGTCCAGATAAGGGTACTTTTGGGATAGATCTTATCCCAAAAGAAAAAGAAAATGAAAGAGGAAGTCTGCACTCAATCCAAAGAGGAAGAAAAGAAAACTTGAAAATAGCCTCTAGGATCTATCCTTAAATGTTTTACAGGGTTCCACAATATCCAATAACATCACATACAGTAAAAGCAGACAGCAATCCAAATTTTACGCCATTCCTTCTCAGAGCTATTCCATGGATCAAGTGAATGAATTATAAATAGGTTGGAAAAGTACGAATATTCTGTATACAAGAACAAAGCCATAGCAGCACATTTCACAGTTCTACCAGACATCCCAAGCTTCAGTATTAGGCGGCAAAAAAGAGTAATCACTAATCAGTAATCACCATTTGAGGGGAAGAACCATTTTTTATTGCTCTTAAGGGCAACCAATTACTTTTACATCCATGCCTTTGCTTCATCCCATTTTACAGAATTAATGCTCTCTAGTTTTCAACAGTTGCTACTTACTATCAGCACATTAGTCAAAATACATCTCCAAAATGTTATCAGATAGTTCAAAATAGTATTCCACATGCTTTCAAAACTCAAACCCCAGAACATCGATATTATTCATTACTACCTGATATAGCAAGCTTCCACTACTGACAGCCACAAGATTGTGTGCTACAGTGAACTCCAGGTCATAGCTGAACATTAAAAATAAAATAAAATCAAGACTTGAAGCTCATACAGTGAACAGAAAGTAATGTCATTATAAAATGTGGGCATGCACCTGGTGCACGAACACAAAAATGGGGAAGTGTTAAACAGTTCGTACCAGCATTGCTGTGAATTGTCATCCACACAAGGGAACCAACACCTTGCTCTCCTTAATTGGTTATCAGTATGAAGAAAATTATCTTTGAAGTGGATCCCTGTCTCTGCCTTCTCTATCCAATAGTCAATACGAATCAATCTCACATTCTGCACCCAACATCAACCTACATGAGAGAGCACAAAATAGTAAACCTCACCACAACAACTCGGTTTCACACATCCCAGCACCATACTCAGGGTAGGATGCTACGCTATCCTACCAATTAAAAACAACATCCCATTTCTTTGCAATTACTGGGTGAATAGCCTATTTATGCATATCAAAAAGAGTAATGGGGAGAAATTTTAACACAACATCAATCATGGTGACCCATTATGTAAAATCTTACTGAGACATATGGCAAACCCAAGTATAATATGACACCCAAAAGATGAGTTGGTTACTATGACTTGATTTCATAATGAAACCTAACACGTGACAGCATGTCTATTCACTTTAGATAATTCAAAAATTAAATATGGACACATAATGTGATAAATTTCAGTCTCTGTCTAATTACTTTTGGATAACTCAAATTTGTAAATACAAATAGACAAATAAAGTGGGCTGGCAATAAAAGCAAAGGGTGTATACAGAGAGCAACTATAACCTGCTTGGCTTTGGCAGAAGATGGAAACCCATTTTCAGAAAGGGGCTGCTCCTGCTGCTCACTGTCAATCTTAAAAGGTTTACAGCAATTAATGAGCAGATTCGGCACCAGTTCTTTCTCGAGAGATGATAAGTACACTGAGCCAGCAGCATCAGCAGCAGAGGTAGGAGAATCCACAGTGCTCCATCTATTTTCATCCTCCGATTGTTGCTGATGATGCGGGTAATACTCAAACTCCGTGGGCTCGCCGTCAACCCAAACACTCTCAATCCCTAAATTCTCCGCGTGCAGGCCAACGATCCCAATCTCGGGAACTGCAATTTCCAATTCAGTGTACCTGCAAGTGGAAAAACAGAACGAATTAAACCCTCGATTTGAGTAAATGATCATAAAATCTACTCGCCAATTAAAACCTAATCTGCAGAAACTGAATCTCAAGCAGTGAAATGGAAAGGGGGGAAATGTGAGTAATAAAGAGAAACGAACCCGTAGAGAAGGCGTTTGTCCATGTCGATGGAGAGACATAGCTTCTGGTGGTGAACTAGGGCGCCAGAATTTTCGGGCTTAGGGTCTTCGTTGTTCTTGGGCTTGCGAGGCTTAGCCATGAGGAGGAAGAAGTAGACACAACTCAAGAAAGAAAGTGTTTAAAGAGTAACTAACCAAAATCGAGGTACTGCTATGCTATGCTACTCTCTCTCTTTGCGTATGAATGTCTCTCCTCCCTGTGAGCGAGATAGCTGAGCGGATGCGTTCTTATTTATAGAGGAACTGACCTCGCCTCAGACGGGTACGGATAGTAGTGTAGCGAGATTGGGTCACAGCTAGAGCCTAGAGAGAGAGAGAGCGATGATAGTATAGTTCCGTGTCTATCAATGTCGTCTTTGCTCTGCCCTACATTTGTCAATTCCTTTAAATCAACGGCCGATAGCTAATTAAGATGGACAAATTATTTTTTTTGTGTTGCTTAATGAACAATCTATTTTAATCATCTGAATCTTGGGTTAAACTTGATACCTATGGAGCTGTTCAAGTTTTTTGCTTTTTTTTTACAAACTATCAAGTTGTAAAAAATAAACATTGTGATGCAAGCTATAATATGGTCCCTCCCATGTGTGATGTTGATGGGCAGGGTATTACAGTGTGCTTGGAAATGCTTTCTTTAACGGCTGGACATGCATTGACGGGTTTTCATGTCCAAAATGTGACTCTGCATTATCCCGCTATGGTTTCAAACACGCACTTAGAGGCTTTTGTTGTCGTGTTACAATGATTCTAGCGAACCGTGGGAATCTCTATTACATGGTGCCCATGGTGAATGGATAATAAGTTTTTGGGTTAAAGTAATATTTTGGTCCCTATATATGATACGAATTCTCGATTTGGTCCCTATACATAAAAAATTATTAAAATGGTCTCTATACATACAGAAAGTCTCCATTTGGTCCCTATACGTTACCCGTTTGGTCCCTATATTAGCAAAAAATTATCAAATCAGTCCCTAAAATTTTGTACGGCAGGGACCAAATGGAGACTTTTTATACTTATAGGGACCATTTTAATAATTTATTATGTATAGGGACCAAATCGAGAATTCATGTCACGTATAGGGACCAAAATATTACTTTAACCTAAGTTTTTGTTATATCAAATATGGCATGCAAAATTGGTTATTGTAGATTTGTAGTTAAAGCATATTCGCTCTCCTATTAGTAATGTATTGAACACTCGTGATCACGTGACTATGCAGATTAATACTTATGTACGCATTATGTTAACAGACATTTAACATTTTATTTGTTCATACTTTGGGGAAGTGAATTTGTTATGTTGTCGAACTTTTCATGAAGTGTTTTGACAAGGGTGCAAACTGATTAAACTTTATTCTTCATGAGATCTTAATCTGCTGATCTAACTTAATTTTATTGGGACTTTCCTTTTAGATTGTTGGTTAGAGTGGAATAATCTTAGTTAAGTCATTTCTATCGACATAGATAACAATTTACTCTAAAATCTATACTAGATACGAGAAGCAATGTAGTGGAATATTAACATAAAATGATAGAAATTGTGTCTCGGTATATCATGATGGTGATGTTGCAAGTCATGATTGTAAAGAACCCTAAAAGAAAATTACAACTACTTAAGCAACAATTTAGTGGGTATGAATCCATGATGGAACTAATTAGATATTCATCAAGGTACTGTTTATTGTGATTGGCAATCAGATGTTATAAAGTGAAGGAGTAGGATGTCCATATGCCTCCAAAACTTAAGAGTGGTTACTAAGTAGATATATAGGTAAATGGCAACAGGGGAATTGGGAGCGGCGGTAATGCCTCAACATTTCATCACACTGCAAGTCCAACTTATTAAACTTCACAATATTATAACTAATGCGCAACGAGTTAGGCAATGTCTTGCTTCATACATTGCTTGCCTTGTATATGGATGTGAGGTATCCATTGCCATGACCTTGAAGGATTGTGGTCATGCTAAAATGTTTTGGACAAGACTAGTCTGACAATTAGATTTGGCTATACCTTTTCATGTAAAGACCCCTTATCTCGACTAGCTATGCTGCAACCTAACATGTTGTTCTTCCTTTGTTGTTAGATGATGAGTCGTTTGAAAGACTTGTGAATCAATTTAAATCCTATAATATTTAGCCGCATTGACATGTCATCCTTGTGAAGATTTGTAAGATTGACTAGGAGTTTGAGAATGGTGCAACAACCTAACATATGCATGGACAACCTGAGTTTGAAGTGGCTTAATTGGAAGCCACCTCAATACCAAATTGTTAAAATTAACATAAATTATGTTTAGAGAATGACTCACTTACAATTCTCCAAACAGTTAATAATAACTTTCCACATCATCATGAGTGTGATTATTTAGTTTATTACATAAAGTTGTTGTTGTTGTTTTTGTGTCAAATATTCTATTTTTTTTTATGTGCACTAAGGGCATCACCTAGTCGACAACTGGTCGTGCTGTCGCGCACGCGCCAAAAAGAACGAGCGGTTTTTAAAACTGTAGTGTAGGGCGACAACTCGGATGTCGTCTCACAAGGACTCTTGAAGTGTTATTTATCACAAAAATCAGTTTTGGGGGGTTGGATTGGAATGCAAATAAGAAACAAAACGAAACACAGCAATGAAAAGAGAGCAGTTGAAAAGATTATCAATAGCTAAAGACGATTAATCTATTGTTCTCGATTTCCCAACTATCATAGGTTCATGCAATTTCCAAGCCCTAAGCAGATTCTAATCCCCTCCCGGTTGTAGCAACAATTTACAAGCGAAACCACTACTACAGATATATGTCCCTATTCCCGAATTAAGCAAACGGGGTTAAGCCCTTCGTGAACTAAGCGAACACGAAACGTATACACGCGAAATAAGCAAACGCGATTAATTATAGGAACATGATATCACCGAAAATAAATCAACACTACACAATATACTCCTGAATTAAGCAAACAGAAATATATAGCATGGCATTGAAAAGGGAAAAGCATACAAAACAGGAAATACAAGAACCTCAAGTGTATTGGAAATCGATTACAATAGATTAATCCTAGAAACTTAGTTCTCCATGGAAAAACGAGAACACACAGAAAAAGGTAAAAACAATGGAGAAGCAAAAGTCCTTTCAATCATCCCGAAACGACCTTTTATAATTATTCAGAAATTCAGTCCACTCGCGAGGCGAGCCCTAATTCGCGAGGCGAATATTGTGAATAGTCAGCAACCTTTGGCATTCTCGCGAGGCGAAGAACGGCTCGCGGGGCGAATAATTGAAGAGTCTTCTTATTACGCCCGTTATGAACATCAGGGGCAAACCGTGATGCTTTCTGACTTCCATGATCGCGAGGCGAAGAAGTTATTCGCGAGGCGACCCCGAGAGCTTGCATATTTCTGGAACGGTCATCCTTCAGGGTCGCGAGGCGAAGAGCTGTTCGCGGGGCGAACCAGAGAGGATGACATTTTTACTGTTCTGCTGGCTTTCAGGTTCGCGAGGCGAGGAAACTCTCGCGAGGCGAATCCCCTGTTTCTTTATTCCCTCAACTTCTACTTAACCTGAAAACAACAAAATAGTCATAAGTGCTTTATTTGACTCAAAACTGGCTAAATTAACCTAAAACTACTTTAGAGACTCAAAACCTAGCTTGAGGACAATCTAATCTAATTTGGGTGAAAATAGGATATAATTTGCACAAAACCCTGGTCATCCTAGCCATAAAACTAGATGAGCCAGAGGCTTATCAAAATACCCCAAACTTAAACTTTGCCTGTCCCCAAGCAAACTACAACTCAAAAATCAAAAAGACTCAAGACCTGGCAAGCTTAAAAGATTCAATCAACCTTGCACAAATTCAAGCAATACATCAAAACAGTTTTCTTCAATGTCCCCCCCTACAAGCAACGCAATCCCCACAATCATTCAACTAAAACAATTGAGAATTTCATCATTCAAACAATCATTAATCTAAGCAGGGGATCCAAGTTACACACAAGAGGGAGATCACCAAATTCAAACAACTGCCTTCCTCACAAGGGCATTTAGTGTTCACTCAATCGCTCAGTTTGTGTCAGGCTATCAACATTGCACTCAGTTTCACTTTTCAAGAACACTTCCCATAAATTTGATTTTCATCTCCAAATGATTCCCACAGAAAACATGCATGCAACATCAAAAGGTCTTTTATGGGTTGTAATGGGGCCTGGCTAAGGGTAGGATATACAAAGGTACTAGGCTGAAGACCCTAGGAACTAAGAGGGCATGAAACACTTCAAAACATTGAAATTCCACTCAAGTTCCTTTTCTCATTCATCTTTCCAATTGCCTTGGGTGACTACAGCCTCTTTTATTTCAATATCCTTTTTGAAATTTTTGTACTTTTTATTTCTTTCTTTTTTTCTTTTTCCCTTTTTTTTTCATTCATTTTTTTTCTTCTACAAGCCTTTGGCTCCAACCTTTTTATTGTATTTTTTTTCCTCAATCCCAACCAACATATTACACCTTGCAGTCACCCCAAACTTAGTTTCTTGCACCCATTCTCTTTCTAAGATTCCATGCTCTCCTAATCCTAAGATCGGGTTAACATGGTTTTCCAGATTTTGAGCTCATAACATAGGGTTATCGAGAAATAATAGGCTAATCAGGCTCAATGGGGCTAACTAAGGAACATGCATTAGGAATTGGTTATTTTTAGGCTAAGTAGTTATTTACAAAGAAAACGCCTAAATCATCTGATGCAAACACATAATCATGCAAACCATAAAGAGATTCAAGCAAATTCAGGAAAGTGCAACTTGAAAGTGAGTTCACACAGTCAAAAACATGTTGGAGGCTCAAATCCTCACCTGGACAATTTTTGCAAATTGTTTGACAGAGATTCAATCCCTAGTGTGTGCATCCTATCACCCCAAACTTATCATAAATCATGCCATCATAACAAAATCTCAAAGTTCAGTTTTCAATTTCACATGGGAATCAACTTTTCAAAAACAAAAATTTTTCAGCCTAGGGGGAATCATCACATCAATCATGCAATCAATCTGTGCAAAATCAATCAAAATCCATCAAACTTGCCAACATAAGACTTAACACAATTTATTCAAGAGCTAAAAGAAAAGAAACAAGACAAGACAAAACAAAACTACAACTAGTTCCTTCCCCCACACTTAAAACATGCATTGTCCCCAATGAAACAACATAACTATTAAATCAGAGTGAGGGAAAGGAAATGGTACTCCCTGATCAAGTGTCAGTGTAGGTGGGAGCTTCCAAGGAGAGCTCCTCAACATTAGCATCCACAGGAATACCAAAGATCCCCACCATGGAATGGCTTCACCTTTGCCCGTTAACCTTGAAGGACTTGTTGGTACCTGCACTTTTAATCTCTACTGCACCATAAGGAAAAACGTTAGTAACAACAAAGGGGCCATCCCATTTTGACCTAAGTTTCCCAGCCATCAATTTCAGGCGGGAATTAAACAGTAAGACTTTCTGGCCCACAAAAAATTCTTTCCTAGCAATCATCTTATCACGAAAAAGTTTTGTTTTCTCTTTATAAATCCTGGAGCTTTCATAGGCTTCTAGCCTAAGCTCCTCAAGTTGCTGCAGCTGTAGTTTCCTTTCAACACCAGTTTTCTTCATGTCCATGTTACAGCACTTGAGTGCCCAATATGCACGGTGCTCAACTTCCACCGGGAGGCGACATGCCTTACCAAATACAAGCCGAAAGGGAGACATTCCTATAGGCGTCTTGAAAGCGGTCCTCTGAGCCCACAGTGCGTCTTCCAGACGGCGGCTCCATTCCTTTCTATTCGGCTGCACCATCTTCTCTAGAATCTGCTTGATCTCCCTATTTGATATCTCAGCCTGGCCATTGGTCTGGGGATGGTAAGCAGTGGAAACTCTATGCACAACTCCATATTTCCTGAGTAAGGCTTCCATGGTTCGGTTGCAGAAGTGAGTGCCCTGGTCACTGATGATAGCCTTAGGTATGCCAAACCTACAAAAAATGTTGAACCTAACAAATTTGGAAACAACTTTAGCATCGTTAGTCCTAGTGGGGATTGCTTCCACCCACTTTGAAACATAGTCTACAGCCAAAAGAATATATACAAAACCAAAAGAAGCAGGGAAAGGACCCATGAAATCAATCCCCCACACATCAAAAACCTCACAAAAAAGCATGGGCTGCTGAGGCATCTCACTCCTACGAGTAATGGCAGGGCCTGCTGTTTGACATTCCTTGCAATTTCTGTAAACCTCATAGGCATCTTTAAAAATTGTGGGCCAGTAGAACCCATAATCCAGGACTTTTCTTGCTGTCCTCTGTGGTCCAAAATGTCCTCCAACTTGAGAGGCATGTGAAAAGTGTAAGATGGACTCTGTCTCATGATCGGGGACACACCTCCGAATCACCTGATCACTGCAAAACTTCCAAAGGTACGGATCATCCCACACATAGTACTTTGCATCGCTTCTGAGCTTGTGGAACTTGGATCTACTTGTACCTGCAGGAACAACACAAGCAACAAGAAAGTTAACTATGTCAAGAAACTGGGTGTTACCCCATACAGATGTAGAAGTCTCTCATCAGGGAAGTCATCTTGGATGGGAGAAGGATCCTCATCCCTTGCTATTCGGCTCAAGTGATCGGCTACCAGATTTTCAGATCCACTCTTGTCTTTTATCTCCACATTCAATTCTTGGAGCAAAAGCATCCACCTGATCGATCTTGGCTTAGCTTCGGTTTCTTTAACAGTATTTAGAGTCGCATGGTCGGTGAAAACAATAACCCCGGAACCTAGCAAATAAGACCTAAATTTATCAAGTGCAAACACAACAACTAGCGCTTCTTTCTCGGTGGTGGTGTAATTGGTTGTGCAAAGATCTAATGTCCTAGAAGCATAATGAATTACATGGGCAGCCTTGCCTACCCTTTGTGCCGAACCGCTCCCACAACAAAATTGGAAGCATCACACATGAGTTCAAAGGGAGTGTCCAAATCAAGTGGGGCGGATGATGGGGGTAGAGGTCAATGCTCTTTTCGGTAGTCAAATGCCTTCTTGCAATTTTCATCAAAATGGAACATGGCATCATTCTTCAGCAGGTTTGACAATGGCAGAGCTATCTTGCTGAAGTCCTTAATAAAGCGCCTGTAGAAACCTGCATGGCCAAGAAAAGAACGGATCTCGCGTACGCAAGATGGGTAAGGCAATGAAGAAATCACATCAATTTTTGTAGGATCTACTGAAATATCCTCTTTAGAAATTACATGACCCAAAACAATCCCCTGTTCTACCATAAAGTGACATTTTTCATAGTTCAAAATCAGATCAGCCTCAATGCATCTTTGTAGAACTAAACTCAGACTATGCAGACATGCATCAAACGAGGAGCCATATACAGTGAAGTCATCCATGAACACCTCCATGCAATTTTCAATGAATTCAGTAAAAATGCTAAGCATGTATCTTTGGAAGGTGCCAGGAGCATTACAAAGGCCAAATGGCATCCTCCTATAGGCAAACGTACCGAAGGGGCACGTAAAAGTGGTCTTTTCCCGATCCTCAGGGGCAATATGGATCTGGAAATACCCGGAAAAGCCATCAAGAAAACAATAATGAGATTTACCAGCCAGCCGATCCAGCATCTGATCTATGAACGGCAAAGGAAAGTGATCCTTTCTGGTGGCCTGGTTCAACTTCCTATAATCTATACAGACTCGCCAGCTATTCTGGACTCTAGTGGGTACAAGTTCGTTATTATCATTTCTAACTACTGTGAGACCGGACTTTTTGGGTACAACTTGCACCGGACTTACCCAAGTACTATCAGAGATGGGGTATATAATTCCTGCCTGCAGAAGTTTAGTCACCTCTTTCTTCACCACATCCAGAATCAATGGGTTTAGCCGCCTTTGGGCCTGCCTTACTGGTTTAGCTCCATCCTCCAATAGAATCCTGTGCATACATCTGGATGGGCTAATTCCTGGAATGTCAGCTAAGGTCCACCCAATAGCCTTCTTGTGCTTCTTCAGAACCTCCAATAGTTTGGCTTCCTGGTAAGAGTCGAGGCTGGAGGAAATGATGACTGGAAGTTTTTCATTCGTCTCCAGGTAAGCATACTTCAAGTTCCCAGGAAGTGGCTTGAGCTCTAAGGATGGTGGCTGCTCAATGGATGGTACATTGGGAGTAGCCTTGATGTCAAGGACTTCTGCTGAACAGACAGCGTCACTCACACTATCACTATCACCCTGCAAAGTTGAATCAAGAAACTCAGCACAAACAGCACACGGGTTAGTGTCAGTACAGTTAGTACATGAATATAAATCATCAAACCCAGAAATAAAAGGAAAATCAGAAACTAGGTCCTCATGGGTATCATCAATGATCTCAGAAAGCAACTCTAACTGGAAAACAGAGTGCTCCTCCAATGGGTGTTTCATAGCATCAAAGATGTTGAACTTTGCCACAATATCACCAAACTCCATAGACATGGTCCCATCATTCACATCAATTTTAGTCTTGGCTGTCTTCATGAATGGTCTGCCCAAGATTATTGGTGATCTACTGGAATTTGTCTCTCCTGCCATGTCTAGGATGTAGAAGTCAGCAGGGAAAATCAGCTCATCAACTTGCACCAGCACATCTTCTACCATTCCCATGGGGCGGGCACTGGTCCTGTTGGCCAACTGGATGGGTTAGACCTGTATACTGCAAGGGCCCAAGATCAAGGTTATTAAAAATAGATGTAGGCATGACATTTATAGATGCTCCCAAATCCAACATGCAGTTTTCAAATTTCCTGTCCCCAATAGTGCATGGAATAGTAAATGTGCCCGGATCCTTGCACTTTTGTGGTAATGCCTGAGTAGGGGCTAAAACAACAACTCTTTCTGGTGCAGGCTTAAACTGGATAAGAGCTGAAACATTTCTTCCCAAATCAACTATCTCATTATTCTTCAACTTCCTCTTGTTGGTGCATAAATCCTTCAGAAATTTGGCATACTTGGGCACCTGCTTGATCACATCTAGAAGGGGAATATTCACAGCTACCTTTCTAAACACATCAAGAATTTCCCTCTCCTTGTCTTCACCACCAATCTTCTTATTTTTCTGAACTCTGTGTGGAAAAGGGATTGGTGGTATGTATACCTTCTCAGCTTCAACATCAACAGTAGGCTCAGGAGTTACCTCAACAGTTTCTTCATTCTTCTCAAAGGATGCCTCAACAACTCTTCCAGATCTCAGAGAAATGGCATTCACATTAGGATTGGAGGCATTGGGATTCATCACTGTCTGTGCAGGCAGTTGACTTGTTCTTTGAGTTTGCTGTATGTTATTTATGGAGGAGGCCAGTTGTCCAACCTGTGTCTCTAAATTTTGAATGATGGCATCTGTTCGCCGCCGACATCGTGGTCTCGTGAGGCCCGGAGTCAGTCCAATTTGTGCAGTTATTTGTGAAGTCATTTGTTTGAACAGGTCCTCTAGTGAAGGTCCAGAAGGTGCAGAAGTGGTCACTTGAGGAGGATTCTGAGGTGCCATCGGTTGTTGTTGGGATGAGTTCCCATATCGAAGATTAGGATGATTCCTCCAGTTTGGATGGTACCTATTTGTGGAGAGGTCTGGAGTGCTGTACCGGTTCTAACTGTTTCCTTGATTATAGGGATGGACTGCATAAGCCTGAGGCGCTTCACTGACAAACTCTTCTCTCTGGATGGGGCATGCATCATATGGGTGCTCAGGAGAATTGCATATGCCACATAACCTTGCAGGCTGAACCCTGTCTATTGCCAACTGCCTTACAAAAGAAGTGAGCTCATCCATTCTATTCTCAAGGGCCTGGTTGGACGAGGAACTATGGACCTCATGCACACCTCTTGTCTCAACAGAATTTCTTCTGGTAGTAAACTGCTGGGAATTCAGTGACATATTTTCAATGAGTTGCTTGGCAAAGCACCGGGTCTTATCAACAAGTGCTCCCCCACTAGCAAAGATCCAAAAAGATTCCTATCCATCGGCAGAACCCTTCATAAAAGTATTGATAAGAAGTTGTTCGTAAATGATGCTTTGGGGGCAATCGGATACCAAATGCTTGAATCTTTCCCAATATTCACTAGCGACTCATTCCCTTGCCTCGATGCCACATATTTCCTTCCTTATTGACGCAGCTCCGAAGCAGGAAAATATCTCTAAGAAAACCCTCTTCAAATCATTCCAGTGGTGATAGAGTTCGGCTCAAGATATAACAACCAATCCTTTGCGGCTCCTTGGAGTGAGAACGGAAAAGCTTTCACTTGATGCTATCCTCGCTTACTCCCTCCGATCTCGAGGTTGTGGAGCAGACAACATGGAATTCCTTCAAGTGCTTGTGTGGATCCTCACCGCAAGACCATTAAACTTTGGCAACAAGTGAATGAAACCAGATTTCAATTCAAAAGGAGTATCAAGACCAGGATATGAAATACACAATCCATTGTAATTTACATCGGGCAAAGAAGTCGTCTTAATGTCCTTTGGTCTCCCATGTTTTCAAAAACAGTTTTAGAATTAGAATCACTACTAGTGCTAGCCCGAAATTCTCTACTGGAGTGTGCGGTGTTCTTTCAATTTTCGGGTCAAATTCACACAATTCAGGCAATTAGACCTAGTAGCCGGACCAATTCACAACATAAACGAAAATAAAATAAAGAGAAATTATATAGAAAAAATGGAAAAATAACAAATAAGAGTCCTCGCAACTACTCCAATTTTTGGTCGCACCATGTCACACGACGCCAAAAAGAACGAGCGGTTTTTAAAATCGTAGTGTAGGGCGACAACTCTGATGTCGTCTCACAAGGACTC